>PKML01077815.1:511843-579031 GCA_002933935.1 Eutrema yunnanense | reverse complement strand
ACACTTACTACAACAACTGCTTTAGTATCTTAGGGTATTAAATTGAGCATATCAGTAATCACCAATGGAACCCGCTGCCTGACCTTCTGCTTCGTCAGGAAGACTTTCGACACAAGGCACCGACACCCCTAATCGCGAGGTCACCTTGAGGGCTCTCCCTCCCACAACGAACATGCAGCCCACACCCACTTCTCCAGGTCCACTTTTTCTAAACTCGGACTCTAATACCACTGTTGGGCTTTTCAAGCCCATGTCCAACTCCTCCATTAGTATGATATTGTCCGCTTTGTTTTTGGGCTCCTTCCCAAAAGGCCTCATACTAATTGGAGCTGGACATTACTTATATACTAGACAATATTTGTCTAAACTTCCGATGTGGGACTTGGATTGATATCCCAACACTTACAATGATGATCAAGAGCAAAAAGTCTGAATAGAAAATAAAGCGTAGCCGTCAAAGAGACTAAAAATAGAGTATATATTGGTTCTAGGTCGAATTAGGTCGAAACATGAAGTTTCTGGGGTAAAACAGGAAATTCAAAAATTTCATTTTTCTTCTCGCAGGCACGCATTGGTCGATTCCAGTTTCTCGGGCAAGCCTGAACTGATCGATGCACTCCTTGCATCGGTCGATTCTCATTCATCGGGTGGTGTTTGCATCGGGCGATGCACCTGATAATCTGATATGCTCAATTTAATACCCTAAGATACTAAAGCAGTTGTTGTAGTAAGTGTAGGGGTCGAACCACAAAGACTCACAGAGATCACACAATAGATTATGAAGTGTCGAATTACGCTAAGCCAAACAGATGTAATTAAAAGCAATGCAGAAATTAAAAGAGTTGTAAATCAATTAGGAAAATATAGGCCCAGGGTTTTTCTCAGGAAATCAATGAATACAGATAAACTAACTAACATGATTCAGATTTAGCGCAGTTCTTGAACTCAAATCACTAAAATATAGATAACCAACTCTCGTTGCGAAAACTATCTAAATCTAAATCCTAGGAATTCCAAATCTCTTTGCGAATCCTAAAGTCTAAATTAGCTTTAATAACATGTTTGATATGTTCATAAATCAATTAAACCAAATCTCTTTGCGAATAATCAATTTGCTCACCTAGGTTCTATCAGGTAATTAATCGCACTGTCGTGCCTAATCAATTATCCTAAGATCTATATTCTAGGTAGCTAATCTAGAACAAGCTTTGAACACAACCTAAGCGAAGAACTAATTCAGATGGTGAATCCTAAACAGATAATTAACCTAGCATTCAGAGAAAACCCTTATGAGAAAACCCTAAACCTAAGGTGGATCTACTCAGACATAGAGAATGAAACAATCAATATGCTTGAATAAATCATCAATAGAAAATAAGAATAACAAAAGGTTCTTGAGATCTGATCTCGGACGAAGGGAGATTCAGACTTGTTTCAAACCAAAGTATAATAATACATATCCTAAACAAGTGGCTGTAAAATCCTATTTATAACCTAAAACACGTTCTGGGCCATCTTGTAAATATCAAAGTCTTCTGGGCCAATTCTGCAATTCTTCAACTCTTCATTAAGTCGCGATCCTTCTGTTTCCTCGACGGGTATCGATCGATACTAGGCAGTATCGATCGATACTCAGGTGATTTTGACGTCTCAGCTACACGGATCTTCTGCTTCGCTCCAGAATGTTCCAGAAAGCTCCAATATCTCCAATTAAGCTCCAAACGTGCTAAGACCTGTAAAAGACTCTAAAATACTACAAAACACTAGAAAAACTCTATAAAAGGACTTATATCATGGCCTAAACAGGGTAAAAACCATGATATATCAACTCCCCCAGACTTAGCCTTTGCTTGCCCTCAAGCAAATAGAAGACTAAACAGAGAACGAGGTTTGAAAACGCGGAGACTCACCTGTTCATGAACCATCGAAATGACCTTCTTTCCAAGTACCCAAATATTACCAAATCAGCTTTTGATCTAACCACCATGTACTTCTCCGTAGACATACGCAACTTTTCCAGACTCCACACATTATCCCACAGCATTGTTCAAGTAAAGCCCTCATCGCCAGTTTCATCGCTGCAGCTAACATTCAAGAACCTTCTAGACTCTTTACCAGACAATATCATGACAAAGGAACCACCCTTTTTCACACTTTTTGTATCAATTTCTCTCCTTTAGACTTATTTCTTATTATGTTCCATTTTTTTTATTTTCAGCTTTGCATATACATATCAAGGTATGCGACGCGAGTATTGATGGTGTTTGCCACCAAATCCCCGGTTCTTCCATTTCTATGTATCAAAGGATGTAGGCGAATAATGGCATCATAGGAAAATCCTAGCCTCGCTTCCAATCATTTGTGTGATCATTCCCTCTTAAGTAGAATAATGGGATCGCTGGAAATTTTCCTAACCCTCTACTCAGAAGAAAATCATTTCAATCTTTTATGCTCTTATTTATCAACTAATAACAGGGGAGAGATATACTATAACTCTAAGCACATGGGTTCCTTTATCAGATATGAATGATGAATCAAGTTCTAAAAACACTAACCACATTGATGAAGTGCAAAAATTGGCTCAGGTTTCAGAAGAACTCTGCTGGAGACATGGATGATTTCTAGTCAACTGGTCAGTCCTTGGATTTTTCATTAGTCGATCTAGAACTAATCCTGTAACACTGAACACTCAAAAACAAAATCAAATCAATAGGTTCAAGCACAAGATCATTATCTCCAACATGTTTTGACTCAATAAAACAATTTGACTCGATAAAACAACTGACTCTAAGAAAAACAAACACAATGTCAGCAGATACCTCCCCCAGACTTGAACAACACTGTCCCCAGTGTTATCTAGCCTAGAGTCAGTGAAATAAAACAAAGGAACATAATAGAATTGGGAAAATTGATATGCTCAATTTAATACCCTAAGATACTAAAGCAGTTGTTGTAGTAAGTGTAGGGGTCGAACCACAAAGACTCACAGAGATCACACAATAGATTATGAAGTGTCGAATTACGCTAAGCCAAACAGATGTAATTAAAGACAATGCAGAAATTAAAAGAGTTGTAAATCAATTAGGAAAATATAGGCCCAGGGTTTTTCTCAGGAAATCAATGAATGCAGATAAACTAACTAACATGATTCAGATTTAGCGCAGTTCTTGAACTAAAATCACTAAAATATAGATAACCAACTCTTGTTGCGAAAACTATCTAAATCTAAATCCTAAGAATTCCAAATCTCTTTGCGAATCCTAAAGTCTAAATCAGCTTTAATAACAGGTTTGATATGTTCACAAATCAATTAAACCAAATCTCTTTGCGAATAATCAATTTGCTCACCTAGGTTCTATCAGGTAATTAATCGCACTGTCGTGCCTAATCAATTATCCTAAGATCTATATTCTAGGTAGCTAATCTAGAACAAGCTTTGAACACAACCTAAGCGAAGAACTAATTCAGATGGTGAATCCTAAACAGATAATTAACCTAGCATTCAGAGAAAACCCTTATGAGAAAACCCTAAACCTAAGGTGGATCTACTCAGACATAGAGAATGAAACAATCAATATGCTTGAATAAATCATCAATAGAAAATAAGAATAACAAAAGGTTCTTGAGATCTGATCTCGGACGAAGGGAGATTCAGACTTGTTTCAAACCAAAGTATAATAATACATATCCTAAACAAGTGGCCGTAAAATCCTATTTATAACATAAAACACGTTCTGGGCCATCTTGTAAATATCAAAGTCTTTTGGGCCAATTCTGCAATTCTTCAACTCTTCATTAAGTCGCGATCCTTCTGTTTCCTCGACGGGTATCGATCGATACTAGGCAGTATCGATCGATACTCAGGTATTTTGACGTCTCAGCTACACGGATCTTCTGTTTCGCTCCAGAATGTTCCAGAAAGCTCCAATATCTCCAATTAAGCTCCAAACGTGCTAAGACCTGTAAAAGACTCTAAAATACTACAAAACACTAGAAAGACTCTATAAAAGGATTTATATCATGACCTAAACAGGGTAAAAACCATGATATATCAGCACCTAGCGCATCGATCGATTCTAGTTCCTCGGGCAAGCCTGAACAGACCAATGCACTCCTTGCATCGGTCGGTTTTGATTCCTCGGGTGGTGTTTGCATCGGTCGATGCACTCCTTGCATCGGTCGATGCATTCCTTGCATCGACCGATTCAACCCTTTTCTTCACGGTTCCATGTGTTTTTGCCCACGTAACTCCAATTTCTTCTTTAGATGCATTTTTACCTGAGATAAATAAATAAAGGACTAAAAGACTCTAAAAACGAACTTTGACTCGATAAATCGTTTGAAAGGAATATTAAACGTGCGTTAGAAACCGATAAAAACCAAGCATATCACGTGGCTGCCTCCCTCCATATGTGGGCGTGAGAGAAAAGAAAACTAGGGCTTCTATGTGTAGTTTAAAACAGTAGATCGTATTTACACCATGTTATTACGTATGGTACTAATCGTCAAATTGTTGTTGATTGGTTAGAACATCTGGGTGATAGCACTGGTGGCAATGAAATATCTCTAGGGAAAACAAAAGTATTGTTGATAGAGTGACATATGCATTTAGCGAAACGACAGCATCTTGGATGGGAAGAAATGACGTAAAGGAACCGAATGTGGAAGTGAGGAACGTCTTTATTTCTATAAGTTAAATACTGCAAAAAAAAAAAAAAGAGATATATGACGGTTGTAAAAAAGAATTCGTGTTTATCAGTAGCAATTATTGAACGATATAATTTGAATAAATATTGTTTTGATGAAATTATTAAAAATACTGTGAAAGAGCATTTGCCGGAAAAATAAAAAAATTTCACCCACTTTTTATTATGATATACAAAAATTGATATATGTTTTTGGGTTACCGTATTCGATGATGGATGTATGGATCAATATCACCAAATTTTTAAATTTTTTGAACATAATTTAATAAATATTAAATCTATAACATATGGTTTAAATAAATAATTTAAAAGTAATCATTGAAGAACATAAACTTTACTTAATTTTTTTTTCAGTTGCTTCTATCATTTTCAGCAAAATAAAAATAATCGAACAACTTACATGATGTATTTAGAAATGTGCTTTGCCGACAAAAAATCTGAGTGGGGGAAATATTGAAATCTAAAGATTAATTAAGCCTTTAACAAAGCTTAATCAATTGCAAAGAACATAGTATATCCTCTTAGTTATTGAGAACAAAACAGTTTCACTTATAATTGCATAATCATTAATGGTATTTCCATTAGAAAACATTACTTTTTTCGATATGTGTGTGTTTGGCTTATAATAACTAGTCGATGTTAGATCATTTCACTGTGCGGGACTAATAATGCCACTTGAAAACAGATAACCAACTAAATCTGGTAGGTATTATCAACAAAATAGCGTTGAGATTTGTCGGTAGAGAAAGAAGACTTTTGATTTATTTTATTTTTTATAGGTTAAGCGATCATAATCTCAGATAATTAATAAAACCTAGTTGATTGTAAAAGTCAGATAATGAAAGTTTTGCATGGAAGTCAATATAGGATAAATTCGTCGCGAAACACACCTTTGTAATTTGTATATAACATTTTACTAATTGTTAAAGAATTGGGATCACATTCTATTACTTTAACTTTGGTATATATAATTATATATATGCATTAACAAACAAGTAAATAGTCTGTTACTGATTCCAACACAAATTATATCTCAAAATAATACTCACATTTCAGTATATGGATCACATTCTATTTTTTCCATCATGTCATGAATAGAATGAATTTGCCAAATGGCAACAATAGACAATGGAAAAAATTAAAATAAAGTAAATGGTAATGATGTTATTGACTACCATCTTTTTTTTTTTCATCTTGTGTTTCTATTATTATTATAAGATTCAAAAATATCATAAAAAGCCGGATTAAGTAAAATCACAAGCCAACGAAATTTACGGAAGTCATAAGTCCAAAAAAACCGAGAAAGAACCCGATCTTGGAGACGCAAAAAAGGAAAAAATACAAACTATTTTTGATATACCCTAACGATTGATCTGGTCAGCCTCGGTAGAAACGCATCGAAGTACTATATAGTAAACTTTTCCCCGAAGAGCCACCACACTACCTATCCCGAGTTTGGAATGTTTTCTGACTAATATCAGAAGTAACCGAATCGTCTATTACCGAACTACCTGGTAAACAGTTTGGGCCAAAAACCAAATCCGAACTTCTCACATGAATGTGTTTTTGTTACCGGGGCGGATCGAATCCGAGTGGAATGGAGTAAACACCCCACAATTCTTCCTATTACTGGACCACATCTATATTTTAAAAAAAACAAACTAAATTACACAAATAGGTAAAAACATCCTTAAGTAAAGCAAACCGAAGGATTCTGACTGTTTTTTTTTCCAGAGATTTGATATTAGAGACTCACGTCAAGCCAAGGGAAGACTCACGGCAAGACACGGTCACACAAATGTTATTGGATGCCATCGAATAATGTTTTTATTTATTTGATCTTTTATCTAATTTTTACGGGCATGGATTTTTTTTAACATATTATTTTGTTATGTAGATGTCTAATTTATCACATAGCCCGTGATTTTTCTTCTGTAACATATTATTTTACTAATCGAACTCTGATTTATCACATGACATCCTAACAAAAGCAAACTTTAAATTCAAAATCCTAAATCCAAACATTTATTTTCCCACATAAAAACAAACATGTTATAAAAAAACTCACCCGTCTCGTAACAATTAAATAAAAATAAAATGATTCAAAAAATATTATCATCATTGCTATTTTCTTAATTTCATTTTTTGTCATTAATTAAACTTAAATTTTCTAAAAAATAATAATACTTTAAATCAATGTTCAAAATTTTGTTAGGCACTAGTCGGGTGGTCGACGTACGCCTAGTGCCTAGCAAAAAAATCGGGGTTAATCGATGATTGTGAGGAGATAATCTATTATCTATCTCCTCATAAATCATTAAAAAATAGAAAATATATAAAAAAGGAAGATAATACTCACTACTCATATTAATTTAATATGATTTCAAAAGATACATATCCAAAATATCTGTGTGCATCAATTACTATTAGGATTTGTATAATTTTATTCTTTTTTAAAAAGAAAGATTTGTTATCATTTGAGATAGATTCATCAAATATCCAATTACTGATTTAACAAAACTTTAATTTGAAAGCGTTTACATTTATGCATACTATTGAAATTAATTATTATTATTTATTGATTTGATAATCGGAACCCCAAACCATTGCCCATAGGCCTTATACTAATCCTTTTTTTTTTTGATAAGTTGCCTTATACTAATCTTTGGAACATGACATTTACAGTAATCAACCACTAGGATTTAACCCGTGCTAATTATAGCGCGGAATAATTTTTTTAAAAATTTAATAAAATTGCTTTTATCTAAATTTTAAAATATAGTTAACTAATAATCATAGATAAACGTGTCAATTTGTAATAATTTATTTATATAAACCGTTTTATATTGAATTAAAATATTATTCGGGATAACCCGCAAAAAAACTTATAATCTTAAAAACATAACTTTAATATGCACCGTTAATTACTCTAGTTTTTGTGATTAGTCTACAAACTCTTAAAAAAATATAGTTTTTTTGGGTCTAACTTTTTATAAAATTAGCAAAATATTTTTCAACTTTTGTTATATTCAAATAAAATATAATAAATTATAGTGAAAAATTTATCAAGATTTATAGTGAAAAATTTGTAATAGCAAGATTTTGAATATATTTTGTTTCTTTAAATTCATTTGTAATAGCAAGATTTTGAATAAGAATGAATTATTATTTTAAAATATCTAGTATTAAAAATAATTAAGAAATTAAATAATAAATAACCTCTTTAATGCAAAATATATACGTTTCATATTCTAATCAATAATTTTTAAAAACGATTATATCCTTTCCTATTTCAATTATTCTTTGTTATTTGTAATGGCATTTCATGTAATAACTTACAAAACAAAGTTCATTTTTAAAAATATCTTCTTAAATAATATTATAGAGATTATTGAAATTGTAGTAAGATGATGCATACCATAATATTTCAATTTTTGGGAATAATCTTTCAAATAGTAATATAAATATAAATTATAAAAATACATATATATATATATATATATATATATATATCTAGATATTATAAGGATTAACAAACTCTTCGAAGAAAAAAAATATTGTTGTTGTGATAAATATTACAACATGTTAGTTAATTCAAATTGTAGTAAGAGAATGCATACTAAGTATAGTGATAAATATTCCTACTCTTTAACCAAAAACGATAAAAAGAATTCTTACAACATGTTAGTTAATTCAACAATGATGCTCATAAAAAAGCTTTTGAACATTGTCTACAACCTCAATAAGTCAATATGCAAGAATAATAATTTAATAGGATCATTATAATCAATTTGAGAAAAAATAACAATACATACAAGGGCGGATCCAGAAATTTATTTAGTTTGGGACACAAATTTGTTTTATAATAACATAAATAAAAGTTTACGACCAAACGAACAAAAAACATAAAAAAATATCATGCGAGGAAGGGTTGGGGAAAACTAAAACTGGAGAAGCAAAATATGATTTTTTGTGAGGTTTTAGATTATAACTTTGGGTTTAATACTATAATTTGTTCTTAATTGAGTTGTGATACTTTCTTATTTTCACTTTGGGGTAATAGATTTTAATAAATTTTATATAAACTAATAAAAAAACAAAAAATAGTATGTGGCTCATGGCACACCCTATCTACACCTACGTCCGCCCCTCAATGCATATGATGTAATGAAAATTATATGATCCTCCTAAAATAGTATTCCATCCGTTTTATTTTAATTGTCGTTTGAAATTTTTTCACTTATATTAAGAAAGAATATTAAAATTTATACTATACTCATTATCAATACACTACATAATTTTATCTATCTTAATAATACATTAAAATCTATACTATTAAAATAGAGACACTTTTTGTGTCCAAACAGAAAAACATTCATATTAGGCTATTGTTTTTGTGGATAACTACTATTTCAGTTGCCAAACAAGTCAATTTAATACAATATTAATAAAAATTATATTTTAATTTATATTTAAATATAAATTCGAAAATTTTAATTTTAATTTAGATTAGTTTGGATTTCCTTAAATATAAGTTATATTAATTATCAAAAATCACAAAACCAGTTGTTATTATATATTTACAAAATAATAAAACTGATATTAATTTAGATTTAATATAAATATTCAAATTTAAATAATATCCTCATAATAACGGAGATGATAAACGATATGTTATTGTATATTTTTTTAATCATAATCAATCAGCATAAAATTTTAAATATTTGAAATTAGTAAATATTTATATTATACGGTAATATGAACGGGCGGGTTAAAGTTATGTTTTTATAATCGCGGTCATTTTTGGATTAATATGAACGGACATGTTATAATTATGTTTTTATAAATACCGTCATATTTAATACTATAAAAAATCTATAAAAACAAACTATATCTAAACACAAAAATAAATCTTTGTCATTTATTAGAAAAATTATATCTATAAAATTAAATAATATATAAATACAATAAAAAACAAACTATATTACAAAATTTGATATAAAAAAAAAAATCTGCGAGCGCATGGGTTAGAATCTAGTAATATAATTAAAACTGAAACTGTATCTAAAATTTTGTATTGAAAATCTAAAACGATATTAAGTTTGAAAAAAAAAAAATTCTAAAACGGAAGGAGTAATAAAATAAATAATTGGAGAAAATTCTAAAACGATAAATTTAATTTTGTTTGATATGGTTTTGGTTTTCGGTTGGACCTAATTTACACAAAGTCTTTGTGTGGCTATTAGCCTATTACATTTCCAATAATTCCTGCAAGGCTGCATTCGCCAATGATTGCTCCATAGTTGTTATACAATGATTTGTTTTTCAAAGTTGATAAGAATTAATAAAGCCGATGGCGCCTCTTCAAAACAAAAACACGTATATTTTAAGATTTCTTATTGACAGTGACTTAACATAAACACTGTAATAATAATTATAAACACTGTAAGCAAACTTAACATCCAAGCTTTATATTGTTATAAATTATCCTTCGATAATGACTTATTAAAACAATAAATTTTATTAAAAAAAAAATGAAAAACTAGATTTCTGTATTAATAACGTTATAAAAAAAACAATAGGTAATGGATTGACAAAAATCTATTTTCTCTCTTCTCTCCTGCCCCTTTTTCTGTGTAAACCCTAGCCGCTTCTTCAGTCATCCATGGCCGGAGATACCTCACTCCGGCCCCTTCCGGAGTTGCCTAATCCTAACCCTCCCCTCTCATCCCCATCTTCTTCCCAAAGTTGTTGTGGTTGTTGCTCTTAAGAACTGAATCCATATGGGTTGCATGGATACATCAGAATGTCATCAAAGATGCTAGCTAGCATTTGGGAGATGATAGAGAAACATAAGAATACTGGGATATTCAAGGAACTCCTGCGTCAATGGGAAGGAATGATCCAATGGATCCGTGTAATACCTAGAAATGGGCTAAGAAGCAGATTATGGGCAAACCCTTGGACTCCGTTTGGTCTTTTGATAGACTTCATCGGTGAGGATGGTCTTTGATTAACTGGAATTCCACTAGATGCTATGGTTGGATCTCGTTGGAGAAGAGGAAGATGGCGCCTTCCTCCTGCTAGGTCTCCGAGGATGGAAGAGCTCCTTTGTCATCTAACTTCAGTGTCGTTGTTGGAATCAGAAGAGGATAGCTTGCAATGGAGAATATATGGCGTTAGACAAAAATCTTTCTTTACGTCAACTATCTATGAGAAGATCAGAGAGAATAAACAGCAAGTTCACTGGCACTCACTGGTTTGACTGAAAAGAGGCATTCTGAAACACAAAATTTTGACTTGGCTCTTCATTCTCAATCGATGTCCTACTAGAGACATGCTTCTATCATGGGGACTTCAAACATATCATATTTTTTTATTGTGTAACTGTGATCCATAATCAAGGGACCACATATTGTTTGATTGCATATTCTCTTCTACTATCTAGTCGTAGTTCTCATTCAAGTTCGGGTTGGGAGGCTCGAGCTTCTCCTGGTTGGATGTGATGGAACTCCTCCAGGCACTTCAAAGTAATAGACACCGCATATACATCTCTCTCTCTTGGCTTGGCAGGCAATGATCTATGAGATTTGGAAGGAAAGAAATGTCCGGCTACACCAACGATGCTTCCGTTCCCCGGGGGTGATAATTCAGTTGATTGAAACTTTGATTAAAAATTGTATCTCAACCTTCAGAGACTAGAATCCATTGGCGGCAAGCACCACGATGCAATAGTAGTTTTCTCTGGGGTAATCTTCTCGTTGGAGATGAACGACATCAAGGTTTCTAATTGGGAACATCTGTTGGAGGCGGACGACTCGTTGGAGGAGTACAACTTATAGGTTTTTAGTTACTGATATTTGGGTTTATTCTGTGTATGGGTTTGGTTATAAAATTATTGGTTCAGCTGGGTTCTTTTATTGTGGATTCGTTTATGGGTTTAGTGGGCTTAGTACTAAAGTTGACTCATATGTAAAATGGTAGGCACTTTTGCTTCATTTATTTTAATGCAAAAAAGTTTAAAAAAACAAATAATGTAGAAACAAGACGAGAAAGAAAAATAAAAAACTTGTCTCATTTAGGTTTAAATTGTTTAGAATTCTCAATTTTATGTGAATCCATGCAGTGCCGCGTCTAACTGTATACTTAAGACAAGATAAAATAATATTTTCTTAATTTAATATACAGTTTACTACATAGAAAATAAAAGAAATTTTTTAATATTAAAAATTATTTATGATGATTTTTTAATTATATAAATAAAATATATGTTGATTTAAATAAAATAGAAGGTGAAGTTAGAAATTTATTAAAATAATATCGTAAATAAAATCATTTGAGTTCGGAAATTTCTATGATACAAATCTGGAAACAATGAGAGAAAAAATGAGTAAAAAACCAATTTTAAAAGAAAACAATGTTAGGATTATAGATGGAGATTTAAAATATCAAAGCCCAAAATAGAAGGACGTGGGCTATACTCTCACTGGCACAAATAAATTTAAAGAAAATTCATCAAAGTAACCTTGTGCATAAGGAATATTACTAGATTAATCTCTAGGGAGGGATGTCATACTAGACTAACCTTACTTTGTTGGTCAATGTCCATTTTATCCATATGTTGTATTGTATTACGATTATGCCATTATTAATTACTTTTGTTTTATTTTTTTTTGAACAAAAGAAAACCTACCGTCATATATATATCGGTAGGTTTATTTATATATGACGGTAGGTTTGTGTCATCATTAAAAGTTAATGACAAAAAAAAAAAAAAAAAAAATGGTTTACAAAAAAACAAAAAAACTCTCGACAAAGGCGATATGAGGCGACGGCGACGTTTGGGACAACGTCTTGATTCCGACGCGATTCCGGCCCGATTCCGGCGAGGAGTGAGCCGTTTCCGGTAAGTCTCTTCATCCTCTTGCTTTGTTTTAGGTTTCTCTTGCTTCCACGAAGAAGAACCGCGACGAAGAAGAAGTTACGGCGAAGGAGATTGACTTTGGCGAGGAGGGAGGCATGTCGAGGGTTCCGGCGAGTCATCTTCCGCCGTGTCGGCGACGAATGGGGGAGAATGGCCGGTTGGCGGCAGCGGCGCTGAAAACCCTAATTTCATTTTTTTTTCGGCGGCGAACCTAACCCTAATTTATTTTGGTTGCAGATAACTTGTTTTGTATGTGTTTTCGGTCTACCGAACGGAATTCCGGTGAGAGCAAAGATTTTGCGGTGAGGAATGTTAAATTTTATATTTCTTTGGTGCTAGATTTTGTAACGCTTGATGGTAGATTTATTAGTAAGCTATATGTTGTTTGGTGAGTTTGGTAGGTTTGTTTATATATGACGGTAGGTTTGTTTGTATATGACGGTAGGTTTGTTTATATATGACGGTAGATTTATTTTTATATGACGGTAGGTAGTTTGTATATGCGGTAGATTTGTTTGCTAGACTTATTGTTAACTACTGGTAGTAATGGTAGACTTATTGTTAACGACTTTACTTATTCTCTCTTTTCTCTGACATGTAGGTGGCGTCATCTCCGGTGATATTACCGGCGTCTGCAAATTCTGTTAACGAATCCAAAATGCAGAGAGATAAATGAACATGCTTGTATATGAATATAATTAGAGAAAAAGAGATATTAGAAATGTTTTTTTGCAAGTTTAGAAATGTTTGTTCTTGAACATGTTTTTATATGCCTTTTAGAATCTAAAAAATATAATTTTTCTCTCTGGAATTGAAGTACTAAGGAAATGGAAATTGATCTATATTCAATTTTAATGTATTCCCATGCATTGTCTGAGTAAATTTGGATTCATTATGCGAGTAGTAAATTCATCATAAAGATGAGTTAAAATACTACATTTATAAGTGATCACATGCGCCTCTTGCGAATGCACAACTACAGACAGCATGCCAACTTAATCTATCGATCAATGAAGAAAACAAAATTCAAACAAGTATATCGTGGATGAGAAAAAAATAATTATCTTTGACAAATAAAAACATTTAATTAAGTCCTAAATACCAAGACAAGGGTTGTAAACAAACTTTCAATTAAGTAAGGTGATTATGTCATTGTCTCGAGGAGGAAGATATATTGAACCACTAACAAATAGTAATTGGAACAGACAATTAAACCCAACTAAAATCAAAGATCAACTACTACATATATTATGCTCAAGAACAAACACCCTCAATGCACTAAATCAAAGGTTCAAAAAAATATACACAAAATAGGTCTCTCTTTGTTATTTAAGATGAAATGAAAAGTTAACTCAAGAAAAAAAATCAACAAAATAAATCTACCATCATTACAATAAATCTACCATCAAATAAAACAAATTCTCATACTTAGCAAATTTGGGTACCTGGTTTTTTCGTAGATATGAGTTTTAGTGTAGGGCAAAAACGTCATTTCTCATTTTGGGAAAAGTCAAATGTCTACCACCAAACAATGTCGATAAATCTACCGTCAATAAAAGTCTACCACAACGCGAAATAATAAGTCTATCAACTGAAGGTTATCTGAGTAAATACCAAAAGATTTATTAAATCTACCGCCATTAACAATAAATCTACCGTCATTAAAATCAAATCTACCACCATTACAAAATGAAGTCACCGAAATGTTAGACGGTTTTAAATCTACCGCCATTACAAACAAATCTACCAACCCAATAAAAATCTACCGTTGCCAATACAAATCTACCGTCAAATAAATAAATCTACCGTCACGATAAAATAATTCACACTGATTAACTCTACCATCAAAAGAAATAAGTCTACCAAAAAAGTCAAACTGAAGGTTATCTGAGTAAATACCAAAATAAGTCTACCATCAAAGAAAATATATCTACCAACTGAAGGTTATCTGAGTAAATACCAAAAATAAGTCTACCATCAAAGAAAAATATATCTACCAACTGAAGGTTATCTGAGCAATTACCAAAAATAAATATATCTATCGAGTCTTTAAAATGAGTCTACCAAAATAAGTCTACCAATATTTAACAAATCTACCATCTTTCAAACAAATCTACCATCCATCAAACAAATCTACCATCCAAAATTTGAGTTGACCAACATCAAACAAGTCTACCGTCAAATAACGGTAGACTTGTTAAATCAACTTTTGCCTACGTGGCAAACGAATAGTAATGGCAGTTTTGTAATTGCGTTTTTCTCAACAAATGCCATAAGGGTACTTTTGGTAATACGAATAAAATTAGGTTATTGTAGTAATAAAAATAAAAGTAGGTCAAACTAATAATAAACATAGAAATAAAGGTTAGTACAGTAATCCACCCATAAATTTATTGAAAATTATTGCTTGGGTTTGAAACTAAGAAAAGATCTATATAGTTGGGGAAAAAAGAGATTTATATAAAAAAGTTTGACCAAATGAGCTAGAGATCCTAAAGTTAGGGTCTTAAAATTTTATATATAAACTAGTTGGTGATCGCGTTTTGCACATAATTTTGTATTATTGCTTACTAACATGGTTATAAGAAAATTCGATATTGATAAAACTATCACCGTTAAGTCACATTCATATATAACACGATAGAGCTAATCATCTAATGCTCCTTAGCTAAATACGATCTGATCCAATCGTCCAACAACCCGATTTCCGAACACGGATCAATTAACTCTTATAAAATGCCCTACGCTAATTAGAAAATAACTCATACTTGTATGGGTTACATGTCCATTCATTTGACATTATATGCTTTTTGAAGCGTTCGATTTTTTTTCGACAGGTCACCATTCTTCTATCTCCTTTTAATATTATCAATACGACATATTGAAATATAAACCACTTTTTAGCTTAGTTTAAACCTAACATCCATTTTCTTTCTCTCGCTTTTCGTTTTTCCGGCTAGTTATGTGGCCTTGTATCTGATTTGAGCTTTAGATAATAATCTCTATATTTCACAAAGAGTGCCATTTTGACATATTTCACACATATTAAAAAAAACTTATAGATTATACTAATATACCCCTATTTAATATACCCATAATTAATTCAAAATAATTTAAATACAAAAGTTATTAGTTTTGGATAAATGGCAATTTTGAGAATTAGTTTCAAAAATTGCATTGAAAATGTAAAACGATAGTTTTTTGAAACAAAAGAAAATTAACTATAAAACAACACCCTTTGTGAAACGGATGAAGTATTTTAGAAGATTTAAGGTGAAATATTTTGTAAATGATATATATTTTATGTTTTTATGTTTGCAAACGCTGGTGATTTGCAATAGATTTGCAACTGATTATGAAATTTTCAATAGTTTTGGCGGTTTCTTAAAATTTTCACGTGGGGATTTATTTTCCCTTGCGACGAGGTTGCAACGGAAAGTGTTTTCTGTAGGGTAAATAACATTTTTACCCATAGCTTTTGTGAGAACTTAAATGCAAAAAAACCTAAGCCACTCACCATTTTTCTCTTCTTTTCATCGCCTCTTGCATCTAAAAAAAACACACGTTTTATTCTACCTTCTCTCAACCTCTGCAAAGGTTTGGAAATCGAAAAATATCTTCTTCTATCTCCCTCCCCATCGATCTATCTTCTCTGCTGCACAATTAGGTCATGTTTTTCTCACATGGGTTTTGTTTATTTTCTTTAGTTGAAGAGTAAAATTGTTTGTCTTATGAAATTGATGTGAAATAGGTGTTGATTATGTATGTTAGTATTTCGGTTTGTTTCTCTCTCGTTTCACTTGTTTCAGTTTTGTTTTTTGATTTTCTGTTACACTTGTTTTTGGTTGGTTATTGATAGATCATTCATTTAGGTTGTTCTTAATGCTAATTTTGATTTGATTTCTCAAAATCTAGAACTTAAGCATTTCATGCTCGGAAGGTGTTTATGAAAATGTTTGAACCAAACATTTTATAAGCTATACATACATAGCCAACCTAAATGAATGATTAGGGTGTTTAGTGAACTAATTGAAATTATTTCTTAATGCTCATTGATTATCTAATTGCGAACGAAAGTTTATGTTGATTAGATAATTAGTGAAGTGATTAGTGTCATGGAAATAGATTAGTCATATTTGTGAATTTCATGTTCTAGGATGGGGCTTAATTCAATTTTTGGCATTATTCTTTGATTGTTAGCTCATTCTTATGATAGTTAAATCCATGGTCCAATGCTTTTATCTTGTTTTAATTCTTGCATTTTACTTTCTTAGTTTGTAAACTTAAAAATCCAAAAACAATTGCTCTAGATTAGTTTGTATCATGCATATTTAGTTGGCACTTCACATGTTTGCTAGAGCGTTTATGAGTTCTTCTATGAATCTGAAGTTGATTTCAATAGTTCGAGGGAAGATTTTGCTCCACGTTTCCAGCATGATGAGCTCGTGAAACGACTCCACAAGAAGAAGGAGGCTGCGGAGAAGAGGGTGGAGACTGCTAAGTCGGAACTCAAAAGGATTCAAGATTCCCTTATGGCCGCTTCAGCAAAAACTGACTCTCTTATGTCTCAGTATCGATTGGATTTACAGCGATCCCAAACTAGGATCTCCAAGGAGGAGGGACTACTTAATCGGGTCTTGAGAGGTCTCCAAAAAGAGAACAAATCAATCCAGAATGATCTAGATGCTTTAGATCCAAGAAATCCATCGTTTTAGTGATGTGGCGATACATGCAGTTTGTAATTGAACACACAAGGTGAAAACTTCAAGTCGGAGAAATCCGTTTCCATAGATGTTTTTCTCTTCATGATGGTTAGTTTTTTGTTCTTATGTATTACATTGTCATCGTACGTGTTTTTAATGGTAAATCCGTTTGATGGAAGACACCAGTGTTTTCCCTTTTAACTTGTGGATCCAGTTTAGGATTTGAATTCCCACTTGTCCTTTTACCGTACTGTAGGATAGGGTATTTTTCCTTACATTCTCATCTTGTTTCCAGGTTTTAAACCAAGATGTTCGGTTTTACGGAATCTCCATGTTATCACGTAATCGTTTTGTACCTTCAGAGAGGTCTGGCTTTTCAAATACGAAGATTTAGTTGCCTTAATAATGAAATACTAACCTAAACCTAATGAAATCGATAACTAAACTACTTCTACGGACTCAATTGCTAAACTAAAATACTAGAGACGGTTGTAACTATCCTAAAACGTTGCTGGGTCGAGAGGAATATCTCGGGGTATGCTCGATTCAATCAAACGGTCCCTATCTCATTAGTAACCGGTGTTTCTATATTATAACTCCACGAACAGGACATAATAATGACGTAGCATACTTCCGTATAACCTACGCCCTACAATCTATTCACTCGACCAGTAGCTTCCGTCTCTGGTCGTGCGTAAGATTGTGATATGCTAGGGGGTCCATAGGTTCACGGTACTCCGTAAGTATACTTCCGAAATCTTACGACGCGCACACCTTGTGGATGAACTTTTCTGGTGATTAGATGCAACACTTCCGTGGTTCTAAACTCCCCCTATCAGCCTTTAGCTCATGAAACTAGATTCATGCATTAATAAATTTCTACAAGAAGAGCTCTAGAAATTGGCTAGGGTTTACCGAGTGAAATCCTTATCGAACATATAATTCCCCTCGATAATCCTTTAAACCCAACAATCTAAACAACTTAAACATACTAGAAAAAGACATAATTAAATTAAGCATAAGATTGGTGAAGAAGCCTCACGAGCAAGAACTAACCTCGGTGAGAAACCTCATCACCAATCCCGAGAATCTCGATGCAAGAGTACAAGAATGAAGGCAAAACTAACGTGTAGAATGATGTCTAAAGTTCTCTATCAAAATTTCTATCTAAAAAAAGTATTTATAGGACTTCAACAAGCTTAGGTCGTTTTAGGGTTTGACGGGAAAAAACGGTTTTGGCCTCGGGTGAAGAAACAGATCGTCTTGGGCGGAATTAGGCTTGGCCGCGGGTCCGGTGCCTCTGGCCATGGCGAACTGGGTCCTGGCCACGGGTGGAGTGGCTCCAGGAGAGGCAGAATGGTGCTTGTCCACGGGTCCGACTCCTTGACCCGCAGTGGACTGCTTCTTTGGGCAGCTTCATCGGTCTTCAGTGCTTCGGGTATATTTTAGGATCCAACAATTGGATTATCCCCAATCAAATTGAATTTGAAAGCTGGTTGTCTCTACTTTGTTGTATCCAAATTTGGTGATGATTAGACGGTGAAAAGGTCTTCTTTGATTGCAAGATTTCTTGACGGTCCGAGTTTATCCAAAAACGTATTTTTGTTCTGAAATGCACTCTTTAATCCCGAGTTACCTGAAAAGAGTCTTAAAACCGTAAACATGCGAAACACGTAATAAAAGCATAGAAAACCAAGCGAAACACTTATTAAAGTGTTCTAAAATATATAGAAAAACGGGTAAAAATACGGTGTTATCACACCCCTAGACTTAAACCTTGTTTGTCCTCAAACAAGACAAAGCTCAAGCTTGGAAATGATCAAACAAAACTCATCGGGAACTATAAATCTCATAGACCGTCCTTCTAAACCATAACCATCGAACTACATCAATCGCAATCTAGCCTAGAAAATTCTCACTACAAGTTTCCGTAACACTAGTCCACGATATCCGTCATACGAAATATAAACTTTCAAAATCCAAAAATCAGGTCAACGTAGCTCTCCACATTCATTAAGTATAGGCGTGAGTTTCTCATCAAAAGGATTAAACCAAGACAATCGATGCTAGGTATTAAAGGCATTTAGAGGTGAGGTTAAGAGTGTTTCGGGTTACCGTAATTTCGCCGGATGGTGCGAGATATTATGCAAAACAGCAAGAGAGGAAGGACATATTGATCACCACAACTTCCAGTCACTTCTTCTTGCGTAAAAACGTTGCACTTCCTCCTTTCTCCGAAAACAGAAGTTTTATGTCATTCCCCCAGACTTAGAATTTTCTGTAGGCTCGGAATGACAGACTTCTTACAAACGAACCATGGATGCCTCATAAGTATTTCGACCAACCTAAACTCTTTTAAGGCTCTTGTTTCCTTTCCCTTTCACTTATTCTCGATTTTTTTTTTTTTTGAAAGGGGGAAACGTTTTTTATTGAAGTAGAGTCTTAGGGGCACCAAAATTTACCACGATTTTGAGTTTTTCCAAGGCATAACCAAGCTCGCATCTTTGTTGAATTCACCACCGCCGATTGTGTATAGTCTTTGTCTTTAGTGACTGAAAGATGTGTCGTTCCTCCCTCTCTGGTGTTTTTGCACATATCTGCACATAAATCACAAAGAGAGTTGCATGAGGTTTGAACAAATGTTAAGTTTCAGGTGGGATACCAACTAAAAATGAGCTGGTCATTCATGTACGACAAAGAGTGGTAAAAAGAACGTCATGAATGTAAGATTCGTTATCTTTGCTTAAACATTTGATGAGAAAATTAAGTCAAGATTAAGTCCAAATAAAATAGAGCTAGCATATAACATCCTAGAGAATCTCTACGGTCTAAATTCCTATGGGATTTCACATTAACAGAAACTCTAGCTACCGCCTAGTCTAGAATCAAATCACGAAAGAGCATGTTACTAGGAGATAGCGTAGAAGCACACTGGTCGGTTATCGTCATGGATTCCTTTCATATTCCCTCAAAACGTATTCCTACGTTTTTCGAAAAATTTGAAAAATTTTAAGAAAAACGTCGAAAAATACAAACTGCAAAAACAAATAAAAGAAGTGGTGGCTAGTAAGAGATGGAATCCTCCCCCAGACTTAAATCACAATGTCCTCTGTGTGAAATAAATCGGGTAAGAATGAATAAATAGATGGATGTAGATAATTCAAAAAGTTTAAGGGAAGAAGAAAACTTATCTGGATGCGGTCGGGGAATGGATGTGGGGATGGAATGGTGGTAAATGGGGGATGGTAGATGGTGATATGGTGATGGGAATGGATGTGGGGGTGTTTGGGAATGGTTTGGAATCGATCGAGGAACGAAACAAATCGCCCGGGATCGTCAGGGGGCTAGCCGCGGGTCAAAGGGCTGCAGCCGCGGCCATTGGCAAGCTGGCCGTGGGTCGGTTGATAGCGACCGCGGCCAAGGGCTAGCTCGCCGCTGGTCTGGCTTGTGCAGCCGCGGCCGAGCTTCTTTTGCGGTCAAGTCCTTCCTTGCGGTGCGGGCTGGACCGAGCAGCTTCGAACCGTGTCTCCATCTTTTTGTCTTTTCGGTTTTTTGATTTTTTTTTTGGTTTTTTAGAAAACTGAAAACTAAGAAAAGAAAAAGTTAGTAGAAAAAGAAAGAAAAACTAGAAAAAACGTACTTAAAATGGGTTGCCTCCCATTGAGCGCTTTTGTTTAAAGTCGTTTAGCTCGACGTTGGTATCGAGGTGAGCTCAGTCGTAGAAAGACAGTGTCTTACGACATGTCCTTTTGATCTTCTTTTGGTTTCTTCGTCATGTGAATCATCGCTTGTTCGTGAATCGGGATCGGGTTCGGGATCCATTGTGCTGGAACGTCTTTCTTCTCCTTTTTGAGTGGTATGGCAGTGTAGAACACGTCTTTGTCGATGTTAGCGAATGAAACACGTCGATTTGGCCAATCCATGATGACTCCAACGGTTGATAAGAACGGCCATCCTAGAATTATTGGTGTTGCATCTTTCTTCATTGTTTGGACGATGTAAAAATCGACGGGGGCTATGCAATCTCTGATTCTTATTGGCATGTCTCGGGCAATCCCTTTTGGTGTGGTACAAGTCTCATCGGCCATGCTGATTTTCGTCCGGGTAGGGTGTATGTGCTTAATACCGATGCGCTTTGTGGTCGATTTTGACATGATGCTCAAGCAAGCTACGGAATCACAAAGAACGTTCTTAAATTCAAACCCACGGATGTTACAAGTGATAAGGAACTGACATTGTTCTTCGATTTTGTGGAGACTCCTAACGGGTTTTTCGTTCATGGTATTGTCGAAAAGATCTTCTATTTCTGTTATGGACTCCTTGCTTTCACAAAAGAAATTACCAATCATATGGTCTATGTAAGCTCTAGAAAAATTAGTACATCGAGGTAGACCACGAACAACGTTGTTGAATTCTTCTAGCTTTTCTCGGCTTATTTTATTCAGGTATTCTCGGTACTTCTCGGGATGGTAGATTCGGATAGTATGAGAAGCGGTATATGGTGTTGTTGAGCGTCTTGCTCTCATGAAATAGGTGTGAATATCTTCCTTGCTCTCATTGATGTAGCGGAAGAAAGCGTATATAGGTCATTTTTCCAAAACTTCTTCGAAGGAGGTGTGCATCGGGATTGATTTCACAAATCTATTAAACTCGATCAATCTTTCTCGGGTGATGCATTATGCCCTTGGTTCTTCCGGTATTGTACTTGTTGGTGGTGTTGCTTCAAAGACTGAGTAAGGCATATAGGGCATGTAGATCCTCCTTGGTGGGCTCCTTTGACGTGTTGTTGATGAAGAGGATGAGACTTCTTCATGAGCTTGAATCACCTTACAAGGTGCATATAAATCTGGTTCCAGGTCGCTTGAAGGTTCATCTGAGGTTTGAGTGTCAATTGAGAATGCAACTTGCTCAAAGGGGAGTGTTCGGGATTCAAACGGCTCGAAGAGAGACGAACAGGGGCTGGTCGCGGGTCCGAGGAGCGGAGGCACGGCGGAAGGAGGCGTGGCCACGGGCGGAGGCGCGGCAAAGGGAGGGCTGACCGCGGTTGGGAGGCTCGCGCCAGTGGTGAGAGGAGTCCGTGGGGACTTGACCGGTTCGTCGTCTTCTTCACTTCCTTTGGTTTTTTCTTGTTCTTGTAAGTCATTTGGCTTCTCCTCCAGCCCAGGAGCATGTATTTTAAGAGTTGTATCATGCTCCTCATGATCTTTAGATAGTTTCTCCACTTTATTTTCTACTTCGTCGATAGCATAAATGAGTCGTTCTAGTGTAAGATCGAGCTCTCACGTTTTGTCCTTAACTTCTCCTACTCCTTCCCACAGCTCGAGGGTATAGTTGTAGATGGTGTTACTGTTGTCATTGACGGAGTTATCCAAATCATCAAGCTAGTATTTCAAAGTACGTACCCCATCATTAGCTTTTCGGATATCGAACTTTTGTCTTCCTTGTTCTTCTTCAACGAGTTCCATCCTCTCGTTTATTATTGTAGCGTCTTTAAGGGTCTGTTCTTCAAGGATTTTGACGTGGGCAGTAAGGCCATCGATCTTCTTGTTGAATTCGACGGAGATGGAATATATTCTCTCGTTCAAAATGGCTCCGAACTCGGCTTGAGACTCGATGGTTTTGTTGATGACGTCTTCTATTCGCTTCAAACAAGCGCTGAATTCAAAGCTTTCATCGTGCTGGTTCAAGATTTGGTGAGAAAGACGGTATGCTTGTTTTCTAAAGTTGACAATGGAGACGCAAAAGGCTCGTCTCAGTAGTAAGGAGGCTCGTGGCTTCCTTGAGACTAGTTGGTCGGTGCTGGTTTCCGATCCATGTAGAACGAGTCACACACATCATGTGAGTCGTGACGGTGGTGAGCGCAAGATGGGTCATAGTAATTCGGCTCGTAGTAGCAATCTCGTTCCAGAGGCGAGTTCATGTTTCAAAGCCTGAAACGAAGAAAAAAAAACCAAAAATCAAATAGCAAAAGTTTGTTCTAGAGTCGTTTTACTAACCTCTAAGGTGTGATAGAAACTATAGCGATCTCTCCCCGGCAACGGCGCCAAAAATTTGATGTGAATCGGATTCGTCTCCGAAACTTCAGGTCTTAAATTTATAAACCTTAAAGCCTGCAAGTGCACAGATGTGCATTGTAGAACTTGAGGTATCGATCCACAGGGAGAGGGTGCTGTTCTTTGAGACCTTAGACACTGTATAGTAAATAAACCTAGAACGAATATATTTTTATAGGGTTTTTGTAACTAGAATTGTAACGAACGAGAAACGAAAAACTTCTACTAATCTAATCTAAGAAAATCGATGGCTACTCTAAACTAAGGGATTTTTTTAACTACTAAACTAATGCTAGGAGAAACTAAACATATCCTAAGAAATTCTAAGACTAACCTAATACTTAAGAAAAATTGACTACTAACCTAAACCTAATGAAATCGATAACTAAACTACTTCTACGGACTCAATTGCTAAACTAAAATACTAGAGACGGTTGTAACTATCCTAAAACATTGCTGGGTCGAGAGGAATATATCGGGGTATGCTAGATTCAATCAAATGGCCCCTAGCTCATTAGTAACCGGTGTTTCTAGATTATAACTCCATGAAGAGGACAAAATAATGACGTAGTCTCTTTCTGTATAACCTACGCCCTAAAATCTATTCACTCGACCAGTAGCTTCCGTCTCTGGCCGCGCGTAAGATTGTGTTATGCTAATGGGTAGGTTCACGGCACTCCGTAAGTATACTTCTGAAATCTTACGACGCGCACGCCTTATGGATGAACTTTGCTGGTGATTAGATGCAACACTTCCGTGGTTCTAAACTCCCCTATCAGCCTTTAGCTCATGAAACTAGATTCATGCATTAACAACTTTCCACAAGAAGAGCTCTAGAAATTGACTAGGGTTTACCGAGTGAAATCTTAATCGAACATAGTATTCCCCTCGATAATCCTTTAAACCCAACAATCTAAACTACTCAAACGTACTAGAAAAAGACATAATTAAATTAAGCATAAGATTGGTGAAGAAGTCTCACGAGCAAGAACTAACCTCGGTGAGAAACCTCCTCACCAATCCCGAGAATATCGATGCAAGAGTACAAGAATGAAAGCAAAACTAATGTGTAGAATATCGAAATTGCTGTCTAAAACAAGTATTTGTAGGTATTCAACAAGTTTAGGTCATTTTAGGGTTTGACGGGAAAAGATGGTTTTGGCCCCGGGTGAAGAAATAGATTGTCTTGGGCGGAATTAGGCTTGGCCGCTGGTCCGGTGCCTCTGGCCGCGGTGAACTGGGTCATGGCCGCGGGTGGAGTGGCTCCAAAGGGGCGGAATAGTGCTTGGCCGCGGGTCCGACTCCATGACCCGCGGTGGACTGCTTTTTCGGGCAGTTTCATCGGTCTTCAGTGCTTCGGGTATATTTTAGGATCCAACCATTGGATTGTCCCCAATCTAATTGCATTTGAAAGCTGGTTGTCTCTACTTTGTTGTATCCAAATTTGGTGATGATCAGACGGTGAAAAGGTCTTCTTTGATTGCAAGACTTCTTGGCGGTCCGAGTTTATCCAAAAACTTACTTTTGTTCCGAAATGCACTCTTTAATCCCGAGTTACCTGAAAAGAGTCTTAAAACCGCAAACATGCGAAACCAAACATACGGTGTTCTAAAATATATAGCAAAACGGATAAAAATACGGTGTTATCAGTAACAAAAAAGGGAAGAAATCCAAGAAGGTCTTCTTCGTCCCAACCAAGCCAGTGAGTCCTCATCTCTCCAATCCAACATTGTGATTGCACATCATCAAGGGATTCAAGAATTCTTTTACGATCATTATTCATCTCATAAAGATCAAGATCCTCTCGGCGCTTTCGGAGCTAGGACTTTCTCGCGGTCTTAAAATTGAAGTGCTCCACGCAACCGCTAAAAGATTGGGCGAGAAGTCAAAACCAGCGGAGAAGATCCTCAACTTGGAATATAAAGTTCACCGAGCTGAACAACTCACTCGAAGAACTAGTGAAGCAAATCAATCAAGATTGGATTTTTGTCTGTCAAAGGCAATTACGGAGTGAAATTCCTCAAACGAGATCAAGTCTCCACGCTTAAGGAATTGGGGGGCAAACTGTAGGGGTTAAAATCCCGTCCCAGTAAATTAGGCCCAATAAATCTATGGTAAAAAGGTCTGGCGAAGTCAAAGAAGCCAGACGAGGTCAAATGAGTAAACGAAGTGACGGGCCGAGATGAAAGTCCCACCGGAGCGAACATCTACGGTCAAAAGGGATTAAATGCAAAATTGTTAGTTAACTCCGATAAGACCAAATACTAATTCAAACCGGTGAATTAAAAACCATTCATGGCGGATCCAGCAGAGTAAATGACAACATTAATGACAAAGATATTTGAAGATATTCACCATTAATTTGGTCATTAATTCACCAATTAAGGGCTGAGAATGAGGCATTAAAAGAGGAAAATACATTACACAATGAGGTTATCAAAGGAAGGAAGAACAATATAAAAAGAGGAAGAAGCCATCATTGGAAAGGGACTTATCCATGAAGAGAGACACACACTAATACTAAATACTTTCTACTTGCAGCTCGGGTTCTATAGGAGAAGTGAAGTTATCTTCTTCCTAAGAGAACCTCGAGCGAATATCATTATTTTGTCAGAAGGATCATTGTACTCAATCGAACTACGTTATAGCTTGATTATGCAACATGTACGTAGGCAACTCGATCTCCGAGTGCTGCTATCGCTATTATAAACACCTTTTCCATCTTATTTCTTCATGTCGGGATGAATTCATGTTTTCATTTTCGATTGTATCTCGTTCCAAAATCACTCTAATTCTCCCAGATTCTCCACCCGGATCTACTCTTAATCTGCTCATTTTGAGCGCTGATTTCAAATCTTTGTTTATTGATAAAAGACTCTTCAATCCTTTGCTATTTAAAAATAAGCTAAGTCTTTCGATTATTTCCTATTTACAAATTTTGACAGTTGTATTTCCAGATATAACAGTAATCTTTCCTTGCAATTTTAATAGAGTATCTCTTTTTGGGCAAACTGATTTTATATAAGATATGAACGATCAATTTCCACTAAAGGAGGAGGAGTGTAGTAAACCCACCAAAGCAGAATTTGCCAAAACTACGGCCTTACGAATTTCGAAATGAGGCAAAAAAAAACTATCGATAAAAAGTTAAAGTAGATGCTAAAATGTGGTTCGAAGCTCGGACATTTTGACACTAGCACATTTTGACACTAGTAGAAGAAGGGACCAACGATTAAGCTTTATTTTGAAATAATCTTTAGCATGTAATCTCAAATTTTTCAAAAAACGGACACATTCATTATACAAAAGTTTTATTTATAATATGAATACAATTTTACATTCAATTCAAAAAATAAAATAAAGTAGAAGCTAAGCCATTAATATCTTGAGCTGCTACTTTGAGATCATTAGTGAAAACACCGGAAGTGACAAGCTGCATTAGAGATTGTGAATAACTTAAGCGTATATATGGAGGAAACTTAATCAATGGCGTATCTGGAGGAGATTTGTGAAATCACATCTTTTGAAATCACATTAATTTTTGAAAGCGTAGAACCGTTGATCGTGGATCCTTATAGATTAGTAGAATTGTATGTTGTAAAATCATCCATGTAGTTGTTCTCATAATTTGTAATTGATAATATTTCAGACGATAAAAAAATACATTTTGTGTATATCATTATTTGGAAAATCTAATTTTACCTTTTAAAATCTCAATTTTATTTATTTGAAAAGATTAAAAAAACATACAAATATAAAAAAAAATAAGAAATTTTTTTTTTTAGGTGATCGTAATTTTTTCAGCGACGATTGGAGTCGTGGCGATCGAAATCGATGATCTTTGGGATTTTTGTTAGGACGGGGATTGAATCGGTGATGTTCCGATCTACGTCTCCTGGCCGTTGCATATAGGAGTTTTTAATATTTCGGTAAATAGATGTACTCGGGAAGAAACCCGTAAGGGACGAAAAGTCCAATAACGCCCAAACTTATAAAATTGAAAGACATTAAAAAAAGAATATGGTTTATAGATTCATCTGGATTACCACACCTAGGGCAACTCCTATCGGTGCACAAGTACCTATGAATAAGACGCTTACAAATCACAACACATTTTATAGTGCTTGCCACATGAAATATTTGAGTTTTTCAGCCGTACAAATTTTTCACACTTGACTCTGCAAACATGTAATACTCGGTTCTCTAACTTCCGCATGTTTGACTATGATGGCCCAAATTAGGCATTTGCTTGATAATGTTCTAAGTCAGCTGCTTGGGCAGTCTATTTTTACATTATCTCCATGCGCAACATAAAACTATTGCACTCTATTTATTAGCGTCTTTTTAGTTGTTCTTATTTCATTATTTGGTACACGTGATTACACTTACATTGCTTCTTCTTCTTTTTTTTTTTTTTTGTAAACATTTACTCACATTATTTACTCTTGCAGATCAATTGCCATGTTGACATGTCCGTAGCTCGCAAGCAAGTAGAATGTCCAATCTGTTTAGGTATCTTAAGAAATTTTGTTCTCAGCTATGTGTTGCATATAAGAATTAATTCATTCATGCAATGGTCGTATTTCAAGGCATACATATCTAAATAAGGTATGTTGACCAAAAAAAAAAAAATATCCGAATAAGGTATTTTTTTGGTTAAAATTAGGGGTGGGCACTTCGGTTTGTGGTTTGGTTTCGGTTCGGTTTTTTCGGTTTTTCGGTTTTATAAAAATTCAAATAATATAAAAACCATATATATTTCGGTTTGGTACGGTTCGGTTTTTAACGGTTTTCGGTTTATCGGTTTTATAAAAAATGAAACCATTTAAAAACCATATACAATTTTGGCTCGGTTCGGTTTGGTTCGGTTACGGTTTTTAGTTTGGTTCATAACTTTTGATAAGGCTCATACAATAAGAAAAAATATAATGAATGTATAAATAATATATTAAGCTAATAACTAGGCATACTAATAAGTGCAAAAACAAAAAGAATTCAAAGACTAGAATCCAAATCAAATTGTTCGTAAATCCAAATCATCAATAAAAATCAAGACTACAAAAAACCTAGAAAATAGATGAAAAGAAGAAAATTCAGATTCTTATCATCATCATTAGCCACGATTGTTCGTCTCCTCATGTTGCTTATGAATCTCTGATCANAAAAAAAAAAAAAAAAAGCTATATAAAATTAATAAATCTAAACTAAACCAAAAAACAAGAATGGATAAATGATAAATCTAAACCAAACCAAAAAAAAAATATAAAGTTATATAAAATTAATTTAAAATATAAAAACCGAAAAAACCATCCGGTTTTACGGTTTTAAACCAAACCAAACCGAAACCGAACTCTTAACAAAAATGATAACCAAATGGGGTTTTAGGTTACACCATAACCAAACCATATGATTTATTTCGGTTTGGTTCGGTTCGGTTTTTTCGGTTACGGTTTTTTTGCCCACCCCTAGTTAAAATCACCTTATTTTTGTTTTATTGTCATGAAAATTTATATTCAACAAAAAGAGTTTTTACAAATGACTTGGAGCGTTTTAGATAATTAGAAAACAAAGAGAGATTTTAAAATCACCTAATTATTCTGATGTCAAGCGACAAATATCTTTTTACTGGTCATTAAAATCTTTGTGGAAATTGTTTTACCTCTGTATAAGGAGGAGCCAAGAAACACAAAACCTAGTTCTTGTAATCTCGTACATGTGTTACTTGTGGAGCATTTGTGTCAGCCAAAATTAATTATCTCACCTATTTTTCATCTTAATTATTGTATTCAATATATTATTGCTTGGTGATGATCTTTTGATGCTATTCTATCAATAAAGGAACGTTTTACAATGACATTTGTTGATGACAAACTTTTTGCTTTCCCAGGTATCATTCGCAAGACTATTGTTACCAAACTGTTTCTGCAAATAGTGCATTGAAAAATATGTGCGTCTTGAGTATATTTCTTAATAAGTTCCTTTCTACTTTTTCTTAGTTTGCTTTATAAGTTTCGAAACTTTTAGTTTGTGTTCAAAATTTTGGCTCTCTTCTTTTTTGAAGAAATCATAAATGCCCTTCTTGTCGTGTCCACTATCCTAGTCGTCGCTCATTCAGAGGTGATGAAAATTTCGATAAATTCATTTCAAAAATGTATCCGGATAATAACCAGTACGAAAAAGAGGTAAACCATATATAATATGATTGATGATAATACTATTTAAGTGTTGTTATTTTTTATATCATTTCATCAAATATCTTTTCTTTTCCTTTTTTCTTTTTAAATTCGCGGCATGAGTTAGAGCTCAATGAAACAGAAGGGATTCGTAACGAACAAGACAAGTTAGTTATCACAAGATTGATAGCTCATTTCAAGATTATTATACTTTGTTTCTAGCTTCCAAACTCTCTTGTTGAAGATGGTTTTGTATGGTACTTCCTCTATTGATGGAGACATGACTTTTTTCAAACATGTTAAAGCCACAATAACCCAAACACTCAAGCGACAATCTAAACAAAATAGCAGCAAACGGTCAACCACTGTTGAAACGCCAAGAGGGGATGAAACCATCATTCGACGCATTCCTTTGTCTAGTGATGATGAAGGAAACGATGCTTCTTCTAATCATCATGTGCAAGTAAGAGAACTTGCTTTTTCTCAACCTTGTGACTCTAACAAGGGTAAAGACAAAGATCCTTCTGCTGGTGATGACCATTGTGTGGGATTCATTCCAATAAGGAGAACTAAGAATGCAATAATCTAAGTTCTCCTTATTGGAATGACTCCCACACAATGGTCATTACCAGCAGAAGGATCTTTGTCTTTACCCGTGTTAGAGTCACAAGGTTGAGACAACGCAATTCCTCTGACTTTAACATGATGATTAGAAGAAGCATTGTTTCCTTCATCATCACTAGATAAAGGAATGCGTTGAATGATGGTTTTGTCCCCTCTTGGCATTTCAACAGTGGTTGACGGTTTGCTCCTATTTTGTTTAGATTGTCGCTTAAGTGTTTGGGATATTGTGGCTTTAAGCTGTTTGAAAAAAGTCATGTCTCAATCAATTGCGGAAGTACCATACAAAGCCATCTTCAACAAGAGAGTTTGGAAGCTAGAAAAAAATAATAATCTTGAAATGGGCCATCAAGCAAACTTGTGATAACTAACATGTTCGTTACGAATTTGTTATGTTTCATTGAGCTCTAACTCTTGCCACAACATTAAAAAGAAAAAAGAAAAGAAAAGAAAAGAGATTTGATGAAATAATGTAAAAAAACACTTATATAGTATTATCATCAATCAAACTATATATAGTTTACCTCTTTTTCATATTGGTTCATTCTACATATTGAAGTTACCTTTTCGATAAAAACAACAAATTGATGCATTGAAAACAATTGTTTTTGCTTCATCTTTTGAGCTATAGAAAAACTTCAAATGAGTAAGACTGAGGAAAACAAGCTTAGTGATGGAGGTGGAGATTTCAAACAATTAATTTACAAAGAAAAAACCGCCGAGGCTTTAATAAAAGTTATATTTTTTCGACTGTGGAGGATGAAACATTTCCTAGTTTTATTGGCAGGAACATGAATTGTTTCATATTTTCTGTCGAAGATATCATGTCGTATTCATAGAGCTTTCTCTTTTTATGATAATTGCCAATCTCTTGGACAAAATGTATTATTCAACAAACTCTTCGAATAACTAAATGTTTTAGGATAATTAACTATCTACATCTATAACATTTTAACAATTCTTTTAGTTGCTAATAGATTTTTCTTTTTTTTAATTAAAAAAATATATGTTTTAAGATTGAAGTAGTAGCATACGCAAAAGAAATAGTAAGAATGTACAGAGAAAATAAGTTTGCATTGATTTTGGAACATGATTAGGTTATATGAAACATACCTGACACAATGACTCATTGTTAAGTTAGGTTTGCAGACTATTTAAGGCTTTTCAAATTCGGTATCTTTTCCTCATCTATTGAAACAAGCATGAATTTAATACCAATTTGCATATTAGAAATATCACCGATCAAATTAGCAAAAAAAAAAAAAAATTTAAGTGATTAAACACAATATAGACGAATTTTTATAAAGAATTCACTAAATAAACTTACTTATGTTGTCTGAACAATAATTAGCCAATACGTTGCTCCTTGCATGATTGCATCGAGACACAAGCCCAAGAAATCGATCAGTATGTGGTGAAAGAGTTGGTGACAGAGTTGAATCTATAACATTCTTGTCAGTCGTCTATGCTCGGATCAATCACTTTCAACTTTGTCACCAACTCTTTCACCAGATAACTCGATTTCTTTTGCTTGATTAGTTTTTAAGATTAAGGTTTTGTTTTGTTTTTGATTTGATTCATAAATAGTATACGATCTCCCCCCCCACAATTCTTAGTATTCTCTCGGTCAATTAGTATCTTATAATCTTCATACTTTTTGTTTCCATTCTCTCTTTTCTTTTTCAACATTCGCCAAGATTATAAGATATTTTTCTATTTCTATTGTTGGAGCGTGTTTGAGCACGTCTCCCACAAATCAATTTGTATCGAGGAGGTTCGGGGATTTTCTGTTAAGATAGAGCCGGTTGCGTCCCGGTCGGCAAATGAGGAGGAAGATGTGATTTATAGCTGTGCCTAGAGGGCTGCCTACGTACCCCGGGTTGGGGATCAAGCCATTCGTAGTTCGTTAGGTCGGTCGGTCGTCAGGTCGGGTCGGCCGTCAGGTCGTGTCGGAAGGTCGGGTCGTCCGTCAGGTCGGTCGGTCGACCGTCAGGTCGGGTCGCCATGTCGGGTCGTCCGTCAGGTCGGTCGGTCGACCGTCAGGTCGGGTCGCCATGTCGGGTCGTCCGTCAGGTTGGGTCGTCCGTCAGGTCGTGAGAGCTGGGAGATCTGCGCCGAGCTGTGAGAACTGCGCCGAGTTGGGAGAGCTTCGCCGAGCTATGAGAACTGCGCCGAGCTGTGAGAGCTGGGGAGCTGGGAGAGCTGTCGAGCTGAGAGGACTGCCGAGCTGTGAGAGCTGCCGAGCTATGAGAACTGCCGAGCTGGGAGAGCTTCGCCGAGCTGTGAGAACTGCCGAGCTGTGAGAGCTGCCGAGCTGTGAGAACTGACGAGCTGTGAGAGCTGCCGAGCTGTGAGAGCTGCCGAGCTGTGAGAGCTGCCGAGCTGTGAGAGCTGCCGAGCTGTGAGAGCTTCGCCGAGCTGGGAGACCTGCAGAGAGCTGGGGAAAGCTGGGAGAGCTCTTTTTAGAGAGGGAAAATAACTTAGAGAGAGAGTGAGAGAGCTGAGAATGGGATGGGATGACAATGAACTCCAAAGGGGTATTTATAGTGGGAGTTGAGCAGACAGCTCTCCGGTTTTTGGGGACGACGTGACGGTTCGTGAACAGTACCGGCATGTCGTGAACAGTACCCATCATGTCATGAGCAGAACATGTCATGTCGGTGAACAGTGCCGGGCAGGTCGGTGAACAGTACCGTGCAGGTCGGTGAACAGTGTCGGGCATGTCTGTGAACAGTGCCGGGCATGTCGGTGAACAGTGCCGGGCATGTCGGTGAACAGTGCCGGGCATGTCGGTGAACAGTGCCGGGCATGTCGGTAAACAGTGCCGGGCAGGTCGGTGAACAGTGCCGTATCTGCACAATGGATGTTGGGCTTTTGGTGTTGGGCTTTTTGCTTTGGAATGGGCTAAAATGGGGATGTGCTCATCCCCACACCTACATCTATCAATAAAAAAAAGATTTCGTTCTATTTATGTATGATCTAATTAATTTCGTTTTCCTTTTTGCGTGTGTTTCACACACTGTAATTGCATTTTTTGTCATTTTCCACTTGATACATGCATACATATATTTTATAAGATTTTTTTCTATTTCATGCATACATACATATATTTCATGCATACATGCATATATTTGAATAAATGATTAATATAATTATATTATTAAATAAAATACAAAATTTTGTTGTAGAGTTTGATAGAGAGTTATATGTGTTTCTTTTTTGGTCAATCGGAAATTTATATTTGCTCAAATTTTATGGTTTCACCAAATAATTAAATGGACAATTAGGTAAAAATTCAAGAATGGGACATAATTAGGAAAATGACTATGATGTGACATATTTGACTAATTCAATGTTGTTGTCGGTTAAGGTTTTTAAGTTTTTACCCTTGATTTAGTGTGATGAAAAAACTGTGATATTTCTCTTTCATTATTATAAACACATACATACATTATTGTAACGAGTTACGTGAAAAATAGATGTCTATATATTTAAATAGCACGTTATAATTTCTTGTAACATATTAAAATATTTATAGTACTAGGTAAACCTTTAAATGTATCTCTAATTTTGTATTTAACAAGGTAATTCAATCATTGCATGTTAACTTTTATATTCTTAAACTTCAGACGAAGATCGGAAGATTCAATTCCGAAGAAGATTCGGTAAAGATCGGATAAATCCAGATTAGAATGATTCGACTCCGATGACGATCTGGCAAAGATCATATTAACGTATCTATATTTGTGAGAGGAATACTTTTTCTTGGTTTGGGTTTTATATGTGGTATTGATTTGTTTAACACGTTATATATTTTTGTAATATGCTAACATATTTATTGTATCATAGAAACATGTAGATGTATATCTAACTTTCTATTTAACGCACTAACTAAATTAGTGAATGTTAACTTTCATATTAATTAACGTATTTATAGTCGTAAGAGAGAAAAAAATTTCATAGTTTGTGTGGTATATGTGTTATTAGTTTGTTTAACTCAATAAAAGTAATATAACTCGTTATTAAAATCTAAATTATGCTAAAACAAGAAAGTTACAATGTTAAGACACAATACATATTTTCTTAAACAAATCCATAAACTTCAATTCTAGAGCATTGTCGGATTTGACTCCTTTCACCACTGCTTGATATTGTGTCTTGATCATCTTCAAGTAGTCATGAAACACAGTTTGTACCTCATCTTTTGTTATGAGAAGATAAATCCATGTAACCTGAGTATGATCATCAAAAATCGTTAGAAAATATATGTATCTTTCAGTTGTAGAGACAGAGATGGATCCTTAAATGTCTATATGAAGCAGATCAAAGGGGTTATCACATATATTATTCTTAGAAGAAAAAGGTAAGTGTTTCTGTTTTGCAAGCGGACATATATCACAGTGAAATGATCATTTATTCTTCAGATTTAAACCAAGTACATCTGTAATAGAATCAGTTATATACACAGATGGATGTCCTAATCTATTATGCCACAAGGCAGAATCAATAATAACATTTGTACTAAAATGTTGAGAAAATGTCTCGGTGACTCCTGCTGCATCCAAGACATACAGATTTGATATCTGTTCACTCTAACCAATCATCAGGCCCTTGATAGGATCTTCTATGACACAAGAAGTCTGGTCAAAAATCACTCTATTTCCAAGATCTTTCGTTAACTGACTTATACTGAGGAGGTTCAGTCGAAAGTCTGGTATATAAAGGGCATTATTCAACACCAAGTGTTCAGTAATCATAACTCTGCCTATACCTGCAATTCTTACACCTATTCATGTAGGTAAAGTAACTGAGGTGTTTAATGTAGCAAGGAAATCCATAAACAAGTTTCTATCGTGAGCAACATAATGTGTAGCTCCGCTGTCTACTATCCATGAGTTGGAGGAAAGAGCATTTCCTGTGGCTCTTAAAACCCTAACAAAGCACACAGTAGAGTTAGAAAATGCCATACCAGGAAGTGCTGTGATAGAGCCACCAGAGGTAGAAGCAATTGAATTCAACTGAGAGTTGAAATACGCAATAACTCCATTAATCTGATCTTTAGTGAGTTGATTTATCATGTTTGAAACAGAATTATCCTCCATAGTCGTTTCTGTGATCGAAATTTGAGCAACTACGGGTTTGGAGTAGCCAAAATTCTTAGCTGGATAAGCCATTTTCTCTGGTTGTTTGATCTTGTGTTTGAAACAAGCTGGATATCCATGGATCTTGTAGCATGTTTCAACTGTGAGTCATGTATAACCATAGTGAGTGCAAGTGGGACGAGCTGATTTCTGAGCATTGTAGTGAGACTGTGTTGAATTGATGGAGCCTGGTGCTTGACTTGATGCAGAGACATTGAAAGCTGACACTACAAGAAAACACAGTTTTTGCGACCACTTTTTGCGACTCTTTTTTTGGTCGCAAACAGCTGCGACGAAAGTGAGACGAATTTGCGACTATTTTGCGACTGTTAGTTAATTAGAAGCAAAAGAGTCGCAAATTAACGACACAATTTAATAGTCAGAAAAGAGTCGCTTATTTGCGACTATTTAGGAAATGTCGTCCCGAATTTGCGACGGAAAAATATAGTCGCAAAAGTAGTCCCAAATTTGAGACGGATAAATTTGGTTGCAAACGTTGTCGCAAATTTGCGACCAATTTGCTACGGAAAATTAAAGAAAAAAGTGGTCGCTAAAAGTTGGTAGAAAACGTGGAAAATACGTGAAATAAGTTGGTATACCAAACTTTTGTGACTCTATTTTAGAGTCGCAAAAGAGTCTCAAAATTTTGCATATATAACAACCCACGCTTGACATATACATTCATCGAAGCAAAAGAAAAAAAAAACGAGTGAGTCACAAAAAAAAAAAATGTGGAATTCATCACGAGAGTGGATGTATAATAGGATCGATCCACACACAAATCATATCTCCAGTGAATTCTTGGCGGGGGTGGATCAGTTCATGAATTTTGCTAATAGCCAACCACTAGCGCAAAGCAGTGGAGGTAGGTTTCACTGTCCTTGTATTAAATGTAAAAATTCCAAATTTTTGCATGGAAATACAATTTCGAAGCATTTGCATAGTAGAGGATTTATGCCAGGATATTATGTATGGTGTGAACATGGTGAAGATTATGATGTGGTTGGGGGAGGATCGAACAGTCATTATGCTAATGTAGATTATACTAGTGGTAATCATCAACCAACAACATATGATGGGGGGAATGTATATGCTGGGATGGTGAATGATGCATTTCATGGTGCTACGCCATTTAATCATCATCATGAACATGATGAAAGTGGATATGATCATCATGTTCATGAAGAACCTACCCAAGAGGCAAAACGGTTTTACGACATGTTAGATGATGCAAATACTTCACTTTATGATGGTTGTCGTGAAGGTCTGTCGAAGTTATCTTTGGCTGCTCGGTTCATGAACATTAAGTCAGACCATAATATGGCCGAAAGCTGTATGGACGCATGGTCTGAATTGTTTACGGAGGTTTTACCAGAGGGTAATCAATCACCTAGTTCGTACTACGAGACATAAACTTTGATGCGAAAGCTAGGATTGCCGTACCATACATTTGATGTATGTATAGATAATTGAATATATCTATCTCTCGATCTCCGAAGGTAATGCCTGTGACGGGAAAGACAAGTAGAGGCCGCGGCACCGGCAAAGGCCGCGGTGATGGCAAAGGCCGCGGTGACGGCAAAGGCCGCGGTGACGGCTCGTCTTCTCACGCCTCCAACCGATCCTCTGATGCGGCAGTATCCTATTCCCAGACATCTAGACCATCTCTTCTAGCCCAATATCCACCGACGACACAACCGCAAACCTCTAATCAACAACCGCAAGTAGCCAATGTACAGGCTGAAAGCGCGATTCAACAACAGCAAACCTCTAATCCCCAGTCACAAGCTCCTCCTTTTCACATTCAGCAGCAGCAATGGCATCCTTATCTGTTTCCCCAACAACAACTGCCGCAATTTCATATACTAGAGCATCTCAATCCGCAGCAGATACCGAATAATCCTCCTCCTCCTAATGATCCAGAGCAACAACCGGACTACCAACAACTGTTAGATGATTTGTTGGCCCTTCCTGGCCGAGAACATCTAACAGTTTTGAGTCCCCATCCTCTTCCCGAGGTTCAAAACACATGGTAAAGTCTTCCTTTAATAAAATTGTGGTTGCTGGATTGATTTGCTTGATACTGTTTTTTGCTGGTTTGAATTTGTAGGCTTTCATTGAAATAAATAGTATTGCTTGGATTGATAGATAGTTGCTGGTTTGAATCAGTATTGGCTCAACTCAGATTATTGAATCCGCTGATTTAGATGGAAGTCTAGGTCTCTCCGTGTCTCTTAACCAATCTGGTTTAGTGATTTAATTCAATGTGTTGTTGTTTCTGTCTCTTCAGTTGTGTTAGGTCGAGTTTTTGGTGTGATAGATCTTCAAGTACTGCTTCAGTTTGTTGTTGGATCGAGTCTATGGAGTCTGATAGTTCAAAATCATTTTACAAAAAAACTGCAGTTTGTGTTTTCATTCTATTATGAGTGTTAACAGTTCATGTCTCATTAGTTTAGTGAGCTAATTCAAAGTTCTTAATAATCTGGTACATATAAAATACTATAGCTAAGTGTGAATTGTGTATTTGTTTATGAATAAACAATCTGCTTTTTGTTTGTGGATTTTCATTTAACAGGTTTAACCGAGACAAAGGAAAACTATCTCGAGTCATTGCTGGCATATTTCGGAGGAAGTTTGATGGTCCGTACTATAGCTGGCGCCAAACCCCTATAGACATTCAAGAGAGATACATCAGAACATTTGCGGTAAGAGTCTTTATATAGTTTTCATTGTAAGTGACATATAAAATGATACTTACCATTACTGTATTCTGTAGCGGAAGTACTATTGGGATAGCGGGATTACCGATCTGGTCAAAGCAGGCTTCTTGAAGAGAGCCAAAAAACGGATGAAAGGTATCGTTAGTCAAGCTAAACACAAAGGTGAGAGACCACCTTGGATTGGCGAGACGCTTTGGGCTGAAATGTGGGCTCATTGGGACAGTCTGGATGCTATTGAGAGGAGCTCTACTGCGACACAATGTCGTAACTCTGACCGTGGCGGTCTTGGTCCCCACAAGCACGTATCCGGCCAGAAATCGTACCTGCAAATTAAACAAGAAATGGTAAAGCGTTTTCTGTTTATTTTATATATTGCATTTCAGTTTTTAATATGTTTTTGTATCGTTATAGGAGGAAGCATTAGGGCGTCCTATCTCGCTTGGGGAAGTGTTTATCAAAACACATACAAGGGCAGATGGAAGTTTTGTTGATCACAAGGCCAAAAAAGTTGCTGAGACTTATGACAAGAACATCGAAGAGATGATGTTACAAATGGAGGTCGATGGTTCTGCAACTTCAGAGAATTCTTCTCAACATTCTACTCATCGCACCCTCACCATTGAGGAAAAGAATGACATCTTTCTTAAGGTATTTTCTGTTTTCTGGTTTTGAGTTTTGTTTTTTTTGGTCGATGGTTATGTTAGATGATGTATACTATTTTTTTTTTAGTTTCCATGAGGTTTTGAGTTTGCATTGGTTATGTTTGTTGCTGTGTATATTGTGGTCTGTCTGTTTTTTTGAGTTTGCATTGAGTTTCCATGAGGTTTTGAGTTTGCATTGTTTTTTTTGAGTTTGCATTGTAAACTGTTTTTCAGCAAACAAAACTTGAATTCTTTCATTCTGTTCATTTTTTTTTGCCTGAATTGGTTCTACTGATGATTGAGTGATTGAATTGGTTGTGATTCATTTTCTGTTTTTGTGTTTTGTTTTCCAAGTCTACTGAAACAGATGAGAAAGAAAATGCTTTTGGACTTGGCGAGCTTGGCGAGTTGTTCAACAACGGGAAAAGCAAAGAAAGTTATTCAAGCTCTTCATCATCGATTTTAGAGATGCAAAGCCAACTTCAAGCTGCAAATCAGAAGATCGCTGAACAAGAAGTGGAAAATGCTCGACGTGATGAGGAGCAACGACTTGCTCAATCTCGGATTTCAAGCTTGGAGGCGTACCTCAAGAAAAATGATCCCGCGTTTGCATCGTTTGTGGCTTCTCAAGTAGCCAACCCAGCCACCGCAGCAACCACCACACCAGCCTCTGTACCAGCCTCCGCAGAAACCATCAGACCACGCACAAACGGTTCTTCAATCTCTCCCTCTTAGCTTTGTTTTTTGTTTGTAAACGATGCAAACATTTGTAGCTTTGTTTGTTGAATCATCAATGTTTTGTTTTGGATATTGTAAGTGTTTTTGTATAAAAAAACCTTTGTTTGAATGATTTTTTTGATTTTAATTTTTTTTAGATTCTGGATTTCAATTTACAGGATTGATCTTCGACAAACATGACAAGCCTGATTTGCGACCAACAAGACAAGAACAAAAAGAGTGGCAAATTGGTTGCTAATACGCGACGCTTTTGCGACTGACTTGTTAACAAGTAGTCTTTAATCAGTCACAAAAATTTGTGACCACTTTAAGACCATCTGAAAACAGTCGCAAATCTACGACTACAATACCGTCCTTAATTAGTCTCGATAAAACGACTCCTGAGTCAGTCACAAATCTACGACTAAAATACCGTCCTTAATTAGTCTCGATAATACGACTCCTGGGTGAGTCTGAAAAGAGTCGCAAAAATAACGTAGTCACTATATAGTCGTTAATAAACGACCAATATTTTAAGTGTCAATTCAGTCGCTTATTAACGACTAAAATATGTAGTCACAAAGTAGTCGTAAATTTGCGACCATTATGCGACTACTTTATTTAGCGACCAAAAATTTGCGACCACTTTTAATAGTCTTAAATGAGTCGTAAATACAGTTTTTGCGACCGTTTTGGGACTCTTTTGGGAGTCGCAAAAACTGTGTTTTCTTGTAGTGTGAAACATTTTGAATCGATAGAATGTTTCTTTGGTTGTGATCTTGATCAAGTAGGTTGTAGATTTCAAAGAGTTCAGAAACATGCTTCTTCATGATGATTTGGCTTCTAATGACGGCATACGAGTCGTTTAAGCCAGCCAAAAATTTTATCACCTTAGCATGATCAGCCTTAGTACCCATAGCTTTGAAACAAGAACAATGTCGACATATATCAAGACAATTTTCACCATCTAGTTCATCCCAAAGAGTCTTCAAAGTGGTATAGTACGTAGCTAAATCCATGGAACCTTGTTGTAAGGACCAGATTTGCTGAGACAATTGATAAGACCTTGGCAAGTTTGTAATGTGAAATCTAGCAAGCAAATCTTTCCATATTTCTGATGCATCATTGAAACGAAGAATGCTCTTATAGATCTGCTTAGATATTGAATTCAGAATTCACAATTTCACTATCGAATTACATCTAGACCATATCCTGAAGCTAGGGTGCAATTCTAATGGTCTTACAATCGAACCATCAATAAATGCTGTTTTGTTCTTAGCATCTAGAGCTATGGTCATCGCTATGCACCAATTGTCGTAATTCGAACCATCAAGAACTTCAGAGATAAGAGAGAGTCCATGATTATCACCGTTGGTTAGATGGAACGGAGAATGGATGCTATCGGGAGATTCCATTGGTGAAATCAGAGAATCAGATTCTTCCGAGGAAGGAATTTCTGGAATGGAAGTCCCGCGAGTTGACGATGTTGCTCTACCAGTGTGACGCGTACTTTTGCGAAGAACTACCATTGTAGCAAATCTCAAGCTTGTACAGTATCAATTTCGCAAGAAACAACAATTTCTGGCGGAATAATGATATATCATGGTTTTTACCTCATTTAAGCCATGATATAAGTCCGTTTTATCGAGTCTTTATTCTATTATAGAGTTTTTTAGAGTCTTTTACAGGTTTTAGCACATTTGGAGTATTATTGGAGATATTGGAGTTTTATGGAGCATTATGGAGCGAAACTGAAGTCTGGTGACTAAGTGCCCGATCAAAGCGTCAAGTATCGATCGATACCCCCTGGTATCGATCGACACCCATCGGAGCAGATTACAAGTCGCGACTTAATGAAGTTTTGGAGAATTGCAGAACTTGCCCAGAAGACTTTGATATTTACAAGAAGACCCCAATTCGTGTTTAGACTATTTAATTAGGTTTTACAGCCACTTTCATGGCTATGCTTATTTTACTTTGGTTTTGAGAGAGAGCTTTTGAGGGGAGACAAGTCTGAAACTTTGTTCATCCGAGAGAAGATTTCGAACCCCTGTTTTACTCTACTCTTATTTATTCTATTGATGATTTATTCAGTTATGTTGATTGTTTCATTCTCCATGTCTGAGTAGATCCCTTGTTAGGTTCAGGGTTCTCAATAGGGTTTTCTCTGAATGTTAGGTTGATTTATTATCAAGATTCATATCTGAATTAGTTCTTCACCATAGGTTGTTTGCAAAGCTAATTCTAGATTGATCACCTAGAACTTAGATCTTAGGATAATTGGTTAGGCGCGAGAGTGCGATTAATTACCTGACAGAACCTAGGGTGAGCAAAACACTATTCGCAAAGAGATTTGGTTTAGATGTTTTGTGAACAAATCAAACTTGAAAATAAAAGCTGGTTTAGACTTTAGGATTCGCAAAGAGGTTTGAAATTCCTATGATTTAGACTTAGATAATTCTCGCAACGAGAGTTGGTTAATTATACCATAGTGATTTGAGTTCAAGAACCGCGCTAAATCTGAATCATGTTAATTAATTCATCTGCATTCAGTGATTCCCTGAGAAATCTCCTGAACCTAGCCTTTATCCAATTGATTTCACAACCGTTTAGTTTACATTCTGTCTTTAATACCATTGATTGCTTAGCGTGATTCTCACCTATATAATCTATTGTGTGTTTATGCGAGTCCTTGTGTTCGACCCCTAGCTATATTACGACAACTGCTTTAGTATCTAATAGGGTATTAATTTGAGCATATCAAATTTGGCGTCGTTGCCGGGGACTCAATTCGCCATTAGATTTTAGTCTGAGAAATTCGACTAAGCTCAACGGTATCGATCGATACTATCTAGTATCGGTCGATACTCGCCTTTTTCCTTTTATTGACATCGATCGACAGAACTTCGTATCGATCGATACTTATCATATTACTGAGTTACTAACGTTCTTGCCTTTGTTTTCAGGTGCATGCCTAATCGAGAAACTAGAAGGAACAAGAACGCTGAGCTAATTGATCTGTCACTCGAGCAACTAGCACCTGTGGAACGCACAAACCGAAGAACACAGAAATCAGCAAGGATGAACAACAATCAAGTAGAGTTGGTTCAAGATGCAGCTGGTGCATACATAGACCGAGAGGGTCGTTTGTGCAATGAGCAAGGACAACGTCTGGATGGAGAAGGGAATGTCATTCTACCTGCTCCTGGTGTCGAAGAGATTGTCGCTGGGAATGTCACTATGAACGCGAACGCTGGGAATGCTGTGGTTAATCGTGGAAGAACGATTGGTGAGTACAACAGGCCAGATCAGTTTTACGCCAATCGGTCAGCGATTCGTCCTCCCGCTTACCAGAGGAATGACTTTGAGCTGAAACCTGTTTACTACACTCTTGTGGGACAGCATCTTTTCCATGGTTTTTCCAACGAACATCTAATGGATCACATTGAAAAGTTCGAGGACTTGGTCACTAGCATCAAGAGCAATGGAGTGTCTTACGACTACCTCTTTTGCAAGCTTTTCCCGTACTCTCTTGGTGGAGATGCGACCTACTGGCTGAAGCAGCTACCTCCTGGATCGCTGACTAACTGGGAAGATACTAGGACCGCTTTTCTGAACAATTTCTATGATGATGCACGATCTGAGGATCTGAGGAACAAAATCTCCCAGTTTTCTCAAGGACCTACCGAAGCGTTCAAAGCTGCTTGGACAAGATTTATATCGTATCAAAGGGATTGCCCACATCACGGATACTCTGATGTTCAGTTGATGGGATTCTTTTTCAGAGGGCTCGACTGGAGGTACCAGATGACTCTGGATGCCACGAGCAATGGAAATTTCAACTCCAAATATCCGGATGAAGCCTACGTGTTGATTGAGAACTTGATGTCTAGTAATAGCACCAAAAATGCTGATTTTGAGCGGAGGAAGCTAGTTGGTAACGTGGATGGTTCCCAGATCGCTGACTTCCAAGCTAAGTTGGATTCTATGCACAGTCTCCTAATGGGCAAAACACATAAAGCTGTTCACTTTGCTGACGATGTCGAGATTTTCAACGAAGATGAAGTAGAGGATGTTAACTACATTGGTGGTTCTGGCTTTCAGGGTCAGAGAAATCAGTTCAACAACAACCGGAACTTCAACAACAACTCGCAGCAAGGAGGGTCGACTCAGTTTGGCCAGAAACCTTCTCAGAACAGTGGGTATGTCAGGAACTATGGGAACTCATATTATCAGCCTGTACCTGCTAAGCTTCCAGATAGCAAAATCGAAGCTATGTTTGAATAACTGGTTCAAGGACAGCAGCAGCTTACTGTGAATCTCAATGGAAAGATAGATAATGTGTACAAGGATCTGAGTAGTAGGATCGACGCGCTTGACACTCATCAGAGGATGTTGGAAACACAAGTAGCTCAGACTGCAGCAGCTGCCAAGGGAAAAGCCACTCAGGCACAGAAGGAGTACGTCAATGCCATCACCTTGAATGGTGCGGGAGATCTCGAAAACCTTGAAGAAGGTGATTCCGAAACTGATCCGTCAGTATCGATCGATACCACTTCTGATATCGATCGATACCAATCTAAGGAATCGATACAAGAACCTTGTGTCGATCGACACCAACCTGGTATCGATCGACATCCCTCGGGTACTGAACCAGGGATCGTGAAGAAACCAGAGATGGTTGAGGAACGTCTCTACAGGCCTAAGAAACTAGATCCTCGACCACTTAAACACCTCAGAGATCTCATCTCTCCAAAGCAGCTGCGTGGCTTTAAGAAGATGGTACGAAGAATCCCACTCACACATACTTTTGAAGAAGCTCTTGAGTACATGCCTCTGCTAAGTCACTTCCGGGATTGTAGAGAAAAGGAGGAAGAGATTAAGAAACTCTTCATTAAAGCTAGAAATCCACCACCTCCACCAAAGCGGCTGACTAAGAAGGAAGACCCTGGGAAATTTTCAGTTCCATGCTCCATATATGGAGTCAAAATCAAGGAATCACTAGTTGATTCAGGATATAGCGTGAATGTCATATCAAAGGCACTTGCAGAGAAGCTTAAGATCGAAGACATATGATCTACTCATATGCCCCTCTATTTGCGAACTCTTCCACATCAGTTCCGTTTGGTACAATAGCTGACTTGATGGCCAATGTAGGAGACTGTTGGGTTCCCACTGATTTTCAAGTTGTGGAGATGCACACAAGGTCTAGCACGCCCTTGATTCTTGGAAGACCGTTCATGGCTAATGCTAGTGCAGTCATGGATACACCCAATAGGAGGATTTCATTCTCGCACATTGACGAACAGGCTTCCTACGAAGCCATCCCCCCTAGAAGAGCTCCCACACAGATATCCTGCATCCCTGTCGGTGCAGGAGAAACACTGATGGTTGATCTTTTAGATGAGCCTGATGCTGCGCCGACTGTCATGAAAACCTTAGATCATCCCCCTATCATCGCCAAGAAAGTCATCAAAAAGACTAAGGAAAAGAATAAGGTGAAGGACAAGAGCGTCGAGAACGCCACATATGTCACCTTAATCCCTCAGAAGAGCGATGGAGATTCGATCGAGTACAAGGTGAAATGCAAAGGACGCTCGAAACCGTTCTCTAAGGCCAGAATCGTAATAACCCCAGAGCTGAAAGAGAAAGGGCAGGAAGTTATTGAGCATATGCTGCGCAAAACGCTGAGTTTGGAAGTGTCTAGTTGCGGAACTTGCATGGGAGTGAGTTCCTTATTTCCTTCCGACTGATCGTCAGTAAAGTCAAGCTCGTGACGTTAAACAAGCGCTCAGTGGGAGGCAACCCACTAGTAAGTCTGTACATACGTTTTTAATTTCATTTTGTTTTTGATTTTTGTTTTGTGTCGTGTCAAACGTGAAGCAGATTTCAACGAGGAGTGTCGATCGACACCAAGTGTCGTGGAAAGAAGCATGATTTCCAGAAGTGTCGACCAAAAGCGACAAGTATCGATCGATACCCCCTGGTATCGATCGATGCTCCACGGCCAGGTAAGTTTCCTTAAAACCCTACAGTTTTTCTTTTCTTCTCCACCGCCTCTATCGCTCGATACAAATACCGACATTTCTCTCCCAAAACCCCAAATCTTCGTTTCTCAACGTATTTGAGTGATTCTTGTGCCTAATCTGCTTGGAATTTCATCCTCTGTCCCATTCTATCACTCATTCTCGTGATCTACAAGGTATGAATCACGACTTCTCACCTTTTTCAACCCAAGGTTTGATTTTCGAGTTTTAGACCTCTAGAACTTGTTTTGCTGGGCAACTACCACTTGATTTGTATGCTCTAGGTTTGGTCGAATCTTGCAGTGCACCTAACTGCCCTTGGATTTCGCTTTTAGAATTCTCGGATTCATGTTCTTCGATGGATGCTCGCTATCTGCTTAAGTATCGATCGATACCGCTTGGTATCGATCGATACTCGCTATTTCACTTAACCGAGATTGCTGTGTTTGGGAGAGATGTTGGATTTATGTTTCGTTTTTATTGATGATGCAGATGGGATCTAGGAAGAAAGCACGTACGGATATCGCGTCCAGTTCTAGCCTGCCACATAACGAGTACCAGCTAGGTGCTCGGGTCGAGTTTCTCCACCACGGGCATTGGACACCAGCATCGGTTACCGCTTGTCTCACCAACAACCGCTACAGGATCCTGTCCGCCAATTCTACCGACTTTACAGTTGATTTCGGCACCAACTTACGCAAAGCACCATCAGCGACTCCTACGCCTTCATCATCACTACCTCCTCGCCCAGCAGTTCATTTTCCTTGGCCTAAGATCAGTGAGAAGGCCAAGATACGTTTGAGGGGTGACTACGAAGGGATAGACAGGGAGATTACAGAGAGTAAAGCCTGCACCGCACAGCCTATATCTGAGGAATGGGACGATTACGATTCGATCTTCTACACCGCATGGCAGTTGGTTGATGTGCGCACTAATCGATTTGCTGACACGCATACCATGCGGCATCTGGGTTTCGACAGGGAGTTTGATGGACTAATCCGCAAGATCGGATTGGGAACGATGCCTACGCGGCAATATGACCTGTACCCTGATATGGTTCGCCAATTCCTTGCTTCTGTTCGCGTCTACTACACCGGAGAGCCTCCAGTGACAGCGCAACGAGGTGTTCTGACTTTCCTAATCCACGGTGTGCTGTACAGAATATCCTTTCAGGAGCTCTGCGACATATACAGATTCCACAGAGATTTCTCTAAGTGCAATTTTCTGCGTAAGTTCACGAATGTTGAGGCATTCTGGACTCACTTTGGGCATGGAACCTATGACAGCAAGACCACTACACAGATGGATGTGCGCCATCCTGCCCTACGCTGCCTTGTGAGAACCCTGAGTAACACTTTGTTGTGTAAGATGGAGCCGAACAAGATGAGAGTTGCTGAGCTGATTGTCTTGTCCATTGGGATTGGAGATCTTATCTCTGACGAGAAATATACGTGGCCTAAAACGGATCTTGAGGTCAATTTGGGTGATGTCTTTGCGCACCATTTGGAGTCGCTAAAGGTTAAACCTTTCACTGGACGCGGCAAGACTTCTCGGACTACAGGTCGAACGAAGACCGAGACGGTGGGCAGTCTTCTCACTCCCATCTTTCTGCACTTAGGGATCAGCACTACTAGTTGTTCGATCGTGTCTTCCCGCGAGCTCATGGACGAAGCGCACTTGGAGCATCTGCATTGGCTGAAGCCGGGCAGACGTTGGGTTTTCAGCACTTCTGTTAGGGACCGTCTGATTCAGCTCCCTAACACCGACCTGACAGACATAGGCGGTGACCCAACTCAGTTGCTCTTTACACCTACCCATTGTGACATGGAGCCTGCACCGGTTACACGACGGCGAGGCTCAACCACTGGAGCACTACCACCCGCATCTGACCCTGCTGGGGGTCCACCGCGACGCGAGCCACCTCCTTTCGCTACTGCGTTTTCTTTTCCTCCATTACCTGAAATGGAGATGGATCCCTTTCAGCGATATGTAGTCGCAAGTCTGCAGACGATCTGGACCGCCATCACCTCATCTCGCCATCCTGTTTCACCACGTTCACCTAGCACGCCCACTGACGTTGGACCATCTGGTACTGCTGACGATGAGAGTGATTCTGAGGAGACAGAGGATTAGTCCTCTCTATCTTCACGTTTGTATTTTTCTTTTTCTTTTCTTTTATTTTTCTTTTCTGTTGAACCTATGTCAGGATTTGTTTTTGCATTTGAATTTTTTTGGATTTATGTTTGATCTACCATGTTGCTTTTAACCTGTTTTTGAGTGTTCCTCACAGTGCTGGCATCTGACACAATGGAATGCTTTCTCTGGTTAAGCAACTCGACACCACTGATTTTCAATCCTTGTGTCGACATACGGTTAGTGTCGATCGATACCCTCTAGTATCGATCGACACCCTCCGCGATTACAGAGAACATCGTATCGGTTTAAGCTTGGTATCGCTCGATACCAAGCTGTGTGTCGATCGATACTCAATGTCCTAGCACGGTAACTTCTTGTTTCTCCTATATCCATTCAGTTCATCTGTTTCCTTTCACCAACTCTAGGGTAGATAACACTGGGGACAATGTTGTTTAAGTCTGGGGGAGGTAGTCGCTGACATTTGTTTTTGTTTTTCTTAGAGTCAGTCCAATTTTGAGTCATTCGTTGTTTTATTGAGTCATTTTATTGAGTCAAAATTTAGTCTGAGACTGTGATCTTTTCCTTGAATCTGTTGATTTGACCTTGCTTCTAAGTGACCATTGTTACAGAATCAGCTCTAGATCGGCTAATGAAAAATCCAAAGGCTGACCGGTTAACCAGAAGACACTCATGTTTCCAGCAAAGTTCCTTAAAGCCTGAGCCAAATTTTTGCACTTCATCAATGTGGTTAGTATCTATAGAGCTTGATTCCTCATTCGTATCTGACAAAGGAACCCATGTGTTTTAAACAATGGTATTTCTCTCCCTGTTACAAGTTAATTAATAAGTGCATTAAAAGATGAAATGATTTTCTTCTGAGTAGAGGGTTAGGAAAATTTCCAGCGATCCCACTATTCTACTCAAGAGGGAATGATCACACAAATGTTTGGAAGCGAGGCTAGGATTTTCCTATGATGCCATTATTCGCCTACATCCTTTGATACATTGAGAGGGAAGAACCGGGGATTAGGTGACAAACACCATCAATACTCGCGTCTCATACCTTGATTCGTATATGCAGAGCTAAAAAAATATAAGAAGAGAACAAAATAAGAAATAAGTCTGGGGGAGAGAAATAAAACCAAAAAGTGTGAAAAAGGGTGGTTTCTTGTCTTGATATTGCATGGGAAAGAATCTAGAAGGCTCTTGATATTGATTCACAGCGATGAAACTGGCGAGGATGGCTTGATTGAACAATACTGCGAAATAATGTGTGTAGTCTGGGGAACTGCGAATGTCTACGGAGAAGTACATGGTGGTTAGATCAAAAGCTGGTTAGGTGACATTTGGATGCTTGGGAAAAGGGTCATTGCAACGTTTCAAGAACATGTGAGTCTCTACGTTTTCAAACCTCTTTCTCTGTTTAGTCTTCTATTTCCTTGAGGGAAAGCAAATGCTAAGTCTGGGGGAGTTGATATATCATGGTTTTTACCTCGTTTAAGCCATGATATAAGTCCGTTTTATCGAGTCTTTATTCTATTATAGAGTCTTTTAGAGTCTTTTACATGTTTTAGCATATTTGGAGTATTATTGGAGATATTGGAGTTTTATGGAGCATTATGGAGCGAAACTGAAGTCTGGTGACTAAGTGCACGATCAAAGCGTCAAGTATCGATCGATACCCCCTGGTATCGATCGACACCCATCGGAGCAGATTACAAGTCGCGACTTAATGAAGTTTTGGAGAATTGCAGAACTTGCCCAGAAGACTTTGATATTTACAAGAAGACCCCAATTCGTGTTTAGACTATTTAATTAGGTTTTACAGCCACTTTCATGGCTATGCTTATTTTACTTTGGTTTTGAGAGAGAGCTTTTGAGGGGAGACAAGTCTGAAACTTTGTTCATCCGAGAGAAGATTTCGAACCCCTGTTTTACTCTACTCTTATTTATTCTATTGATGATTTATTCAGTTATGTTGATTGTTTCATTCTCCATGTCTGAGTAGATCCCTTGTTAGGTTCAGGGTTCTCAATAGGGTTTTCTCTGAATGTTAGGTTGATTTATTATCAAGATTCATATCTGAATTAGTTCTTCACCATAGGTTGTTTGCAAAGCTAATTCTAGATTGATCACCTAGAACTTAGATCTTAGGATAATTGGTTAGGCGCGAGAGTGCGATTAATTACCTGACAGAACCTAGGGTGAGCAAAACACTATTCGCAAAGAGATTTTGTTTAGATGTTTTGTGAACAAATCAAACTTGAAAATAAAAGCTGGTTTAGACTTTAGGATTCGCAAAGAGATTTGGAATTCCTAGGATTTAGACTTAGATAATTCTCGCAACGAGAGTTGGTTAATTATACCATAGTGATTTGAGTTCAAGAACCGCGCTAAATCTGAATCATGTTAATTAGTTCATCTGCATTCAGTGATTCCCTGAGAAATCCCCTGAGCCTAGCCTTTATCCAATTGATTTCACAACCGTTTAGTTACATTCTGTCTTTAATACCATTGATTGCTTAGCGTGATTCTCACCTATATAATCTATTGTGTGTTTCTGTGAGTCCTTGTGTTCGACCCCTAGATATACTACGACAACTGCTTTAGTATCTAATAGGGTATTAATTTGAGCATATCAAATAACCAGAGAAATGAATCGCGAAATCAAGAAGGATCAATTGGGAGAATCACCGAAGGATTTAGGTAAAAAAAAAAAGAAACTCGAAAGGATCGAATGAGGTATGTTCCTCATTTCTCTGATACCATGTTAGTTGAGCTCAATCGAAGAAGACGATAGTGAAATGGAAAAATATGTTATCTTTCGTCTTTACAATTGTTATCCTTTTATATAAGTAGAAAGAACCAGAAAGAACCGGTTAACATAACCGTAATTACATTGCTTTTCTCTAATTGACTTATATACACTAATATTAACAAATCCAAAAAACACATAATCTAATTAAATCGAAGATACATACACATACCCGATGAAAAACGAATAAGGAGGAAAGAAGATGAGGAGCGCAGATAAAACGAGGAGGAGGAAAGAAGGAGGAGGAGGCGGACATTTGGAGGAGGAGGAAAGGCGGAGAAATTTCACTCGCCGGAGTTGACGAGGCGGCGGAAAGGAGGATATCGGCGGTACTCTTTTATCGGGGAAGGAGAACTTTTTTTGTTCTTTGTCGGGGAAGGAGAACTTTTTTATCAGTTTTTCATTTAATTAGGTTTCACATGCTTTTTTTTTTGGGCCCACGGGGCCAAATTAGAAAAAATGGACAAAAAAACTCATCTATTGTCCCAATAAGAATTTCTTCACTTTTGTCACTTTTGACTAAACTATCCGTAAATTAAATGTAATAAATTTTTTTAAAAAAAATAAAACATTCTCAAAAAAATACAGATAATGAAAGAAATATATTTTAAAAAATCGTTTTTCGAAAATTTAAGTTAAAAAAAATATTTTAATACTTGTTCTACGAAATCCAGAATACGTATTCTAAATCCACGATTTTGGTAGATTATGTGTTTTGCTATTTCTTCTATAATCTACCAAACCTAGAATGTACATTCTACCATTTTCTATATGCCTACCAAACCTATAATATATATTCTACAATTTGCTCTATGTCTACCAAACCTAAAATATATATTCTACCATTTGCTCTATGTTCTACCAAACATAGAATATATATTTTACCATTTGCTCTATGTTCTACATAGTGTTAAAATACATATTATAGCTATTTCTCTATATTCTACAATCAATAGAATATTAATTCTACAGTTTTTTCATTGTTCTACGGACTGTAGAATTTGTATTATGCCAAAATAGTTAAGAATATCTGAAAAAAATCTAGGATATATCTAGGTTAATTACCAAAAATGTAAAACCTAAGAAAATATATTTTTCACGTTTCTATATCCTTCTTCATGGTTTCTTCTCAGTTTCTTCACGATTTCTTCTTCAGTTTCACATGTAAAATCTCTATGAAAAAGAAGCCATAGTAAGCTTATTGATCTTGCGAAATTAACTTAGCTGTTAATGATTTTCTTGATCCATTTGCAATATGGGTGCTGCATTTAACATCTTTTCAAGGATCAAACTAACTTCTCTCTCTCTCTCTCTCTCTCTCTCTCTCTCTCTCTCTCTCTCTCTCTCTATTTTAATTTGATTCAGTGAGGATGAAAGCGGAGGATGAGAGAAAAAGTAGAAATTTCACTCGCCAAAGATACAAAGGATTGGACGGCGATAGATATAGGAAAACTTTTTTTTTTCTTTTCTCGGGTAAAACTAGGCGGAGACTCTGATATTCTCCGATATTCTGATATTGGTATATATGTTTTTTATTAAGGAAAATGATAGTTAGCTACACGCACTATACACCACATGACCAGACAGTGCTTGGCCACTGGTCCGGTGCCTCTGGCCGCGGCGAACTGGGTCCTGGCCGTGGGTGGAGTGGCTCCAGGGGGGGGCGGAACAGTGCTTGGCCGCGGGTCCGGCTCCTTGACCCGCAGTGGATTGCTTCTTCGGGCAGGTTCATCGGTCTTCAGTGCTTCGGGTATACTTTAGGATCCAACCATTGGATTGTCCCCAATCTAATTGCATTTGAAAGCTGGTTGTACTTTGTTGTATCCAAATTTGGTGATGATCAGACGGTGAAAAGGTCTTCTTTGATTGCAAGACTTCTTGACGGTCCGAGTTTATCCAAAAACTTACTTTTGTTCCGAGTTACCTGAAAAGAGTCTTAAAACCGCAAACATGTGAAACACGTAATAAAAGTATAGAAAACCAAACAGAACACTTATCAAAGTGTTCTAAATATATAGCAAAACGGATAAAATTACGGTGTTATCAGTAACAAAAAAGGGAAGAAATCGAAGGTCTTCTTCGTCCCAACGAAGCCAGCGAGTCCTCATCTCTCCAATCCAACATTGTGATTGCACATCATCAAGGGATTCAAGAATTTTTTTACGATCATTATTCATCTCATAAAATCAAGATCCTCTCGGCGCTTTCGGAGCTAGGAGTTTCTCGGTCTTAAAGTTGAAGTGCTCCACGCAACCGCTAAAAGATTGGGCGAGAAGTCAAAACCAGCGGAGAAGATCCTCAACTTGGAATATAAAGTTCGCCGACCTGAACAACTAACTCGAAGAACTGGTGAAGCAAATCAATCAAGACCAGATTTTTGTCTGTTAAAGGCAATTACAGAGTGAAATTCCTCAAACGAGATCAAGTCTCCACGCTTTAGGAATTAGGGGGCAAACTGTGGGGGTTAAAATCTCGGCCCAGTAAGTTGGGCCCAATAAATCTATGGTAAAAAGGCCCGGCGAAGTCAAAGAAGCCAGACGAGGTCAAATGAGTAAACGAAGTGACGGGCCGAGCTGAAAGTCCCACCGGAGCGAACATCTACGGTCAAAAGGGATTAAATGCAAAATTGTTAGTTAACTCCGACAAGACCAAAGACTCATTCAAACCGATGAATTAAAGACCATTCATGGCGGATCCAGCAGAGTAAATGACAACATTAATGACGAAGATATTTGAAGATATTTCACCATTAATTTTGTGGTTAATTCACCAATTAAGGGCTGAGAATGAGGCATTAAAAGAGGAAAAGAAGTTACACAATGAGGTGATCAAAGGAAGGAAGAACAATATAAAAAGAGGAAGAAGCCATCATTGGAAAGCGACTTATCCATGAAGAGAGACACACACTAATACTAAATACTTTCTACTTGCAGCTCGGGTTCTATAGGAGAAGTGAAGTTATCTTCTTCCTAAGAGAACCTCGAGCGAATATCATTATTTTGTCAGAAGGATCATTGTACTCAATCGAACTACGTTATAGCTTGATCCTGCAACGGGTACGTAGGCAACTCGATCTCGAAGTGCTGCTATCGCTATTATAAACACCTTTTCCATCTTATTTCTTCGTGTCGGGATGAATTCATGTTTTCATTTTCGATTGTATCTCGCTCCAAAATCACTCTAATTCTCCCAGATTCTCCACCTGGATCTACTCTTAATCTGCTCATTTTGAGCTTTGATTTCAAATCCTTGTTTATTGATAAAAAAAAACCCTTCAATCCATTGCTATTTAAAGATAAGCTAAGTCTTTCGATTATTTTCTATTTACAAATTTTGACGGTTGTATTTCCAGATATAACAGTAATCTTTCCTTGCAATTTTAATAGAGTATCTCTTTTTGGGCAAACTGATTTTATATAAGATATGAACGATCAATCTCCACTAAATGATGGGGAGTGTAGTAAACCCACCAAAGCAGAATTTGCCAAAACTACGGCCTTACGAATTTCGAAATGAGGCAAAAAAAAACTATCGATAAAAAGCTAAAGTAGATGCTAAAATGTGGTTCGAAGCTCGGACATTTTGACACTAGCACATTTTGACACTAGTAGAAGAAGGGACCAACGATTAAGCTTTATTTTGAAATAATCTTTAGCATGTAATCTCAATTTTTCAAAAAACGGACACATTCATTATACAAAAGTTTTATTTATAATTTGAATACAATTTTACATTTAATTCAAAAAATAAAATAAAGTAGAGGCTAAGCCATTAATATCTTGAGCTGCTACTTTGAGATCATTAGTGAAAACACCGGAAGTGACAAGCCGCATTAGAGATTGTGAATAACTTAAGCGTATATATGGAGGAAACTTAATCAATGGCGTATCTGGAGGAGATTTGTGAAATCACAGTTTTTGAAATCACATTAATTTTTGAAAGCGTAGAACCATTGATTGTGGATCCTTATAGATTAGTAGAATTGTCTGTTGTAAAATCATCCATGTAGCTGTTTTCATAATTTGTAATTGATAATATTTCAGACGATAAAAAAATACATTTTGTGTATATCATTATTTGGAAAATCTAATTTTACCTTTTAAAATCTCAATTTTATTTATTTAAAAAGATTAAAAAAACATACAAATATAAAAAAAAACAAGAAAAAAACAATTTTAGGTGATCGTAATTTTTTCAGCGGCGATTGGAGTCGTGGCGATCGAAATCGATGGCCTTTGGGATTTTTGTTAGGACGAGGATTGAATCGGTGATGTTCCGATCTACGTCTCCTGGCCGTTGCATGTAGGAGTTTTTAGGTCTGCATTGCAATGTTTCCAAGCGAGAAACTTTCGTATACCACTTATACGGTGACATATTGGTAAGATTTTTGAAAATTATCTATACAAGCGAGCAAAGACTGTTATTTACGTATGAGATTTTTCGTGTGTCTTCGTCATTTAGGTATGACTATCTTTATCATTGACGGTATGACATTGAATCTTTTCATCTCGTTCATTCAGGACGCTTATACCATTTTTAGTAACATTAGTTTTCTTCCTAGTTGCACAAAACCAAAAAAGTTTTCATTTCCTATTTTTATTGTTTTACATCCCACTTCTTATATTTTTTAACAGAAACAATCCTCAAGTTTAAGTTTTAAATTTTTGTTTTTAAATTTGTCAAACTACCATTGTTTTTCTACTTTCTAAACAAAAATCAAGGTTTAGATCAAATTAATAGAGTATAATTTTTCATGAGTTACAAAAATGACATCCAAGATTACATAAAATGAAAGATAAAAAAAAAACCACTCATTAACACGCCTTAATTTATCATTTCTCTTATACATTAATGACAAAACCTGGCGTGCGATGGATATGAAGGGCTTACACGTGTGTATGGTTCTCTCGGATAGAAAGGCATGTCAGGCCGAAGTTGTTCTGTCACATGTCTCCCCCCTTGTCTTCCAAGACGCCCTCCTGGTCCCTCAAGTTGTAGAGACCTGTTCTGATGCCGTTCGCTGTATGTGGTAGTCCCATTGCGCCTCTTCTCAGAGAAAGTGGATGAGGAACTAGCGCCTTGCTCCTTAAAAATTTCAGGGTATCTCTGCATCTCAAATTTGCCTAATCTTATTTTTTGAAGAGCATTCCATTGTTCGTTTCATCGAGAAGTTGGTCTTCCCTTTCATCAGACGAAGACTCACTCCCATCATACGCAGAAGAAGTAAATTAATCTTTATGCTCACCTAAAACAAAATTACGACATATTATCGGTAAATTAATCTTTAACAAAAAAAAAATTATCGGTAAATTGATGGTAAATTTGCCACGAAAGAGCATGAATACATTGAAATCACATTAATTTTTACAAAGTAATCATGCTCTTTTAATTTCTTTATTTCTTAATGAAGTGATTCTTCGCAAGGCTTGGATCCAATTTTTTTTTTATATATATAACCAAAAAGTTACAGACTTTTGGCCAATGGTATTATATATTTCTAGGATCTCATTATTTGACCTTAGTTTGACTATATTACTTATTTATACATACATATATATATATATATATATATATATATATATGTACATACATCACCATTTTCAACAGAGAATCATGAGACTCGTCGCATGTTTGACTATTTGTTTTTTAACTATCTATATTATTAAATCAAGTTTTGGCCGATAAAATGGTGGTTCTGTGGAACAACCCTTACCGACTCTGTCTGATTTACATGGAAAAATAATAGACTTCGTTCTCGAGTTTCTTTTGCAAGACAGTCGGCACAAACATTTAAAGTACGAGAAATATGAATTACGCTAAAAAAAATTCTAAAGAAGTAGAAAGAATCTAATTATGAAGTAAACGCCGGCCAGTCCGCCGGATTCTCAATCATTTCTACCAAGTCTGAACAGACCTTCTCGATTCGAATCGTAGATATACGCTTTTCTCCTAGGCAAGACATCGCCTATAGTAATCTGTCCATCTCAGCATGTAATGCCGAGAGGCTTCTACGACAACCTTGAAGTCCAAAGATCTCTTATCCCATATGGTCCCTATGGCTCCACCATAGGCCACTAGCCGGTACATGATCGATCGAAGAGGTATCGATTTGACAGGTCGGGATTCGGGGGTCCAAGGGGAGAGCTCTGGAGTTTTCTTGGTTCTATGAGGCTCCTAACTCTTCTTCACATTCCTTTTGATTTGCTATCCTCCAACTTTCCGCTTCGAGGGAAGCTAATTGAAGTGTATCTACCGGAAATTTTTATTTTTCGTTGAAAACTTTGTAGTTCCTTGGATTCCATATATACCATATGATCCACGGATATATATCTTTTTGTGGATTAGTGAGACTCAATTCTTTTGTTTTCCAAAGTAGGCAGTCCATATTTCGGTAAATAGATGTACTCGGGAAGAAACCCGGAAGTGATGAAAAGTCCGATAAAGCCCAAACTTGTAAAACTGAAAGACATTAAAAAAGAAGATGGTTTATAGATTCATCTGGATTACCACACCTAGAGCAACTCCTATCGGTGCACAAGTACCTATGAATAAGACGCTTACAAGTCACAACACATCTTATAGTGCTTGCCACATGAAATGTTTGAGTTTTTCAGTCGTACGAATTTTTCACACTTGACTCTGCAAACATGTAATACTCGGTTCTCTAACTTCCGCATGTTTGACTACGATGGCCCAAATTAGGCATTTGCTTGATAATGTTCTAAGTCAGCTGCTTGGGCAGTCTATTTTTCCATTACCTCCATGCGCAACATAAAACTCTTGCACTCTATTTATTAGCGTCTTTTTAGTTGTTCTTATTTCATTATTTGGTACAGGTACTACAAAAAAACACAGTTTTTGCGACTATTGAAATAGTCCCAAAATAGTGCAAATGAGTCATTTGCGACCATTTTGGGACTAAAAAATTTAGTCGCAAATATTTGGTCGCTAAATACAATGGTCACAAAACAGTCGCTCTTTTACGACTAATATGTGACACCAAATATCAGTCCTAATTTAGAGACTATGTTTGCGACTAATTTTAAAATAAAAATAAAAAATAAATATTTTTGTTTATTAAATTAATTACAGAAAATGAAAAAAAAATCAAAATCAGAATTAAAAAAAAAAACAAAAAGATCGCATCCCGATCTGCTCCCCTCCGGCGCCGATCTGATCCCTCCCCGGCGCCGATCTGCTACCCCACCTTTGTGAGAACTTTTGGTTGACTTTGCAAGCCCGTCGGTGGCTCCGCCGCGTTCCCGCCATGCCTCGAGTCGGCCCCACGGTTTCCAGGTGCAATCTCCGGGACGGAGGATGAGCCAAGAACCGGGGTTTGAGCGGCTTACGCGATCGGTTCCCGGAGATGCAACGAATGGAGTGACGATTGAAGCCATAGCTACCGGAGAACCAGACGCCAACGCCGATCTGCTATCACCACGACTCCTTCTCCGTAAATTCCGATTTCTAGCTTTCCAAGGCGGCGACAGTGGTGAGGCAAGGGTTTAGATCGAGAGAAACGTGGGGCGTCGGATCTTGGGTCTTCTCATGGATCTTGGGTCGTCTCATGGTTCTCGTGGACCTGGAAAAAAAAAAGAAAGAGAGTTAGATCGAAGAATAAGATACAGAGAGAGAAAAGAAAAAAAAAAGAGAAGGTGAGAGATAAACCATTAAAAAAAATAAACCATTAAAAAAAAATAGATCCTCCACCGTTGGATTAAACCAATCAACGGTGGAGGATCTCAATCTTCGTCACAAAGAACTAGCCAATGAGAAGCTTTCATTATTTTTGTCATTTTGTCGCAAATTAGTCGCAAATTTGGGACTATTTTGTGAGTACTATTAAAAAAATCGACTTGGGTTGCAAATTAGTCCCAAATTTAGGACTATTTTGTGACTACATACATGTTACGAGTAAAATCAAAAATATTTACCCTAAACCTTAAACTTTAAGAACCTATAAGGTTTGAATATAACTTTACATTGATTATGTGTATATAGATGTTCAAAAATATGTTAAAACTTAAAAATAATTAAATTTTGAGAGAATTTCTATTTTTCAAAATCATTTCTTATTAAACACATGTAACACTAGTACATGTTATGATTAGATTAAAAATTTTGTAAGTGTTATATTTTTTTGTATATTATTTGATGTTTATGCGTAAGATTTAGTTTACAATTTAAGATTTAGAGTTTATGATTAAGGGTTAGAGGTTTAGGGTTTAGAATTTAGGATTTATAAAATGATTATATTTATAATATTTGTAAGTGTTGAATTTTTTGTATATTATTTGATGTTTATGTGTAAGATTTAGTTTACAATTTAAGATTTAGATCAAGTTTATGATTAAGGGTTAGAGATTTAGGGTTTATGGTTAAGGGTTTGTGGTTTGGGTTTAGAATTAATTGATTTCTAAAAAAAACGAGTGGAGTTACAAATTAGTCCCAAATTTGAGACTATTTTGTGACTACTATTAAAAATTAGTCGCAAATTAGTCCCAAATTAGTCACAAAAACTGGGTTTGCAAATTAGTGTACATGTTACCCTAAACCCTAAACTTTAAGAACCTATAAGGTTTGAATATCAATTTACAATGATTTTGGGTATATAGTTGTTCAAAAATATATTTTACAAATTTAAGATTTAGAGTTTATGATTAAGGGTTAGAGGTTTAGGGTTTAAAATTTATGATTTATAAAATGATTATATTTTAAAAAATTGTAAGTGTTGAATTTTTTTTGTATATTATTTGATGTTTATTTATTTGATGTTGTTTACAATTTAATATTTAAATCAAGTTTATGATTAAGTGTTAGGGGTTTAGGGTTTATGGTTAAGGGTTTGTAGTTTGAGTTTAGAATTTATTGATTTCTATTAAAAAAATCAAGTGTAGTTGCAAATTAGTCCCAAATTTAGGACTATTTTGTGACTAATATTAAAAATTAGTCTCAAATTGGTCCCAAAAACTGGGTTTGTAAATTATTGTACATGTTACCCTAAACCCTAAACTTTAAGAACATATAAGGTTTGAATATAACTTTACAATGATTTTGGGTATATAGCTGTTCAAAAATATATTTTACAATTTAAGATTTAGAGTTTATGATTAAGGGTTAGAGGTTTAAGGTTTATAATTTAGGATTTATAAAATGATTATATTTTAAAAATTGTAAGTGTTGAATTTTTTTGTATATTATTTGATGTTTATTTAAAAAAAATCGAGTGGAGTTGCTAAACCGAAGCAAATCAGTCACAAATTTGGGACTACTTTTGCAAGTCTTTAAACAGTCACAAATAAGCGATTATTGTCTGACTACTTTTTTTAGTCGGTAATTTGTGACTATTATGCATCTGCATTATGAGTAGTCGCAAATCAGTCACAATATCGTCCCTCTTTTTGCGACTAAAAAAAGTAGTCGCAAAAAATAGTCACAAAAACTGTGTTTTCTTGTAGTGACGTGATTACACTCACATTGCTTCTTCTTTTTTTTTTTTTTTTTTTTAAAATTTACTCACATTATTTACTCTTGCATATCAATTGCCATGTTGACATGTCCGTAGCTCGCAAGCAAGTAGAATGTCCAATCTGTTTAGGTATCTTAAGAAATTTTGTTCTCAGCTATGTGTTGCATATAAGAATTAATTCATTCATGCAATGGTCGTATTTCAAGGCATACATATCTAAATAAGGTATGTTGACCAAAAAAAAAAACCGAATAAGGTATTTTTTGGTTAAAATCACCTAATTTTTGTTTTATTGTCATGAAAATTTATATTCAACAAAAAGACCTTTTACAAATGACTTGCAGCGTTTTAGATAATTAGAAAACAAAGAGAGATTTTAAAATCACCTAATTATTCTGATGTTAAGCGACAAATATCTTTTTACTGGTCATTAAAATCTTTGTGGAAATTGTTTTACCTCTGTATAAGGAGGAGCCAAGAAACACAAAACCTAGTTCTTGTAATCTCGTACATGTGTTACTTGTGGAGCATTTGTGTCAGCCAAAATTAATTATCTCACCTATTTTTCATCTTAATTATTGTATTCAATATATTATTGCTTGGTGATGATCTTTTGATGCTATTCTATCAATAAAGGAACGTTTTACAATGACATTTGTTGATGACAAACTTTTTGCTTTCCCAGGTATCATTCGCAAGACTATTGTTACCAAACTGTTTCTGCAAATAGTGCATTGAAAAATATGTGCGTCTTGAGTATATTTCTTAATAAGTTCCTTGTTACTTTTTCTTAGTTTGCTTTATAAGTTTCGAAACTTTTAGTTTGTGCTCAAAATTTTGGCTCTCTCTTCTTTTTTGAAGAAATCATAAATGCCCTTCTTGTCGTGTCCACTATCCTAGTCGTCGCTCATTCAGAGGTGATGAAAATTTCGATAAATTCATTTCAAAAATTTATCCGGATAATAACCAGTACGAAAAAGAGGTAAACTATATATAATATGATTGATGATAATATTATTTAAGTGTTGTTATTTTTTATATCATTTCATCAAATATTTTTTCTTTTCCTTTTTTTTTTAATGTCGCGGCAGGAGTTAGAGCTCAATGAAACATAAGGGATTCGTAACGAACAAGACAAGTTAGTTATCACAAGATTGATGGCTCATTTCAAGATTATTATACTTTGTTTCTAGCTTCCAAACTCTCTTGTTGAAGATGGTTTTGTATGGTACTTCCTCTATTGATGGAGACATGACTTGTTTCAAACATTTTAAAGCCACAATAACCCAAACACTCAAGCGACAATCTAAACAAAATAGCAGCACACGGTCAACCTCTGTTGAAACGCCAAGAGGGATGAAACCATCATTCGACGCATTCCTTTGTCTAGTGATGATGAAGGAAACGATGCTTCTTCTAATCATCATGTGCAAGTCAGAGAACTTGCTTTTTCTCAACCTTGTGACTCTAACAAGGATAAAGACAAAGATCCTTCTGCTGGTGATGACCATTGTGTGGGAGTCATTCCAATAAGGAGAACTAAGAATGCAATAATCTAAGTTCTCCTTATTGGAATGACTCCCACACAATGGTCATTACCAGCAGAAGGATCTTTGTCTTTACCCGTGTTAGAGTCACAAGGTTGAGACAACGCAAGTCCTCTGACTTTAACATGATGATTAGAAGAAGATTGTTTCCTTCATCATCACTAGCTAGATAAGGGAATGCGTTGAATGATGGTTTTGTCCACTCTTGGCGTTTCAACAGTGGTTGACGGTTTGCTCCTATTTTGTTTAGATTGTCGCTTGAGTGTTTGGGATATTGTGGCTTTAAGCTGTTTGAAAAAAGTCATGTCTCAATCAATTGCGGAAGTACCATACAAAGCCATCTTCAACAAGAGAGTTTGGAAGCTAGAAAAAAGTAATAATCTTGAAATGGGCCATCAAGCAAACTTGTGATAACTAACATGTTCGTTACGAATTTGTTCTGTTTCATTGAGTTCTAACTCTTGCCACAACATTAAAAAGAAAAAAAGAAAAGAAAAGAGATTTGATGAAATAATGTAAAAAAACACTTATATAGTATTATCATCAATCAAACTATATATAGTTTACCTCTTTTTCATATTGGTTCATTCTACGTATTGAAGTTACCTTTTCGATAAAAACAACAAATTGATTCATTGGAAACAATTGTTTTTGCTTCATCTTTTGGGCTATAGAAAAACTTCAAATGAGTAAGACTGAGGAAAACAAGCTTAGTGATGGAGGTGGAGATTTCAAACAATTAATTTACAAAGAAGAAACCGCCGAAACTTTAATAGAAGTTATATTTTTTTCGACCTTGGGGGTTGAAACCTTTCCTAGTTTTATCGACAGGAACATGAACTGTTTCATATTTTCTGTCGAAAATAGCATGTCGTATTCATAGAGCTTTCTCTTTTTATGATAATTGCCAATCTCTTGAGCAAAATGTATTATTCAACAAACTCTTCGAATAACTAAGTGTTTTAGGATAATTAACTATTTACATATATAACATTTTAACAATTCTTTCACTTGCTAATAGATTTTCTAGGTTTAAAAAAAAAAAAAAAATGTTTTTTTAATAAATTAAAAAATATATGTTTTAAGATTGAGGTAGTAGCATACGCAAAAGAAATAGTAAGAATGTACAGAGAAAATAAGCTTGCATTGATTTTGGAACATGATTAGGTTATATGAAACATACCTGACACAATGACTCATTGTTAAGTTCGGTTTGCAGGCTATTTAAGGCTTTTCAAATTCGGCATCTTTTGCTCATCTATTGAAACAAGCATGACTTAAATACCAATTTGCATAATGGAAATATCACCGATCAAAATCGCCAAAAAAAAAAAAAATTTAAGTGATTAAACACAATATTGACCAATTTTTATAAAGATAAATCACTAAATAAACTTACTTATGTTGTCTGAACAATAATTAGCCAATACGTTGCTCCTTGCATCGAGGCACAAGCCCAAGAAATCGAGCAGTATGTGGTGAAAGAGTTGGTGACAGAGTTGTTGAATCTATAACATTCTTGTTAGTCGTCTATGCTTGGATCAATCACTTTCAATTCTGTCACCAACTCTTTCACCAGATAACTCGATTTCTTTTGCTTGATTTGTTTTTTAAGATTAGGGTTTTTGTTTTTGATTTGATTAATAAATAGTATACAATTCCNGGTCAATTAGTATCCTATAATCTTCATACTTTTTGTTTCCTTTCTATCTTTTCTTTTTCAACATTCGCCAAGATTATAAGATATTTTTCTATTTCTATCAATAAAAAAAAGATTTCGTTCTATTTATATATGATCTAATTAATTTTGTTTTTCTTTTTGTGTGTGTTTCACATACTGTAATTGCATTTTTGTCATTTTTCACTTGATACATGCATACAGATCTTTTATAAGATTTTTTTCCTATTTCGTGCATACATGCATATACTGTAATTTTTTTTCTATGCACCATTCTCCGGTAAAATATTTTTTTCTATTTCATTTCCTTATAAGTTGTTTTGTCGTCTATTATTATTTATTACAAATTAAGAGGGACAATTACAAAAATATTTTACAACGCACAATCATGTCGAGTTACAAAGATCCATTAGACGGTTCTACATGCACCATGTTTATGATGAACATTTTTATCTTTGACACGTTGAACCACGGTGAACAACTCTTTTTACATCACGCTAGAACTCAGTGTATTAATTTGATATAAAAACATTAATGAACCCTTAGTATTAATGTTGGAACTTAATTTTGAAGGAAACGCCCACTCGTTATCATAATGTGACAAACAAACAATTGAGATCTTAATCTCATTTGAGATTCGGGAATAGGACAACTGGAACAGAATTTTATGTTTGTCTCATCTAAGACAATTATATTTGAATAAATGATTAATATAATTATATTATTAAATAAAATACAAAATTTTGTTGTAAAGTTTGATAGAGAGTTATATGTGTTTCTTTTTTGGTCAATCAGAAAATTTATATTTGCTCAAATTTTATGGTTTCACCAAATAATAAAATTGACAATTAGGTAGAAACTCAAGAATGGGCACATAATTAGGAAAATGACTGATGTGACATATTTGACTAATTCAATGTTGTTGTCGGTTAAGGTTTTTAAGTTTTTACTTTTGATTTAGTGTTCTGAAAAAAATCTGTGATATTTCTCTTTCATTATTGTAAAACACATACATACATTACGAGTTACGTGAAAAATAGATGTCTATATATTTAAATAGTACATATTAAAATATTTATAGTACTAGGTAAACCTTTAAATGTATCTCTAACTTTGTATTTAACAAGTTAACTCAATCATTGCATGTTAACTTTCATATTCTTAAACGTCATAGGAAGATCGGAAGATTCGATTCTGACAAAGATTCGGTAAAGATCGAGTAAATCCAGATTAGAGTGATTCGACTCCGATGACGATCTGGCAAAGATCATATTAATGTATCTATATTCGTGAGAGGAATACTTTTTCTTGGTTTGGGTTTTATATGTGCTATTAATGTGTTTAACACGTTATATATTTTTGTAATATGCTAACATATTTATTGTATCATAGAAACATGTAGATGTATATCTAATTTTCTATTTAACGTTCTAACTAAATTAGTAAATGTTAACTTTCATATTAACGTATTTATAGTTGTGAGAGAAAAAACAATTTCATAGTTTGTGTGGTATATGTGTTATTAGTTTGTTTAACACAATAAAAGTAATATAACTCGTTATTAAAATCTATATTATGCTAAAACAAGAAATTTACAATGTTAAACCAATATTTTCTAATAAATCATAATAGTTATTGTGTTACATTTATATGTAACTGATATGCTCAATTTAATACCCTAACAGTACTAAATCAATAGTTGTAGTCTAGCTAGGGGTCGAACACAAGGATCTACAGAAATCACTCAATAAATTATAAAGATCAAGCTAAGCTAAGCAATTCAGTTTAAGCAGAAAAACAGGAAGCAGTAAACGAGTTGTATTCAATTGGGAAAAAATAGGTTCAGGGATATTTCTCAGGAAATCAATGAATGCAAATAAACTAACTAATCAGAGTTCAGGTTAAGCACGGTTCTAGAACTCAAATCACTAAAGTATAGTTAACCAACTGTCGTTGCGAAAACTATCTAAATCTAAACTTCAGAATCCCAAATTTCTTTGCAAATCCCTAAGAATAAATCAGCCTTAATTTTAAGTTTGATATGTTCACAAATTAATTAAACCAAATTTCTTTGCGAATAATCAATTTGCTCACCTATGTTCTATCAGGTAATTAATCGAACTGTCGTGCCTAATCAATTATCCTAAGATCTAAGTTCTAGGTGATCAATCTAGAATTAGCTTTGAGAACAACCTAAGGTGAAGAACTAATTCAGATTATGAACCCTAAATAACTAATCAACCTAACATTCAATGAAATCTCTTATGAGAATCCCCAAACCTAACAAGAGATCTACTCAGACATGAAGATTAAATCAATAGACATGTTTGAATAAATACTCTATATAAAATCAGAAAGAGAAACAAAGGTTTGAGATCTGATCTCGGACGAAGGGAAATCATACTTGTATCTCTCACCAAAATCTCTCTTAAACTCAAGCAGAATAAAGCATAACCTAAACAAGTGGCTGTAAAACCCTATTTATAACATAAATCACGACTTGGGGTCTTCTTGTAATTATCAGAGTCTTCTGGGCATTTTTGCAATTCTCCAAAACTTCGTAAAAAGTCGCGGCCCATGATTTCTCCTATGGGTGTCGATCGATACCAGGGGGTATCGATCGATGCTTGTCGCTCAGATCGGGCACTTAGTCATCAGACTTCACTTTCGCTCCAGAATGCTCCATAGAACTCCAATAATGCTCCAATTCGTGCTAAGACCTGTAAAAGACTCTAAAAGACTACAAAACACTAGAAAGACTCTATAAAAAGGACTTATATCATGGCCTAAACAGGGTAAAAACCATGATATATCAGTAACATGTTAACTTACCAAATTACAATAACTTGAAACAAGTAACTTACTCTACCGTCCAATTCTAAATCAATGTATCACCATCTCTGTCGTATATGCCTCAGTCATTCCGTTGCTCAGAAACTCTGCAAAGATCCTACTACAGACAGTCCCCAAGGCTAAAGGCCAACCCAAATTCCCAATTGAGACACCAACTTCATCACTTCCAGAGAAGAGGAAACTTCAGATAGCAAGTGGGAACAACAATACTGTGGTGATACATTGGAGAAAGGATATGAGAGATTTGAAAGAGGAATAATATGATGGAGAGAGAGATGAAATAGAGAGCAAGGAATGGGAGAGATGAGAAAGAACAAAGGTTATTGATGATTTTTTGTTGGTTTGTTTATATTTTTCCTTTGTTTTTCTATGTATTTTTTCTTGTTTTGCTTAAATCTCTTATGGTTATTGATGATTTTTTGTTAAGAACATGAGAGAAAAACGTAATCGAGAAGAAGATAATAAACTCTTTTATAGAAATAAAACAACAAATAATTGAGCATTTATTGCTTTTTATTTCATGTGCAATATTCAGAAAATCAAACATCGTGAAACAGATGGAGTATATTTCTTCATAAAACTGTTTTGTTAAAATATTTTTTTTATATTTGTTAGAAAAATATTAATTAGTCTAGCACATTTAAGTTTTAATTAATATTTCTATTTGTTAGATTTGCATTTGCTATTGATAAATTGATTATATATAATTTTCTTTGAATTTTTAATTTTACAGAACTAATTATAATTATTAGTATATATATTTTTATTTTTAAAACGGTTACGGTTAAAATTTTACGGTTTAACCTTGCAGTTAACTAACGGTTTTGATACGGTTACGGTTAATTAACGGTTACGGTTAATATTTTTTTTAACCATAACTAATATATTTTTACGGTTAACGGTTACGGTTTTTAACCGTCTGACACGGTTACGGTCTGGTTACGGTTTGAAAATGGTACGGTTACGGTCCGAAATACGGTTACGGTTCCATTTTGGTCATGCCTATATCAAGGTATGAGACGCGAGTACTGATGATGTTTGCCACCAAATCCCCGGTTCTTCCCTCTCTATGTATCAAAGGATGTAGGCGAATAATGGCATCATAGGAAAATCCTAGCCTCGCTTCCAATCCTTTGTGTGATCATCCCCTCTTAAGTAGAATAATGGGATCGCTGGAAATTTTCCTAACCCTCTACTCAGAAGAAAATCATTTCAATCTTTTATGCTCTTATCTATCAACTTATAACAGGGGAGAGAGATACTAT
>PKML01077815.1:467992-489233 GCA_002933935.1 Eutrema yunnanense | reverse complement strand
TTGGCTTTCAACATTTTTCTTTACTTAGCTCTTCTTTATTTTCTCTAGTCTCTCTTGTTTCTTTTCTTTGCTTTAGCCTTTTTGGCTTTCTTTCTTTCTTTTGAAGACTAGAGACTATTTTCTTTTCTTTTTCACTTAGAGCTTTTACCATAAACGAATATAGCCAACCGTTTCAAGCTTTTTGCTTATCCCCTATTCTTCTTCATCCCTTTTTCTCATTCCCGCAATCTCTTCTTTCTACCTTGTCCCAAGTTCCCAACCTATCTAGCCCTATCCTATGTCTAACTCATTTATGCCGAGCTAGTTCTACATGGAAGTTTTTCCTTGTCGTTCTAAACTCAACACTTTTTGCCTAGTTGATTCGAAAAAGGCCTCACAATCACTCACAAGTAGCATTTGGCTCGAAAATAGGTTGGGTTAAAGGAGTGGTTAACCGTTCTAATGATGAGAATTGGCTATCCGGGCTAACAAGAGACTGGCAAAGCGGATAAGATAGCCCAAATATGTATGTGGTAACCATGCATTCACTATGCAATGCACAAGCATGATAATTACAATGTCGAATTATGGTTATCACTTAAGTTGGAATGGACTCAAATCAACTTGCTTTAGCTAAGAACTAAGTAATGAGACATGAAATCCAAACATGGTTTGACCTTAATTTCGCACACGAGATCAAGAGCAAATGACTTAAACTCTTAAAGCAATACTTCGCAAAGGGGAATCATTCTAGCTCCTAATGCGCATGCAATGCATTGTCTACGTGCTATGCATTCTAGACTCAATCCTATGTGTAGTGCAAATGCATCCTTAATGACTTCTTTTTGTCTTTTCATTTTCAAAATTTTTCAAATTTGTTTGGTTTTTCTATGCCTTAGATGAATGCATGAGACTCAAGATGGGAATATAAAATAAGACAAAAGCAAATATTATTAGATACCGGTCCCTCCCCCAAACTTAAATCACACCGTCTCGGTGTGAAATAAACTTAAGGAAAGGACCAAAAACAAGAGATAGCTATACAATGCAAGACTTAAAAGAAAATATATACAAAAGTTTTGGATCGTACCTAGAAGCTTGGAGATGGGGATGTAGACCCCATTGAGTAAGATGGATTACTTGAGACGGGAGACGGAGACCGCATCGCTCTCCTCTTTGTTGCCATTTCTTGTCGGGCCGTGGGACGGTTTGAGCTAATGCCGAGCTCCCAATCCCACTACAAGAAAACATGGTTTTCGCGACTACAGTTTGCGACTACATGTGTAGTCGTAAATTATGACGACTAATTTACGACTATTGTGCGACTAGTTTACGACTACATAAATAGAGTCGCACCATAGTCGGTAATTTGCGACCAAAACTATTAGTCGGAGAGTAGTCGCGTATTTACGACTAATCTACGACTACTGTTGAGTCGGAAAACTTTAGTAGTAAAGTAGTCGCAAACTTTACGACTAATCTGCGACTTTTTCGGCGGGTCGCAAACGAGTCGTTTGTTGGTCGTAAAATAACATCATTTAACACGAGTAATTGTTGTTGTACCTACTTTTTGCGACTACAACTCGTAGTCGCACAGTAGTCGCTATGTAGTCGCAAAACAGTCGAAAAATTGTGTATAAATGAAAACTTCAGACCATCGTTCTCCTCATTCTCACAATCTCCTTTCTCTTAAACAAAAAAAAAACACGAAATTTTGAAGAGAAACAATTTTTTTTTTATAATGTCGGGAAATTCTAATTATAGTAATTTTCGGGAGTGGATGTATAAGCGGATCGATGAAGAGACGGGAAATTTCTCGGTAGAGTTCAGCACGGGGGTGGAACAATTCATGGCTTTTGCAAATAACCAGCCTCTAGCGCAGAGCAATGGGGGTAAGTTTTACTGCCCTTGTAGTGTTTGCAAGAACGACAAATTTTTCCCGGGGACTAGAATTTGGAATCATCTATATAGTAGAGGATTTATGCCAGATTATTATGTTTGGTATAAGCATGGAGAAGAAATCAATATGGATTTAGGAACGAGTTATGTTGATCCGACGCATTTAAGTGGGAGTGAAGAAGTGGGTAATGTAGTAGAAGATAGATATGTGGATATGGTGAATGATGCATTTCGTGATAACGTGAGTTTTGATGGTTATCAGAATGTAGAAGAACCAGTACATAACCATTCAAATAAATTCTACGACTTGTTAGAAGGAGCGAATACTCCATTATATGATGGTTGTCGTGAAGGTCACTCGCAGTTATCCTTAGCTGCTCGAGTCATGCAAAATAAGGCAGAATATAATATGAGTGAAAAGTTAGTGGACTCGGTTTGCGAAATCTTGACAGACTATTTACCAGAAGGAAACAAGTCAACCGGTTCACATTACGAGACAAAAAAATTGATGCGCAATTTAGGTCTCCCATATCATACAATTGATGTTTGTATTAACAATTGTATGATCTTCTGGAAAGAGGACGAGAAGGAGGATAAATGTCGGTTTTGTGGTGCACAAAGATGGAAGCCTAAGAACGACCGACGTAGAACCAAAGTACCCTACAGTCGTATGTGGTATCTACCTATTGCTGACAGATTAAAGAGAATGTATCAAAGTGAGAAGACTGCAGCGGCAATGAGATGGCATGCCGAGCACCAAGCAAAGGAGGGAGAAATGGGTCATCCTTCTGATGCGGCGGAGTGGAGATATTTTCAAGAGCAAAATCCCCGGTTTGCCGAAGAACCCCGTAATGTTTATCTTGGATTATGTACGGATGAGTTCAATCCATTTGGAATGTCTCGTAATCATTCGCTGTGGCCTGTGATCTTGACTCCATATAATTTACCCCCCTGGTATGTGCATGAATACAGAGTATTTATTTTTTACTATTCTGAATTCTGGGCCAAATCATCCGCGAGCTAGTCTCGATATCTTCCTCCGACCTCTTATTGAGGAGTTAAAAGAGTTGTGGTCTAATGGCGTCGAATCATACGATGTGTCCTTGAATCAAAATTTCAATATAAAAGCAGTGCTAATGTGGACGATAAGTGACTTTCCGGCGTATAGCATGTTATCTGGATGGACAACCCATGGTAAATTGTCTTGTCCAGTTTGCATGGAAGATACAAAATCTTTTTATCTACCTAAGGGAAGGAAGACGTGTTGGTTTGATTGTCACCGAAGATTTCTTCCTCATGGTCATCCACTGAGGAGGAATAAGAAAGACTTCTTAAAGGGAAAAGACGCTTCGAGAGAGTATCCACCTCCGTCTTTGACAGGTGAGCAAGTTTATTATGAGCGGTTGGCTGGTGTAAATCCATCAAAAACAAAGGACATCGGTGGAAACGGTCACGAAAAGAAGAAGCCGGGTTATGGGAAGCAACATAACTGGCACAAGGAAAGCATATTCTGGGAGCTGCCGTACTGGAGGGACCTCAATCTCCGTCATTGTCTTGATGTGATGCATATAGAGAAGAAATTTTTTGACAACATCATGTATACTCTTATGAGTGTGAAAGGTAAATCGAAAGACAACATAATGTCAAGATTGGATATAGAACAATTTTGTTCTCGGCCACACTTACATATTGATAGTGATGGTAAAGCTCCTTTCCCAGCCTTCACTTTGACAGAAGAAGCCAGAAAAAGTTTATTGGAATGTGTGAAACATGCAGTTAAATTCCCAGATGGTTATTCTTCAGACTTAGCTACTTGTGTTGATATGAACAACCAAAAGTTTTCAGGCATAAAGAGTCATGTTTGCCATGTTTTTATGGAGCGGTTACTTCCATTTATCTTTGCAGAACTCCTAGACCGGAATGTTCACCTTGCGTTATCAGGTACTAATACTATTTCTTTAAATATATATGATTATAGTAATTTATATAGTAACCTCATGCAGTTTGAATTTATATTGTAGGGGTTGGAGCATTTTTTCGGGACTTATGTTCAAGAACTTTGCATAGAAGTCGCGTTCAAATTCTAAAACAGAACATAGTTTTAATCCTATGCAATTTGGAAAAGATATTTCCACCTTCATTTTTCGATGTGATGGAGCACCTGCCTATACATCTCCCCTACGAAGTTGAATTAGGAGGCCCTGTCCAGTATAGGTGGATGTATCCTTTTGAACGGTTTTTCAAAAAGTTGAAAGGGAAAGCAAAGAACAAAAGATATGCGGCAGGATCGATTGTTGAATCATATATCAATGACGAGATTCCTTATTTCTCAGAGCACTACTTTGCTGCGAATATACAAACGAAATCAAGGTATCTGCTAAAATCAATCACATCATGTCCACTTTGTCATTTAATTTGTATACACATGCTATGTATTTTAATGTGAATTACGTTTTCACTCATTTGGTCAGGTTAACAAGATTCAATGAAGGTGAAGTCCCCGTATATCATGTCCTTGGAGTACCTTATATATTTACTCACGTATGCCGTCCAAGTGGAGAAATGCAAGAAATATGGCTCTCAGAGAGAGACTATCAATTCGCACATGCATACGTTTTACGAAATTGTGACTATTTTCAGCCAATTGAGAGGTATATCAGTTGGTATCTCTCGCAGATTGCGTTTTAATATATATAATCATTGTTTAATTTCTCATATTTATGTTGGTCTTGTGTAGAATGTTCGAGGAATTTATTTCTGCAAAATATCCAGGACTTTCCGAAAAAGAACTATCTGCGAAAAGAGCTGACGAATATCATTTATGGGTGAAAGAATATGTATGTCTAAAGAATATTTATAACTATGCATATATTTATACTTATATATATATTTACACTATTTATTTATATGTATGCAGGTTACTTACTGGAACGCCACGAATCCATTTCCTACTTGGGTTCAAGAGATAGTGCATGGACCTTTGAATAAGGTCAAAACATGGCCAATGTATTTTACCAGAGGCTATTTGTTTCATACGCAGAATCACGGCGCTGGACGAAAGACATGTAACTATGGGGTCTGTGTTAAAGGTCAAAATTACACTGATGCATCTGATGAAGCGGATTTCTACGGGACCTTAAATGATATCATAGAACTCGAGTATGAGGGGATGGTCAATTTTAGAATCACACTTTTTAAGTGTAATTGGTATGACCATGTTATCGGTAGAGGCACTCGGAGGAGCAATGGTGGTGTTGTAGACGTGCTTTCATCGAGAAAATACAACAAATACGAACCATTTATTCTAGGTACGTACTTATTAATGTCGATATCATATATATATATATATATACTGATGTATAACTTATATATACATTTTGTTATATAAACAGCCTCACAAGCGGATCAAGTTTGTTATATTCCGTACCCATACATAAAGAAACCGAATCAGTTGTGGCTCAATGTTCTAAAAGTGAATCCGAGGGAAAACGTTTCAGGGGAATTATATGAAAAAAAAAGAACCGACTCTTTTGCAAACGGAAAATGATGATGCTGTATTGATGACTACAATTGAAGATCTCGTACTCGATGATTTCGTACAAGGAGACCAAATAAACCTCGATTACGATGTCGGAGATGCGGAACCAGAAGATGAATTTTGGTGTAGTTTGTCGTCTTCTGGTGAAGAATCAGATGACGAAGAGCCCTACTAATTAACTATGTCATTTATGTACCAGTTTCGGTGTAATTTTACTTTTTCACTTATTTATCGTTTTAAGTAAAAGAAAAAATAAAAAAACTTGTTCTCACAAGAATTTGAACCGTGGGGGGGGGAGGAACATGAGTGCGAGATTTACCAATGGGCTAAAGTAATTAATTGGTATATATCACACATAATAATTGTTAACTAGATCAGGATTTAATCAGAAAAAAAAACAAAACTTTTGTCCTCTCACCCAGCTCGAACCGTGGGGGGAGAAGAACATTTGTGTGAAATTTACCATTGGGATAGAGTAACTAATTGGTATAAGTCACACATACAAATCCTTAACTAGATCTTTGTTTATTCAGATTAAAAAAAAACAAAACCTACGAAACCCTAAGTCCCAAATCTCTTCGCCTTTTGTCTCATTCGTCTCCTTTCAATCGAGAAGCTATTCTTCGTCTAATCTCTTCGCCTTTCATCTTCATCTTCTTCAATCTCTTCATCTTCTTCAATCTTTTCGCCTTTCATATTCATCTCTTCGCCTTTCATCTTCATCCCCTTTCAATCGAAGTACACGATGCCGGCAGATAAGAACGGTGGTAAACGCCGGAAGAAATTTTGTCCCAACGTCTCTCAGAGAGCCAGAGCTTCGTCGCGACCAGTGAACCCTCTACCGCCGCAGTACACCTTCACGCCAGCGCAACCAGTGAACCCTCTACCGCTGCAATCTCTTCTGAATCTGTCGTCACCTCCTATGAACCGTCAACCGTCAACGCCAGCAGCAACCATCAATGTCAGGGACTTTCCACCTCCGACCCAGCTCTTCCGGAGCACCTCAGAGCAACCACTCGAATGCTCTCCATCTCAAGGTCCGACAATCCATCGACAATCATCTGAACCTCAAGCGCTGCCGACTCCAAGATCTTCCAATTCGAGTGTTCCTCTACAGAACTCTGATGGTCATAGCAACCACTCAGTCAACCACTTCGAAGATGATACGATTGACGACAATGCACAGTTTCAAGCCGACCTCCAGGATGAGCAACTTAGGGTGCTTGAGGCGCTGCTAAGGGTGCCTAACCGGGAATCGTTTACAACGGTGTTGTCTCCGACACGCCCTCAGCTGCCAAACACCACATGGTAAGTGTTTCAACATCCTGTCTAAATTCATGTCTTAATGTGTGTAGTTTTCTTTGTCTCTGTTGATGGTTGGCGATGATGTGTGTAGTCTTTTGTGTCTCTTGTTATGGTTTGTGTCTCTAGTTATGGTTCGTAGCATTACTACAGAAACATGATGTTTTGCATATGGTTTGAAAATGTCGGTTTCCATTCCTGTCTAAACGTTAACTTCAATTAAGCATCAAAATCTGGTTTTCTTCGTGTTAACACAAGTGTTTTGTTTTGTTTTGTTTTTGAACTAATGAAGCTAGATATGTTTTGTTTGTAGTTGTTTTTTTTCAAGATTAGAATGTTTGCAGTTCTTTGGTTAGTTTACGGTCTTCTTTGTTTTGGTGTAATTAAGATTATGTACTAGGGAAAGGTAATTAGTTCATATCAGGTTTGGATCGTGTCTTCTTTTATTTGTTTTTTTTTTGTACTGATGAAGCTAGATATGTTTTGTTTTTGTTCTGATGAAATTTGATCTCTATCTATGTACTGAATGATGTCTCAGTCCTTTATGTATGTAGCATGTTCTAGTTCTGGTCACTGAAAAGCTTTGAGTGTGATCACTGAAAAGCTCTAAGTTTAGTGTCATTCTCTCTTGGTATTATGCTGCGTATTCTAGTTCTGGTCACTGAAAATCCCTTACTTGTTGTCTGACGTTGCTGGTAGAGTTCTTTTTCAAGATTAGAATGTTTGTATTTGTTTGGTTAGTTTACGGTCTTCTTTGTTTTGGTGTAAAGAAGATTATGTGCTAGGGAAAGGTTTAGTTCATATCAGGTTTGGATTGTGTCTTCTTTGTTTTGCTGTAATTGTGAGGTTTTTAATGTTCAAGGCACTTATTTATCTCTGTCTAGGTTTGGCCGTGACAAGGGAAAGCTGACAAGGAAGATCACCAAGGTGTTCACAAACAAGTTTGATGGTCCATACTACAGTTGGACTGTTGTGCCTCGGGATAGACAGGAAAGGTACTTCGTCGAGTTCGCGGTAAGCATTTCTCTTATGTCCATGCTATTCTATGCCTTTCTTTCTATTATGTCCACTAACCCGAATCACACTTCTCTTGTAGAAAACGCACACCTGGGATCCCTTAATCTCAGGGGTAGTACAACAACATTTCGAGAGGATTTGTCAAAGGCGAATGAAGGATATGGTAAGCACCGCGAGGACTTCTCGACAGCGACCACACCGGATTAACCCAACTCTCTGGACAACAATGACAGAGTGTTGGGACACTGAAGAATCTCGAGAGAGGAGTAAGACCACGTCCGCTACTTGGAAATCTGACCGTAAAGGCCTTGGTGTGCACAAGCACGTATCAGGCCAAAAGTCATATCAACAAATCCAACAAGAAATGGTAAGTGTAAATTCACTATCTAATACTTTTGCAACTTTTTATTATGTAACAAATTTATATGTTACATTTTCAGGAAGAGGTATTGGGAAGACCGGTTAGTATCGGTGAGGTTTTTGTGAAGACTCACACAAAATCAGATGGGACGTTTGTTGATCTGAAGGCTGAGAGGATCGCCCAAACTTACGAGAAGAACTTGCAAGCTAGGATGCAAGAGATCGGGTCTGAAACTTCAGACGGTAGGTCGCAGCAGCGAGAGCTTACCACAGAGGACTACAACGACCTCTTTCTTCAGGTAAATACATGTTATCTTTGTCATCTTTGGTTTTCTGTCTTTTGCGTTTCATAAATATATGTTTTATTTATGCAGTCAACTTTCACGGATGAAAGAGGCAGGCCATATGGAATAGGAAGCCTCGCAGAGTCTCATGTTGGTGGAAAACGCAAGTTCGAGGATAGCTCTTCATCGTTTCAAGCTCTGCAAGACAAGTTGGAAGAAGCTCAACGCCAAATAGAAGAACAAGCTGCTTCTAACGCTCGGCGTGAGGCAGAGCTTACCCAACTTGCAGTTGACAACCAAAGCAAGCTTACCCAACTTGCAGCGGAGCACAAAGACAAGTTCGAGCATTATTCACTAGTGGAAAGGTATCTTCGTGAAACCGATCCAAATTTTCAGGACTTCATGGCTTCTCAATCTGGTCGACAGCATGATTCTACACCCTAGTCTATCATTTTATTTCATGTATTTGAACTTTAGAACATTAAGTTTTCTTTGTATTGGTTTGTACTTGATATGTTAAAATAATGTATGATGATTTCTTTGTATTAATTAATGTTTCTTTCATTTTAACGTGTGTAGTCTTCTTATTAGTTTGCCTATGATTTCCAAATTGCTAGGTAATACAAATATTATACAGTATTACCATTTTGAATTTCGTCAATAAAATCAGTCGTAAATCAGTCGCTATAGAGTCGCAAATCAGTCGCAAAACAGTCGTAAACGATGACCAAATCACTATTTCGTTGAACATATTAGTCGCAAATGAGTCGCTAATACAGACGCATATTAGTCGGGATGTAGTCGCACAATTTCACGATTCTTTAACGACTACAGCAAAACGACTTCCACACGACACAATATATAGTCGCATGTTGGTCGTTAATTTAGTCGGTACATGGTCGCATATATTGCCGACTGATTTGTGACTAGTATGCGACTGAATTATGTAATCGCACCGAAGTCGCAAATCAGTCGTAAATTTACGACTGATTTGCGACTACTTGTTTTTACGACTTAACATTTCCGACTATGTCACTTAGTCGTAATGTAGTCGTAAAACCAGTTTTAGCGACTACATTACGACTGTTTATGTAGTCGCGAAAACCCTGTTTTCTTGTAGTGTCCTCTCCTCGAGGCGCGAGGTTAGCATCCGTGACAACATCCCCTCCTTCACCGGCTCTTGACGAGCTCGCTCCACAACCTCCGTCTTTTAACTCATTGACTGTTCGACCCATGGCTTTCACCGTCTTCTTCAAAGACTTGATCGTTTTGACCATCTTCTTCATGTTTTTGTCTTGCCACTTGCACATTCGTTGGAGGAGACGAGTTTGGTGGTGAGTGTGTCTTGTGGCTTGGCTCGTGATGGCCCCATCATAGGGGTCAAAGTGGTAGCGCTCACTACCGTAGACGGTCTCGGGTGACGACTCATTGGGTCCTCCCTCGTCGAGGTTAATTGGCTCCTCGATAGCGGCTCTCCGTTGTGTTTTCTTACGGAAAGCTTGCATAGGTGGGTCGACGGTGGAGTTGTAGAGGTACTCTTGTGGAGGGATGAACATGACATTCCTCGGGTCATGGAAATTGGTGATCGCGGGATTGGGTAAGAGAATTTGCGTCAAGGATGTCTCGGTGAGTTGGAGGTTGTAAGCCATATTTCCTTCGATGTATCCCTTGAAGAACTTAACCTTGGAAAGGTAGGCCATATCCAAAGACTTCCAAACATATTGGCCAAGGGTAATTTTGATCCCCTTTGCCATGAGAATCGGAGTTATCACCCAACCGAGGCAAATTGCGGCTTTCTTCGACTTCGTCTTCCAAGCCCAATCCCGGTAATGGAACAAGTGTCTCACCAAGAGTGTTGCGAGACAAGGAAGTCTTTCCGGCCCCTCGAATGCATTTCCGTTTGCGAGAACGGGTAGAATAGGCTTTAGACCAAGCCCCAACAATTCCATCTCCTCCGTGGTAACCGTGTCAATCTCTACCTTGTGGTAGAAATTGTGGACCAACGCCTTGTGCGCGTACCGGATTGCCGGGTGCCTTATGCTCGCACTTTTAGAGTCACCGGCTCTAAATTCCCCGCTTGCAATTGTTACCCAAAGATTTCAGAGCTCGTTTGCCGGGTAGTCAAAGTATTGCCCTCCGTAAGTACCTTCTTCTTGAAACCCGAATATCTCGCAAAGCTCGTGGAAGTTGACGGTGTAGGTTGTTCCCTCGAGCCCGAACTTTAGAACTCCAAATCCGGAGTTTCTATTCTCCGTGTCGTAGAACTTAGCTCGTAGGGTGGCTAGGAACTTGCCGGTGAGTGCTTTGGTAGCTTCGAATTTCATGCTCATGAACTTCCTTAGCCCCATATTCTCAAACAGAGCCCACACTTCGTCGCTTATACCCATCCTCTCCATTGTCTCCGCATCGACAAACTTGCCTTGCTCGGATTTCATTTGGCAAAATTTGTCGAAATATTCTTGCTCAGTGGGTTTTTTCCGTCCCGGCATGGGGGCGTTCTCTCTTTCAACCACTTCCTCGGCACTCTTTCCTTTTTTCTTTGCCGCGGCCGTGGGTTTAGCTTTTGCCTTGGCACTAGCTTTGGCAATCCCTTTTCCTTTTTCCGTTGCCGTAGCTTGGGCAATTCCTTTCCCTTTGGTTGAAACCTTGGTCCGTGCCCGTGTCGATGGAGCTCCCTTGTCCGACATTGTACCTACAAATATGCTTGAGAGTATTCATGAGCATAGGCACAATTTCTTATCAAATCAACAAGGGATTACCAAAAGATGATCTTAGAGCAATGAACGAAGGTTACAATTCGCACTAAACAAATTATCCCAATTCACAATCCCTAATTCTCAAAATCCCAATTTCTCAAAATCCCAATTTCTCAAAATCTCAATTTCTCATATGAATCATCAAGTTTAAGCATAGATAAACCATCCCCAAGGTATTAGCACAAATGAACCACAATATCAAACCATATTCAAGCAATGTTTCTTCAAGAACAAAATTATGGTTTTCGAAAATTTAGATGAATAATACCTTGGGGAATTTGGATTAGATGCTTGAAATGATGATAAATCCAAAAAGAGCAGTGAAAATCGAGATTATAGGGCTTTGAATCACCAAATTTGGTTGAGAAAAGAGGGAGATTGTGAGTTTTCTCTCTAGAAATCGCGAAGGAGGAGTAAAAAAAATTGGGTTTGGTCGCGTGGAAGAGGAAGAAGAAGGAAACTTACATGGGTCGGGTTGGATCTTACCTGGGTCGGGTCCAAATTTTTCAAAATTTTTGGCAAACACCGATGACACTCCTCGGTGTCACTGCTCGGTATCGATCGATACCGAGGACACTCCTCGGTGTCATTGCTCGGTGCAAAGGAAGTTTTTCCCCTGTCTCCATACCGAGCTGTGGCACCGACCTGTGACGTCGGTATTGGTCCCTCGTATTACTCGGCATACCGATTTCACTCCTCGGTGTCACACCTCGGTATCGGTCGATACTCGGTGTTAAGGAGGTTTTCCTCCTGTTTCCATACCGAACAGTGATACCGACCTGTGACATTGGTATTGCTCTTGGTAAGTCCATACCGAGGACACTGCTCGGTATCTTTCCTCGGTATCTTTCTTTTTGCCTTTGAACCCCTATGCAAACTCAACAAAAACATCAAAAAGATCTAGCAAGATAGAAAAATAAGATAAACAAAAAGAAAGTTTGTACAATGATAAGCTTGGGGTGTCTCCCAAGAGCACTTTGTTTAACGTCACTAAGTTCGACGTTTGTTACCGCTCTCAAGCTAGAGGGACATCATCGAGTGGGATTGATCCTCCCTTCTCGATGCTTTGATCTACCCGATAGGGTTTGAGTCTTTGGCCGTTTGTAATGAAATCTTGGCCTTCTTTGTTAACAAGCACAACGGCCCCATACGGCCTCACTTCCTTAACTTCAAACGGACCCGACCACCTCGACTTGACTTTCCTGGGAAAGAGCTTCAACCGGAAATTGAATACCAACACTAGGTCCCCAACCTTGAAGTCCTTGCGCACAATCCTCTTGTCGTGGAATGCTTTGGTCTTCTCCTTGTAGATCCTCGAGCTCTCATAGGCATTCAGCCTAGTCTCCTCTAACTCGTGAAGTTGGATCAACCACTTTTCTTGTGCGGTCTTTATGTCGAAGTTAAGTAGCTTCACCGCCCATAGGGCCTTGTATTCCAACTCAACCGGTAGATGGCATGACTTCCCATAAAGCAAGTTGAATGGTGTAGTCCCTATGGGTGTTTTAAAGGCGGTCCGGTATGCCCATAAAGCATCATCCAACTTGTTGGTCCAATCTTTCCTTGAACCTCCAACCGTCTTCTTAAGTATGGCCTTGATTTGCCGGTTTGACACTTCTACTTGGCCACTCGTTTGAGGATGATAAGGCGTTGCTACCTTATGCTTCACACCGTGCTTCCTTAGTAAGCTTTCAAACACCTTGTTGATGAAATGACTACCTCCATCACTAATGACCACTCTCGGAACTCCGAACCTCGGGAAGATTACGGATTTGAACAGTTTTAGAACGACCTTGGCATCGTTGGTCGGGCTTGCAATGGCGTCCACCCATTTGGAGACGTAATCGACCGCCACCAATATGTATTGGTTACCATATGATGACGGGAAAGGTCCCATAAAGTCTATACCCCACACGTCAAACATCTCTACCACAAGGATTGGGTTTTGGGGCATCTCATCTCTCCTCCCAATATTCCCTTTCCTTTGGCATGCATCACACGTGGAGACAAAGGTATGTGCATCCTTGAATAGTGAAGGCCACCAAAAACCGGATTGCAAAACCTTTGTAGCGGTTTTGTAGGATGTGTGGTGCCCGCCATAGCTTGACCCGTGACAGTGGAGTAGGATCCCTTGCACTTCTTCTTCTGCTACGCACTTTCTATACAACCCATCCGAACACAACTTGTACAAGTAGGGCTCATCCCAATAGTATCTAGTAACGTCGTGGAAGAACTTCTTCTTCTTATACCCATCCAAAGGCGGTTCCTTCCCACAAACTAGGTAGTTGACTAGATCCGCAAACCATGGGAGCTTTTCATCTTGTAGACCGCTAGCTTCCTCCATACCATTCACGGCTTCAACCCCTCTTCTCAATACCTTCACAACCATGAGACTTTCTTCGGGAAGCTTATCTTCAATGGGGACGAGGTCTTCTATCCTAATCCTAGACAAGTGATCTGCCACTCCGTTCTCTATCCCTTTCTTGTCTACTATCTCCAAATCGAATTCTTGGAGTAGCAAGATCCAACGTAATAACCTCGGTTTCGTGTCCTTCTTTGCATGAATATATCTTAAAGCCGCGTGATCTGTGTAGATAATCACCCTTGAACCCACAACATAAGATCTAAATTTCTCCATGGCAAAGACTACGGCCAACAACTCCTTCTTTGTGGTTGCATACCTAGTTTGAGCATCGTCTAGAGTTCTACTAGCATAGTAGATCACATTGGTCTTCTTGTCTTTCTTTTGACCCAAAACGGCTCCAACCGCATAGTCGCTAGCATCACACATGATTTCAAACGGAATGTTCCAATCCGGTGCTTGGACTATAGGGGCGCTAATCAACGCTTTCTTTATCTCTAGGAATGCTCCCATGCACTCCTCATCAAACACAAACTCGACCTCCTTGCAAAGCAACCGGGAGAGGGGTCTAGTAATCCTTGAGAAATCCTTGATGAACCTTCGGTAGAAACCCGCATGACCCAAGAAAGACCGGATGTCTTTGACCGTCTTAGGCGGCTCTAAACTAACCATCACCTCAATCTTGGCTTTGTCCACCTCTATGTCCTTCTCAGAAATCTTGTGTCCTAGCACGATCCCTTCTCGTACCATAAAATGGCACTTCTCCCAATTGAGCACCAAGTTTGCTTCTTCGCATCGTTTCAAGACCCTACAAAGATTAGACAAGCAAACACCAAAGGAAGATCCATACACGGAGAAGTCGTTCATAAAGACCTCTACCATGTCTTCAATAAAATCGGAAAAAATGGACATCATACAACGTTGGAAAGTTGCGGGAGCATTACACAACCCAAACGGCATCCTTCGATATGCGAAGGTACCGTAAGGGCACGTGAAAGTTGTTTTCTCTTGGTCATTCGGGTGTATGGATATTTGAAAGAAACCCGAATAACCGTCTAGGAAACAATAAAAAGGATGATTAGCGAGACGTTCAAGCATTTGATCTATGAAAGGTAACGGGAAATGATCTTTTCGAGTAGATGAGTTTAACTTCCTATAGTCAATGCACATCCTATGCCCGGTTATTGTCGTAGTAGGAATCATTTCATTCTTGTCATTTCTAACAACCGTCATCCCCCCCTTTCTTAGGCACACAATGAACCGGGGAGACCCACGTACTATCCGATATTGGATAGATAATGCCCGCGTCCAAGAGCTTAAGAATCTCTCTCTTTACAACATCTTTCAAATTAGGGTTTAACCTTCTTTCATGTTCAATAGAGGTCCTTGATTCATCCTCTAAATGGATTCTATGCGTGCACAAACTTGGGGATATACCCTTGATATCATCTAAAGAATAGCCAATTGCTTTCCTATACTTCCTAAGTTCCACAAGAAGGGAAGATAGTTCGTTTTCATCTAGATTCTCGTTCACAATAACCGGGTATGACTCGTTCGGACCTAAGAACGCATACCTTAATCCCGCTAGAAGTTGTTTTAGGTCCACCTTTGGGGCTTTCAGCTCGCTCCAATCGTCCTCCTCAAAACTAGTCTTACCATTGCTAGTCTCTTCGAATGCTAGAACGAGCTCTTCTTGAACCTTCGTACCCCGGATGCATGATACAAGACTTTTTAGTCTCTCGGAGGTATCAATATCCCCAATACGATGTAGTAAAGAGGTTATCAATCCATGATTGGGATTATTCTAAACACTAAGAATACAAGGTTCATAAGTAATTTAAGCTAAACAAGGTGGTTGGTAATTAAGTATCCAAATTAAACAAGTAAAACAACTAAGCAAGATGTAATCCAAATAATAAAAGCGGAACAAGAGATAAGGTTAATGATATAAGGTGATCCAAGTTCACTTAGTGGTGTTCATTTACTCAAGAAGCTAATTCCTAGGCAATAGATCTCTAATCTAGATTAGTTCTCTTTCAAGCAACTAATCTCTATGCTAATTATCAAGTCCATTAGCAAATCATCATTTGTGGATTAAAGAATCATAACAAGATCAACCAAAGATATACCCTAAACAACTAATGTCTTAGGTTATGAACATAAATCTCTTGTCTAGTTTGGTCTTGGCATTTCATCAAACACTTGGTGTTCATGAAATGCCTTGTAATCTAGATCCACTCTTTCAAGCTAGATCTAGCATTAAGGACTCTAGACAAGAAGGAATATAAGATTATATAATCCTAACCACCACTAATCAAACCCTAGATCACCCTAATCTACCTTGTCTCAAGATCCTTAAGACTACTCACTAATCATCATGGGTTTAACAAATCCAAGAAAAGAAGTGTTAAAACTCATGATCAAGATGATTGAATGATTAGAACGTAGAAGATAGATGGATTCAATCAAGAAAACAATACTCAAATTGCATAAATTAAAAGGATCAATCTCTTACAAATCACTCTTAGAGAGGGTTTTTGCTTAAGAAAAGACTTAGCCCTTCCAAATTAGGTTTTTGGGCTTAAATAGTGAATAGTGACGAACCGGGTCGACCCGGGACAAACCGGGTACCGACCCGGTTTAAATGGATAAAATGTTTTGCTTCGGCCAATACCGAGGACACACCTCGGTGTCACTGCTCGGTATCGATCGATACCGAGGACACACCTCGGTGTAACACCTCGGTATTGAGCCTGGGTTTTTACACCGATGAGCCAATACCGAGCAGTGGCCTCGGTATCGGCGATTGTTCTTCAGTGGATACCGAGGTCACTCCTCGGTATCGTTGCTCCGTATTAAGGACTTTTTCCCCCGAATTCTTCCTGTGGCAGTACCGAGCTGTGACACCGAGCAGTGGCATCGGTGTAATCCCCTGAAGCTTTGGTGTCGATCGATACTCGGTGTCACACCTGGTATCGGTCGATGCTCGGTTTTTAAGCTTGCTTTTCGATACCGAGCACCAGTGCCGAGCACTGACCTCGGTACGGTCTCTGTCTCCTCTCCTCGGGTCTCGATTCTCCTCGTTTAACACCTGAAATACGATCCAAAACATGCAAGAACTCTCTAGGACTAAATGTGGACACACTAGACTCCTAAAATGACTAAAATGCTAAAAAGATATCATGAACTACATGCAAATGAATTGAAACCTATATGAAACGGATGCTAGAATGATGCAAAATATGATGATATAAATTCTCCCAAACTTACTTCTTTGCTTGTCCTCAAGCAAAAGCATCACTAAAAGCGTTCAAGTCCAAGTGAAAACTCTAAAGTATGATCAAACATGTCTACTCAAAAGGGGTTAGCCATGCTCATCCTTACATGAACCAAGCTCAAGTCTCAACCTACACAAGCCTTCAAATCATCCAATCCTTTTACATTTATTAGAATTTTTCCAAGTGAATGCATTTGGCTAGGGTAGAGGTTTCGAGATAAAGGTGATCTCGATACAAGTGACGGTTTCCGAGCGAGGGTTTCTCTCCAAAGGAATCAACTAATGCAAAATGCTAAGAGTAAAGCCCAATAGATGCATACAAGGTCGACTTCCATCTACCCGAATGTCCCATATCGAACTTGACCCCTAATCTCTAAACCCCAATGAAGATCCTCCTAAGCTACCATTTTTGCAAGGCGTTTTGCCTTTACTACTCATATCACCTCGCTTCCTTCTCTCTTTAAACACCTTGGGGATTTTCTTCTTCACCAAACGGTTTGGCTTTCAACATTTTTCTTTACTTAGCTCTTCTTTATTTTCTCTAGTCTCTCTTGTTTCTTTTCTTTGCTTTAGCCTTTTTGGCTTTCTTTCTTTCTTTTGAAGACTAGAGACTATTTTCTTTTCTTTTACACTTAGAGCTTTTCCCATAAACGAATATAGCCAACCGTTTCAAGCTTTTTGCTTATCCCCTATTATTCTTCATCCCTTTTTCTCATTCCCGCAATCTCTTCTTTCTACCTTGTCCCAAGTTCCTAACCTATCTAGCCTTATCCTATGTCTAACTCATTTATGCCGAGCTAGTTCTACATGAAAGTTTTTCCTTGTCGTTCTAAACTCAACACTTTTTGCCTAGTTGATTCGAAAAAGGCCTCACAATCACTCACAAGTAGCATTTGGCTCGAAAAGAGGTTGGGTTAAGGGAGTGGTTAACCGTTCCAACGATGAGAATCGGCTATTTGGACTAACCAAGAGAGTGGCAAAGCGGATAAGATAGCCCAAATATGTATGTGGTAACCATGCATTCACTATGCAATGCACAAACATGATAATTACAATGTCGAATTATGGTTATCACTTAAGTAGGAATGGACTCAAATCAACTTGCTTTGGCTAAGAACTAAGTAATGAGACATGATATCCAAACATGGTTCGACCTTAATTTCGCACACAATATCTAGAGCAAAGGACTTAAACTCTTAAAGCAATACTTCGCAAAGGGGAATCATTCTAGCTCCTAATGCGCATGTAATGCATTGTCTACGTGCAAATGCATTCTAGACTCAATCCTATATGAGGTGCAAATGCATCCTAAATGACTTCTTTTTGTCTTTTCATTTTCAAAATTTTTCAAATTTGTTTGGTTTTTCAATGCCTTAGATGAATGCATGAGACTCAAGATGAGAATATAAATAAGATAAAAGCAAATGTTATTAGATACCGGTCCCTTCTCCAAACTTAAATCACACCGTCTCGGTGTGAAATAAACTTAAGGAAAGGACCAAAAACAAGACATAGCTATACAATGCAAGACTTAAAAGAAAATATATACAAAAGTTTTGGATCGTACCTAGAAGCTTGGAGATGGGGATGTAGACCCCATTGAGTAAGATGGATTACTTGAGACGGGAGACGGAGACCGCATCGCTCTCCTCTTTGTTGCCCTTTCTTGTCGGGCCGTGGGACGGTTTGAGCTAATGCCGAGCTCCCCATCCTCTGCTCGAGGCGCGAGGTTAGCATCCGTGACAACATCCCCTCCTTCACCGGCTCTTGACGAGCTCGCTCCACAACCTCCGTCTTTTAACTCATTGATGGTTCGACCCATGGCTTTCACCGTCTTCTTCAAAGACTTGATCGTTTTGACCATCTTCTTCATGTTTTTGTCTTGCCACTTGCACATTCGTTGGAGGAGACGAGTTTGGTGGTGAGCGTGTCTTGTGGCTTGGCTCGTGATGGCCCCATCATAGGGGTCAAAGTGGTAGCGCTCACTACTGTAGACGGTCTCGGGTGACGACTCATTGGGTCCTCCCTCGTCGAGGTCAATTGGCTCCTCGATAGCGGCTCTCCGTTGTGTTTTCTTACGGAAAGCTTGCATAGGTGGGTTGACGGTGGAGTTGTAGAGGTACTCTTGTGGAGGGATGAACATGACGTTCCTCGGGTCATGGAAATTTGTGATTGCGGGATTGGGTAAAGGGACTTGTGCCAAGGATATCCCGGTGAGTTGGAGGTTGTAGCCCACCTTTCCTTCGATGTATCCCTTGAAGAACTTAACCTTGGAAAGGTAAGCCATATCCAAAGACTTCCAATCATATTGGCCAAGGGCTATTTTGATCCCCTTTGCCATGAGAATTGGAGTTATCACCCAACCGAGGCAAATCGCCGCCTTCTTCGATTTTGTCTTCCAAGCCCAATCCCGGTAATGGAAAATGTGTCTTACCAAGAGCGTTGCTAGACAAGGAATTCTCTCTGGGCCTTCGAATGCATCACCGTTTGCGAGAACGGGTAGGATAGGCTTTAGACCAAGCCCCAACAGTTCCATATCTTCCGTAGTTACCGTGTCAATCTCTACCTTGTGGTAGAAATTATGGACCAATGCCTTGTGCGCATATCGGATTGCCGGGTGCCTTATGCTCGCACTCTTAGAATCCCCCGCTCTAAACTCCCCGCTTGCAATTGTTGCCCAAAGATTCCGGAGCTCGTTTACCGGGTAGTCAAAGTATGGCCCGCCGTAAGTACCTTCTTCCTTAAACCCGAATATCTCGCAAAGCTCGTGGAAGTTGACCACGTAAGTTGTTCCCTCGAGTCCGAACTTTAGAACTCCAAACCCGGAGTTTGCATTCTCCGTGTCATGGAACTTAGCTCGTAGGGTGGCTAGGAACTTGCCGGTGAGAGCCTTGGTGGCTTCATGTTTCATGCTCATGAACTTCCTTAGCCCCATGTTCTCAAAGAGAGCCCACACTTCGTCGCTTATTCTCATCCTTTCCATTGTCTCCGCATCGACAAACTTGCCTTGCTCGGATTTCATTTGGCAAAATTTTTCGAAATATTCTTGCTCAGTGGGTTTTGTCCGTCCCGGCATGGGGGCGTTCTCTCTTTCAACCACTTCCTCGGCAATCTTTCTTTTTCCCTTTGCCGCGGTCGTGGGTTTAGCTTTTGCCTTGGCACTAGCTTTGGCAATCCCTTTTCTTTTTTCCGTTGCCGTAGCTTGGGAAATTCCTTTCCCTTTGGTTGAAACCTTGGTCCGTGCCCGTGTCGATGGAGCTCCCTTGTCCGACATTGTACCTACAAATATGTTTGAGAGTATTCATGAGCATAGGCACAATTTCTTATCAAATCAACAAGGGATTACCAAAAGATGATTTTAGAGCAATGAACGAAGGTCACAATTCGCACTAAACAAATTATCCCAATTCACAATCCCTAATTCTCAAAATCTCAATTTCTCAAAATCCCAATTTCTCATATGAATCATCAAATTTAAGCATAGATAAACCATCCCCAAGGTATTTGCACAAATGAACCACAATATCAAACCATATTCAAGCAATGTTTCTTCAAGAACAAAGTTTGATTTTCGAAAATTTAGATGAATAATACCTTCGGGAATTTGGATTAGATGCTTGAAATGATGATAAATCCAAAACGAGCAGTGAAAATCGAGATTATAGGGCTTTGAATCACCAAATTTGGTTGAGAAAAGAGGGAGATTGGGAGTTTTCTCTCTAGAAATCGCGAAGGAGGAGTAAAAAATCTGGGTTTGGTCGCGTGGAAGAGGAAGAAGAAGGAGACTTACCTGGGTCAGATCAGATCTTACCTGGGTCGGGTCCAAATTTTGGGCGATTACCGATGACACACCTTGGTATCGATCGATACCGAGGTCACTCCTCGATGTCGTTGCTCGGTATCGGTCGATACCGAGGACACTCCTCGGTGTCACTGCTCGTTATTAAGGAAGTTTTTCCCCTGTCAGGATACCGAGCTGTGGCACCGACCTGGGACGTCGGTATTGGTCCCTCGTATTACTCGGCATACTGATTTCACCCCTCGGTGTCGATCGATACTCGGTGTCACACCTGGTATCGATCGACACTCGGTGTCACACCTGGTATCCTCCTTTTTGCCTTTGAACCCCTATGCAAACTCAACAAAAACATCAAAAAGATCTAGCAAGATAGAAAAATAAGATAAACAAAAAGAAAGTATATACAATGATAAGCTTGGGGTGTCTCCCAAGAGCACTTTGTTTAACGTCACTAAGTTCGACGTTTGTTACAGCTCTCAAGCTAGAGGGACATCATCGAGGGGGATTGATCCTCCCTTCTCGATGCTTTGATCTACCCGATAGGGTTTGAGTCTTTGGCCGTTTGTAATGAAATCTTGGCCTTCTTTGTTAACAAGCACAACGGCCCCATACGGCCTCACTTCCTTAACCTCAAACGGACCCGACCACCTCGACTTGAGTTTCCCGGGAAA
>PKML01077815.1:432807-467544 GCA_002933935.1 Eutrema yunnanense | reverse complement strand
TGGTATCGATCGATACCCTCGGTATCGATCGATACCTATGGTATCGGGTTTGGTCTTCAAGGGATACCGAGGACACACCTCGGTACCGTTGCTCCGTATTAGGGCCATTTTCCCCCGGGACTCTCCTGAGGCAATGCCGACCCGTGACACCGAGCAAAGACGTCGGTGTTGCCCCTTGGTGCTTCGGTATCGATCGATACCAAGGGGTATCGATCGATACTTGGTGGCTTTGTCTCCTTTCTTCGGGTGACGGATTCTCCTCGTTTAACACCTGAAAAGGACTCCAAAACATGCAAGACACTCTAGGACTTAGTATGAGAACCCTAGACTCTAAATGAGACTTCAATGACAAGATAAGACCATGATTATTATTGAGAACTATACAAAACCATGCATGAAATGCATGCTAAAACATGTAATATGAGAGTATATCAATTTACCCAAAGATCAGCCTCCCCGGCTAAGATCTTACCCATACCGCTCACCAGTCCACCCGATAAGGAGTATCGGCCCAAAAACAATGTATTCGACTTCATCAACACTTGGCCCAGCCCATGAGAGAATATGATCCAGTTGAAGACCCATTGGAGCAACCAAAACCAAGGAGACCAGGCTTGGATCGACCCGAATCCTTCAAATAGTCGCAACATCTCTAAACGGACTATTCTGAGGCCGTTTAAAGAAAGTCTCCATTTCTCTTATCTAGGAGCATCTCAACATTTCATTTGGAAACCAGGAGATCATCTAGAGATTATACACAACGTCCTAAGGTACACTAAAGCACACCTGATCACTCGAGATCAAAGGAGACTAAACTGGCCAAAAATAGGATCAATCGCGTTCACACTTCAACAGCTCTTTTCCTATCATTGCTGCTGCGTTTTGAAGGCTTCTCACAAAAACCAGGATGCACCTAGACACCTCAGTTTTGGCCCCAAGCTTTCAAGACTCAAGCACTTGTCAACTTGCCTTATTTTGGATGATTCCCTCTTAATAGTCCCAACGGCTATATTTTACTTAATTGTTGTGATTTGTTTCTTCATTTTAGCTTATTACCGTTGTACTAGAGCCTCTACATAAGCTCACCTTCGTTTCCATTGTAATTCACCCTTCTACGAATCATTTTAATAGAAAACTTTGTGTTTTGTTTCAAAGCGTGTAGTCTTTGATGTTTTTGTCATTTCAAGTCTTTGGAGAGATAACACTAAATAGATAACACAAAAACCCGATAACACAATTTTCCGATACCACCCTTAACAATAACTTTTTTTTTTTGGTTGAAATGTGATTATTATTGATCAACAAAAAAGATTATGTACAAAGTTTGATCAAAGCTGAATTTAGAAAGCAGATCGAAGTTCTGATAGTTGTAAGAAGCAGAGCAAGGATATGAGCTACAACCGGTTCAGTGTAGGGAAAGGCATTGAGCTTGGGCTTGGACTTCTACGTCGAGAGTGCTCTCCATCGATTGAGAAGGTCTGTGCTACAATAACTATATTATCTCATGGGCTGATATTTCTTCCTCGACATAGATGTGTATTACAACAGTGAAACATATAATTTGATAAGGTTTATGAAGAAGTGGGCAAAATGAGAAATGTTATCGGCTAATAAGTTAATTATGATACATTACATTGTTATCTGATAATGATGTAATAATGGTTTAATATCAAACCTTCTCATAAACCCTAAACCCCATAAACCCTAAACACTAAACTCAAAATCCTAAACACTTAACCCATGGAATTATACATGTTAAACGTAGACAATAACATATAAATGTAATGTTACTTTCTGATATAGTATTTGTAAATTTCTGATAACTACGTTACCCGATAAGTTTGATGTGAGTGTATTCTAAAACCCGATAACATAATATTTATATGTTATTTTCTTATATATTTATTGTAATTTTCTGATAACTACGTTATCCGATAAATTTTATCTGAAACTATTATAAAACACGATAACATTAAATAGATAACAAGATTGTCCGATAACAGTCTTCACAATGAATATATTATCCGATGGGGAATGATAACCCTAAAACCGAAAGGTTGAGAGAATTACTTTTTTTCGATATCTGGAAAGATTTTCTCTCTCTCAACAATTTGAATTTACGTAAAATCCAACCCCCAAGATTATTTGACAACTCCTGCAAGACGTATTTAATTTTTGTAGGAAAGTAATCGTAGGGATGTTTTGGTCTTTCTGTAATGAACAATTCCAAGTGAATAGTGACGAAAGTGTGTCAGTTAATTTTCGTTGTATCCATTACCCTGCACTTCAATTATTCATTTTTTTTCCATCTGAAACATATGTTGTCAAAAAGAAAAAGAAAATCAAATTTGAAAGTTCTGTGTAGAGGACCCACGTGTGTTGTCTCAGACTTTTCATGTGTGGTTCTAAAATTTACGCGATTACAAAAATTTATTCCTCCTATCCCCACGCAGATACTTTAGAAGATTTCCAACTTTTGAATTACTCTAGTTTTTCATGATATTTGACTGTTTTAATTCATTTATTCAAAACTCGTTCTATGATTTTATGTAATACTTTCACCGTTTTTTTATTAAAATATTCTACAATCAATATTATATTCGAACTCGTCCGCCCGCACGGAAATTTTTTTGTTGTTTATGAAATTTTGTAATAAAATTAGTATTTATTTTTATGTTTAGATATAATTTATTTTTGTAATATGAGACACATATTTATTTTGTGTTTATATATAATTTGTTTTTGTAGATTTATTTTTTTGTTGTTTTTGTAAATCACAACAATTAATTTTTGTAATATGAGACATATATTTATTATATGAAATATAATTTGTTTCCGGTCTAGATTTTCTGAGACATAAATTTTTATGAGACATAAATTTTTATGAGACAACAATTTCTTTTATGAGACATAAATTTTTTATATAGATTTAATGCAATGTTTTCAGATCTTGGTCAGACCAGCTGGTCCGGTTATAGCTCTAAAATCCGGGATCCAGACAATAATCCGGTCTTGTTATAGCTCTAAAACTCGATACTATAAAATCCAATAAACCCGGTAAAAACTCAGCAAATAACCGTAAACTGGACATAATCGTTGATCCGGACGGATCATGGTTCCGTAATAATTCAATCAGAAGGTTTTCTTTATTGTTTTTATTGAGTCATTCAGATTTTACAGTCTGATACTTTATAATCTTCTTTATAATCTTCTTTCGTTTGTGAATAATATTTTATCAACTAAAATAATAATAATTTTTCAGTTAGACATATCTTTTTTAAACATATTTTAGAGATTTATTAGTTTCTATACTTATATATATATATATATATATATATGTGTGTGTGTGTTGTGTATATATATATTTTTATTAATTGTTGATTGCGATAGGACCGCATCGAACCGGATTAATCCATGGACACGGTGGCTCGAATGACTATTTGGTTTGCTTCCCGGATCGGATTTCAAAATATTTATTTAATGTATTAAAATAAATTTTATAACATAAGTTTTTTATGATTTAAGTTAAAACCAGAAAATATAGCGAAATTTAAACAATTTCGTTTGATATTTTCAACTTAAAATCTCTAAAATCTAGTATGATTTTCACACGAGTTAAAATTTTAATCCCCATTGAAGGCGAGTGATAATTTTTATTTGTTTTTATCTTTTATGTTTTTTTATATTGTATGGAAATATATATTTATGGTATGACATGTATGATTCAAAATTAGTAATTTTAGGTATCCTAATTGTCTGACCTATTTTGTAAACTTTGTTATTATGTAAATTTAGATTACTAAACAACCAATCTATATATTTATGAGTGTTAAAATGGGCTAACCCATTTTTAATCTTTTGTTAATTTAGTTATTTTGATATTTTTTTAAATATTTGGGGTCAAGTTTTTTAGATTCGCGTGTTTTTAAACAGATCGGTATTTGACACTTTTAACCTTGGTTTTAGATTTTTTGTGGTCATGAAATAATTAATCTCTAATGTCATTCATCGTAATATGCTTCGGAACTTTCTGGAAAATTCTAAATGCACTTCCCTTAATTAATTTCTAATGTCATTCATCGTAATATGCTTCGAAACTTTCGGGAAAATTCTAAATGCACTTCCCTTTTAATATAATAAGATTCATGTTTGAATAACATATAATTTTTGATTTTAATACAAATCACAAAAATACTAGATACTAAATTAAATACACCCCTAAATGTTCTTAGTGTTTGCCTCTTTTTAGGCTGAAAATATAGCTCATGTATTTTTCAGCTGTCTTTACACATTTGAAGTTGGGTTAGATCAGCCTCAAGACTCAACTCAACATCATTTGTCAACTGATTCTCCATGCCACAGTTAACGAATTATGGAGAAAAATAAAATTCAAGACTTCACCAAAGCTCATGTGAAAAACCTAAATTCATGACTTCACCAAAACACTTTAGATTTATCACACATATTAGAACAATAAATACCTACTTTTACTAATTTTTTTTTTTAATTGATATAATGTTCCATTTGTTTCTCAATAATTGTGTCAATACCATTTTCCACTTTCCAATAATTTTATTTATATTTACTACGTAACAATTGGTCATACATATTCTAAACTTACCATTATTTAATTTTTTTAAAATGAAGTGTGTTAAATATAATCTATAAAATCAATTTTTTAGAAACAAGAAAAAAACTTAACCTTTTTTTTTTATAAAGAAAACCCCTTAAAAAGGACATTTTATTTGGAACACACGGAGTATAAAGTTAAAAGAGGTTATTCCAGCTCGTGCTATGACTTGATTTGGCCAGTGCTCTGAGAAGGGTTCGTACTCATAAAGAAAGTGAAAAAACCTGGTCTACGAAAAATAAGTCGCACATGAAATTTTATGAATCAAATTAAAAGAAATTTCAATTAGATTTTAACAAATAATATATATTAACAATAAAATATTATAATTAATTCATAATCTTAAAACATAAATTTTTTAAACAAAATATATAAATCGATTATAAAAGTCAAAATTAATTATAAAAAAAAATAAAATAAAAACTTATAACCGATTCATAATTTTAAAAGGTAAGTTACTTTAAACAAAAAACATATTTATATTTATTGTTAGGGATAAATAATTCTCCTTTGATCGACGAATCAAAGAGTGACACGTGTCATACTAGGCTAAACGGCCACTTGACCTAAAAGCACACCATCTCGAGAGGGTGTAGTTACATGGTTAAGTCGTCGAACCTTTGAAAAAGGTAGGATATGTTGTATGATGTGTCACTATAAATTAGACGGTCACTTAACCTAAAAGAATGCCACTTAGATATGGTGCGTTTACAAGGCTATGTGGTCGAACCATAGGACATGTTAGGACAAGGAAATGAACCACCATCTTCTCCCAAAACCGTTCTCGATTAACAAGAGCGGGAAGTAAGGAGTCGAGCGGTCCCAGAGTGGAAAAAAGTTGCCTTTTTCAGAACCCGCCAACTCGTGCCAGGTTACCTGGAGAGCGCGGAAGTAGGGAGATGAGTTACCCGAACAGGTGCAGGTTGATTCCCTGCTGATGGCAACATAAACCGGGTAGCAATACCCGGGAAGGTAAGAGGAGCCCGATATCCCTCAAAAGGATATCTGGAAAGGTAAAACCTATTCAAATATACGCGGGATAATATATGTATTTTCCCTCCAATACTCATTTGAACTGAAGTATATTCTCACATTAATCTTATCTTTGGCCAATTTTGGCTTATATAGCATGAAAAAGCAATCAATCACTGCATACGAGAAAAGCTAAAGGTATGGGCGCATAGAACACGTGACAACACATAAACCGCCGAAACAGCACAGACTCGGCGCGGCACCTGCAGAAACTGTTTTGTCGGGATACAGTCATAAGCGACAAAGGAAATACGCAGAAAATCACTCGAGTACCCGTACCTGATCCAACAAAAGATCTATAGTGTGACCCACCCGAACCAACATAACCCGGTATACTAGCCCGGGCCAGATATCTTCTATAAATACAACATTCGCTCCTCGAGAGTGGGAGATCCAATTTTCATCTCACACATAGAGATTTCACTCAAAACACTAAGCTTTTCTTAACTTCCGAGACCAGATCTTATTCTTACCTCTCTTATGAGGAATATTCGAGTTTCGAGGAATATTCAGTCTTGTGACTCTAATATTCCGACCAAACTTCCAGTCACTATTAGGCCTGGGCATTCGGGTACCCGTTCGGGTTCGAGTCGGGTCTTTCGGGTATCGGGTCTTTTTGGTATTGGGTTGAAGGACCCATTCGGGTTTAAATTCGGTTCGGGTATTTTCGGGTCGGTTTTGGGTACCCGAAATATAGGAAAAAACTAAAAAAATGCTAAATTTGAATAAAATTTGGTTAAATTTTGACAAATATAATTAAGAATTTTCAAATTTTTTATTATTTTAGATATTTCGGTCTAACAGTAATTGATATTTTTGGATTTTATAATTATAATTTTGGGTAATTGGGTTATATCAAGTCTAAATATAATTAATATTTTGGGTATATAATTATATTTCTGGTATTTCGGGTACCCATTCGATTCTCGGTTCGGTTCGGGTTCGGTTTCGGTTCTTCAAGTATTGGAGTCTAGGATCCGTTCGGGTATTTTGTCGGTTCCGGGTTCGGTTCGGTTCCCTTTTATCGGGTCGGGTTCGGTTCGGTTCTTCGGTTCCGGGTATTTTGCCCAACCCTAGTCACTATTCACCCAAATATGTCCAGATATTCCGCAGATCAATCTTTTCTCAGGATCCAGAATCACCATAACTTTCTCTCTTCACCATAAACTTGGCTCCACCGCGTCACACATTCGATCATCAAGCTTGACTGAGATTGAACTCAAACTTGTCTGAACCATCATCAACAAATTATACCCTATTGGTCTGAGCCATAAGTTTACTTTTTTAATGCGTTGGTCTCAACGAACCCGACATATCTCTAGTCTTATCGTGGCACTCATCAGCGAACCACACGTCAAACCACCACCACGTCAGTTAGATTCAATTTTTAAGTAATAAGATTCAATCTTAAGTAATATAAAGTTTAAATTTTGTGTATAGAATCTTCTCATCCATTTAGATGGAATGCTTTCGGTATTTCTTGGAAACTTGAGTCAACTTCAGATATTATTTAATAGCTTCTCAAGGTTTCTGGGGTTTCTTAGTTTTAGTTTATAAAACATATGGATAAGTAAACACGAGTTTTATCTAAAATCTAATTAGATGGATCATAATTACGTGGTTTATCAATTTTACAATCTAAATATTTTATTTTTATTTATCGGGATTTCTTAATTGTAGTTTGCAAAATATATTTTTAGATAACTTATTGTGGGTTTTAATATAATATCTAATTATACGGGTTATAATTATACGGGTTATCAATTTTAAAGTCTAAATAATTTATTTGTATATGTGTGACATATGCATCATAATCTAGTTTTCAATAATATTAGAAAATAAAAAAGATTATCCCAAAATTATAAATTATACACTTTAATAACATACCAAACTTGCCGTAAAAAAAAAAAATTAACATACCAAAACTATTGTATTCAACATGACATGCATGAGTGAACGTCTATATTTATAAGTCGTTTGTATGATAAACTGTGTTTTTACCGATTTCTAACATTTTGTTTTTGTGTTTTTTATCGAGTTAAAGTGTCTTTCTAGAGTTTTTTCGTCTTTTATCGAGTATTTTTTAGATCACTTTGGGAGAAAAAAAGTCATTTTGAGTGAAAATGAGCATATGAAAATGCATAATCATGCATAGACGTCAAAAGTTTGGCATTCGTTGAAGAACTTCCCACCAATGGATTGCGCTCAACCTTTGATACAAGATAGATCAATGAATCAGCTTGCATTTGGAAGTGGTTTTAGGACATTCCAACGGTGTGATCAATAGTTATGCCAATTTTCGTGAAAACAATTCATTCTGGCAAGCAGAAGAAGCATGCGCAGAGAGTGAGCTGTTGGATCGATCGATCCGATCATTTTGCGAATATTTTCCAGATCGATCGGACTCATCTGGATCGACCAATCCAAGCCATATCGATCGATCCACATTCTGGATCGACCGATTCACTTCTCTGGCGAAAAAAACAATTTTGGACTTCTTATTTTCCCTTGGAATCATATCAATTCGACCCAAAACCTATTTATACTTAATTTAAGCCTCTTTTTAAGGCTAAACTTTATTTTTCTTAGACATCTTTCATCTCTTTCAATTGTATGATTAGGAGAAGATCTCTGAACCACTTCTGACAAACTTGGAGAAGATTTATAAACCCTCTTATTACTTTTGATAATTTATTTATGTCTTCCTTTTCATCTCTTTGTGATTTCTCTGCTTCCATGTCTGAGTAATCTCATAGTTAGGTTTTAGGATTTTCAAAGGATTTTCATGATTTACTGAATCAATTATGTTAGAATAAGGAATCACTTAGAGTTATTCATCTATTGTTGATCTTATTGCTGGAATTTAACTCACGACCTAGTTTCTGATCATAGGATTAATCTATCCATCAAAAATGTTTTAGATTTCTTGAAAGAATATAGATGAACAAATTGTTCTTAGCCAACGAAAGTTGATGCTAAGACGATTTGTGAACTTATCAAACCTAAACTTTCTTTCACAACAAAAATTATATGCAATTTTCTTTCACAACAAAAAAAACTTTAATTTCGGTTCTATTGACTGTCATATTTCCCAAATATTATAGTTCCTTGTTTGCCTATAAAGTTCAAGCATAAACCAAGTCCATCAAATCAAACAATAAACAGTTCACCAAGAACAATATGGCTCCACTTCACTTCACCATTTTCATCTTCTTCTCTTTCATTTTCTCAACCTCATCGTCAAGCTTAGCTCCACCTCGTCACCCGTTCGATCCCCTGACCGAGATCGAACTCAAACTCGTCCGAACAATCATCAACAAATCATACCCTATTGGTCCGAACCAAAAGTTTACTTTTCAATACGTTGGTCTCAACGAACCCGACAAATCTCTAGTCTTGTCGTGGCACTCATCAGGGAACCACACCGTCAAACCACCGCCACGTCAGGCCTTCGTCATCGCTCGAGACAACGGAAAGTCCCGAGAGATCATTGTTGACTTTGCCTCTCGAGCCATTGTCTCGGACAAGATCCACGTAGGCAATGGTCACCCTATGCTCTCAAAGGACGAGCAAAAAGCAGCCATCGATATTGTTCTCAAGTTCAAGCCGTTTCGTAAATGCGTCACGAAACGCGGCTTAAACGTTTCAGAGATTGTGTTCACGGCGTCAACGGTTGGATGGTACGGTGAGAGTAAGGCCGAGACGGAGAGGGTTGTTAGAATGATGCCGTTTTATCTTGACGGCGCCGTTAATATGTATCTTAGGCCTATCCATGGAATGACGATACTCGTTAATCTTGACGTGATGAAGGTAACAGAGTTTAAGGATAGGTTAATGGTTACTATGCCGAAGGCTAATGGAACGGAGTACCGTTTCTCGAAGCTTAAGCCGCCATTTGGACCGACTCTTAAAAACGCCGTCGTTTTGCAGCCGGACGGTCCAGGATTTGAAGTCGATGGACACATCGTGAGGTAAATGATTAACAATTATGGCTTATTAGGATTCAATACATAGCGCGGGATAATTGGTTCTTAAAAATTATTTTGAAATTTGAGAAAAAAAATAAATTTATATGAAGTAAAAATAATTAACAGTTATGGTTTTTGTGTGGACATAAATGTGGGTGTCTTCCCAATATTATATAAATAAAAACAGAATGAATAGTGGTTTTTGTGTCTTCCCCGAGACATCGCTTCCCAAAATATATTCACCATCTCTTTCCAAAATAATAAATATTATATTATTTAAATTAAAAAAAAACAAAAACAAAATCGGGAAGACACACATATGATGAATGTCCATTGTGGATGGTCTAGGTCTCTCTGTCTCTTTGGCCACACACACCGTTATAGATAATATTTTGCCAATAATATTTATGGAAATTAATATTTTAAAGCTGTAATCATAATGAGTCAAGCTCTCTGAATTTATTCTGGGGTTGTTACTGGTTAGCTTTCAGTAAAGAACATCTAATTTTTATTTATCTCTAAGCTGAAATTTTAAAACCTTTGAATGATTTAATTAAGTAAGTATATTGACTATTTCAGTAGTATTTTTTAATAACAATAATTAAAAAACTAATCAATATTGATTCACCATTTAATTTCCAAGCCAATTTGCTAATAGACTATTAACTACTAGTCTTTTGTTTTGATAATTTCGTCAATCCTTTCAGATTTAAAATTCTAAATTTTTAAAAACTTTCGACTAGCTTTCACTATTTTAGTATTTTTCATAATATGTATAGATGTACACTTACCATTTGAAACATGTGTTGTTTTAACCAAGGGTGGAACTATTATCCAGGATCCAAGATCTGATATGGTATCCAAGATCCGATCTGGGAATCGATTCGATCCTCTCTGGAAATTTGGATATTCAAAGGGTCGGATCCGGATAGTAAAATTTTGAATCCTTCAAAATCGGATCTGTATAGTAAAATTATAAGGACCGGATATCCGGATCCTTTAAATATAATAGAAATTTAATTTTTACTAATATTTTTTATATATATTGAGATATATATATATATATATATAAATAAAATAATTAAAATTAAATTAAAATATATTTTTATGATAATTTTTTTTTACTTTTTTACAAAATATTATATAAAATAATAGTAGAGCTAAAATTCTATTGTTGAAATATACTTTTTTTTGCATTTTTGTCTGCAAAACCATTCATTAAACTCATATAGGCAAGTTTTTTAACCATGTTTATAAAAAAAAAGCCCATAATCCTTTAAAAAAAAAGTTTACAAATATTGGATGCTTTACTCAATCTTATGTTGTGGACCGAGTCTGCTGACATATATATATATACTAAACTATTGGATGCCTTTCTCAATGACTTCACTATCTTATGTTGTGGACCGAGTCTGCTGACATATATACATTATGAAAGAACCATGCAAACTGATACCTATTAATTTCGAAGTTATATATATACTTATTAACTTCATACAAATAATTGTGGTGAATAGATGGGCAAATTGGGAATTTCATTTATCGTTCGACGTCCGAGCTGGTATCGTAATCTCTCTTGCGTCCATTTTCGACATGGACGTGAACAAATACCGGCAAGTTCTATACAAAGGCCACTTGTCGGAGATGTTCATACCTTACATGGATCCAAGTGATGATTGGTATTTCATTACCTATCTTGATTGTGGAGATTTCGGTTGCGGTCAAAGCGCCGTGTCCCTTGAACCGTACACCGATTGTCCAGCAGGTGCAGTTTTTATGGATGGACTTTTTGCAGGTCAAGATGGAACTCCCGCGAAAATCCCGAGTGTTATGTGCATTTTTGAGAAATATGCTGGAGATATCATGTGGAGACATACTGAAGCTGAAATCCCAAATTTAGAAGTAACTAAACATATATATTATAAAAAAAAATTGATTTTATAATAATATATAATACATGATGTGTATTTAAATATATGATGGTGCATGCAGATTACTGAGGTTAGACCGGACGTAAGTCTTGTAGCCCGATTCGTGACGACCGTGGGGAACTACGACTACATAGTTGACTATGAGTTCAAGCCTAGTGGTTCCATCAAAATGGGGGTAAAATAGTCTTATCTCGCCTTTGTCTATTCTATATAGCTACTATGCATTTTTCGTTTATTCATTTAATAATAACACCAACATGAATCACGTAAATCATAATTGAACGATGACAAAAAAAAAACAAAAAAAAGAAGAAGATCAGGTTAAGAACAATAAGATCCGGATTCTTGACTTTTGCTTGGTTTACATGTTGAACAACCTAGGATTCTCGACTTCTTCTTCATTCGGTTGTTCAAAAAAAAATTAAAAGTTGTTCAAAAAAAGGAAAGTTTTCTTTGTCTCATTCCGTGAAATTATCTCAATGGTTTTAGAGTCGAAATTTTTGGTTTGGTGGTATGATAAATTTCGGTTGGTTTCACTTTAGATAAAAACAATAGAAATATGATTTTTGTTTTTTTTTTGCCGGCCGATCAAAGAATTAATCTATCATCCCACACAATAAAAAAAAAAACAATTTTCTTATGTAACAAATATTCGGTTGATTCGATTTTGTTTTGATTTGTTTTGTTTTTATACTGATCAGTATAAACTAGATTTCAGTTTGGATTTCCATTAAGTTAAAATGCTTGATCTAAACTAGTCCTGGGCGTTCGGATATCCGATCAGGTTCGGTTCGGATCCATTCGGGTTTTCAGATTTTTGGGTTTATGATTTATTATCCATTCGAGTATTTTAGAATTTTGGTTCGGGTTCGGTTTCGGATAACCAAAAAATCATAAAAATAAAATGATTTTTTTTTAAAACTAAAATAAAATGAAAATTGATTGAATTTAAATAAAAATTGGACAAAACTTAACGAATTAAACTAAAAACTTCGTATATTTTGGTTATTTTATTTATTTTGGGTCTCTCAATCATTTTGATATAAAAATAACTCATATCTTCAGATTTATAATTGTAATTTTTGGTTATCAAGTCTAAATATAATTAATATTTTGGGTATATAATTGTATTTTGGGTATCCATTCGGTTCTCGGTTCGGTTCGGGTTTAGTTTTGGTTCTTCGGATATAAGAATCTAGGATCTGTTCGAGTATTTTATCGGTTTCGGTTCCTCTTTTTTGGATCGGTTTCGGTTAATTTTTTTGGATCCGGATATTATGCCCAGGGATAATCTAAACTATATTTTTTTTTTGTCATCTACCCATCTATTACATCACATGTGGCTAGGAGGGATGTTCCGTGGAACATCCACAACTGGCTCGGTATGACTTACATGGGAAAATAAAAAAACCTCGTGCTCGAGCCCTTTTTGCAAGAGTATCGGCGCGGACGTTTAAAACTCGAGGGATAAGAGATAAACTAAAATCTTCAAATGACTCTCTAATCTAAACTATATTTAATATGCCTAGGTTGTGAGCAAGTTTGAAACAAAGATAGATTCATAGCTCTATAGAGCTTTATTGAGATTGAAATAGTTTATATGAGTTTTATGAAGTGCAAGAAAGTAAACGAGAAGGAGAACTTAACTAATTAAAAGACACCAAAATTGAAGATTTGCGATTGATAGGAAGAAGAGAGTTGCACAACTCCCAAAGTTGTTTCTCTTAATGTCATTACAAACACTTATATAGAAAAATATCTTGCTAGGAACGCTAATTACATAGATTAATGGTTTGATTGTGTTCTCTTGGGCTTGTGCTCTAATAGGTCGGCTTAACCGGTGTTCTAGAAGTTAAACCGGTGGAATATATTCACACATCAGAGATTGGAGAAGAGGACATCCACGGGACAATTGTTGCTGATAATACCGTCGGAGTCAACCACGACCATTTCGTAACATTTCGTCTCGATCTTGACATCGATGGTACCGACAATTCGTTTGTCCGTAACGAACTCGTGACCAAAAGAAACGCGAAATCTGTTAACACTCCGAGAAAAAGCTATTGGACGACGAGGCCCAAGACGGCCAAGACCGAGGCGGAGGCTCGGGTGAAACTAGGATTGAAGGCGGAGGAGCTAGTGGTGGTTAACCCTAACCGGAAAACTAAGCATGGCAATGAAGTTGGATACCGTTTACTTTCTGGACCAGCTTCAAGCCCACTTCTGGTCCAAGATGATTACCCACAGATTCGGGCAGCATTCACCAACTATAACGTCTGGATCACGCCGTATAATAGGTCAGAGGTTTGGGCAGGCGGTTTGTACGCCGACAGGAGCCAAGGCGACGATACATTAGCCGTGTGGTCTCAAAGGTATAATTTACATCTCTATTGAAAATTTTGATTTTATTTTCGTACGTTGCATGATTTGAATAGTTATATATTAACCTTTAAATCAATAAATATATTCCAAAGTTCAGTTAAAACATGAACTGATAAAGAAATTATTCTTGAAATTTCATATTTACACAAATATAGATAAGAGTTAAAGATTTTCTTATGTAAAGTCGACATAGGTATGATTTTGTTGTATTAAGGAAACAAATTAATATATAGTTTAAATTTTGTGGGGCTAAAATTATGAATTGAATGCGACAGGAATAGAGAAATAGAGAATAAAGATATAGTGATGTGGTACACCATCGGATTCCACCACGTCCCAAGCCAAGAAGATTTTCCGACGATGCCTACTTTATCCGGTGGCTTTGAACTCCGACCAACCAACTTTTTCGAGCAAAATCCTGTTCTCAAGAGCAAACCCATCAAGCTCACCACTGCTAAAAAATGCATTCCCAAAAATGAATAATAACTAGCTTATTAAAAGTATCATTGATGAATTTGATCGACATCATTTGATCTACATGATGACAGACTGTAACGAATCAATAAATAATTATGTGGTTTCGAATAAATTGTTTCTAAAATATTCATCATTTTCGTTGATCAACTATTCATTAATATATTAGGGTTTTTAAAAAAAAAAAAAAAATCTATTGATGTAGAATTTCTTAGAGTAACGATTTTCTATAAAATTTTCAAATTGTATAAAACTTCCTTCTACATTTTCCATTTATGTAGAGATTCTTGATTTCTAATCTTATATATTCACCTTGTTCGTTCATTTGTTACTACTAGGGATTGCCGCGCTTCGCGCGGACCTTATTTACATTCATGTTTAATATTTGTTTTTATGTAACTTATTTGGAAACCTTTTTTTTTTTAATTTCAAAATTTAGTTTAATATTCGGTTTATGTTTAAAGTTGCATTATGTGTATGTGTGTTTTCTATTTTTCTCTTTATTATTGTTTGTATATAGTAACAGTTTTCTCTTACTTATGCTATTAACTTATGTTGAAATATTGTTCTTTTTTTATTTGTTTATATTTTGTATTTCACTACTGTGTGATTTTAATTATAGTTTTATATTTATTTTACATATTTACATTCATATTTTAAAATTTGTTTATTTGCTATTTTCTTAGGAATTATTTTCTAATGTCACAATAAGATATCTGTTAGAAGACGTTTTTTTTCTAATCTCGTTTGATAAACCGAATTGAAAAATAGAAGTAAGAAGCGGTTGAGCGTGGGTTTGATAAACCGACGTCTCTTTTCTCCCAATAATTAAGCGGAAAAGAGGAAAGTGGCGTTTTTTGTATTTTTGTTTTTTCTTTTGGTGTTAAGTTAATGGGCCAGTTGTGTAGAGTGTTTGGGTTTGTAAATTAGGAAGAGCTATGAAAAACCGAAAAAGAACAAACAAATACCCAATACAATACCACATTATATGATACAATAAAATAACACAGCTTTTAATTAGTAAGATTTTTAAATAGGTGGAGTCCATTAATTGAGAAGTTTAGTGCTGATGTGGACAACTTAAAATGAGAGAAAACTCTCTTATTATATTATAGATTATCACTCACATTTTCTCTACTATAATTAATAGTTTTCTTAAATTAAATTAGATATATTTATATAAAAAATATGTGATCAATTATAAATTTTGCGCACCTATACCAAAACGTATCTAATATATAAAAGTTTGTCAGTTCTCTCCAGCAGCTTGCCACGGCACGTGTCCAACTTAAATTATAAAGCAATTCTGATTTCTGAGGGGTTTATGCTTCTTCAGTTTGGTTACCCCTTTTCATCTTCATTTCCAGAGTTAAATTGCACTTTTATGCTCTTGTTAAAGATGAGAATCAATGTAGAATTGATTTTATGTCATGGTTTACAAGCAGGCCCGACCCAGAGGCTATGCAGGCTAGGTGATGGCCTTGGACCACTCTCTTTATTAGTTTTTGATGGGGCACAAAATTGATGTTTCCATTTTTTATATGGCCACCAAATTTTTTTTTATACTTATCCTTTTTTTATATCAAGTTATTTTATTTCTTTTTTTTTTTCAATGATTTTTAAATTAAATTGGAATTATGCTTTAAAACTTTTATTTTATACATTTTACAAATGACCACATTTTTTTCTTGGTCTCGGACCACTATTTTCGTTGGGCCGGGCATGTTTACAAGCTACCAGCCGGCCTAAGAAGTTTGGCGACAAAAGTTTAGACTCTCATGTGCTAAACGATTGCAAAGTTTATGCTTGACTTTCTTTCTTTTTTTTTTTTTTTTGTGGTCACGACTTGAGTTTCATATTTAAAGGTTAATATATAACCCAAAATTAATTCATCCAAATTGATATGATGTTGAATGAGTTGTTTATAATCATAAACAGAGAAAAGAGTCCAAAACGGCTTGGCCCACAAAAGTTTCTTCTCTTCATCTTCTTAAGATTCAAAATTACACCAACTTTATTAACACAAAAGCCAAGCAAAGAAACCAACAACCCAACCATAACAACAAAGAACAGATCCACTCTTTTAGAAAACGCGCATAAATACGTATGCGTTAACAAATAGTTATTCTCTGTAATTGTGGAGTAAGTCTCAAGTAATCTCTCCTTTCTTAATTCTCTGGGGATTTAAGAACAAATTATCAATATGGAGGTTCAAGAACAAGATCATACCCGGAACAGGCGACCCGAATTCTCTCTCGTTCTCATATTCATCTTTTTCTTTGGTCTCGCCGCGTTTTTCCTGTGCCTCGCGTCTGAGTTTCAGAAGGCTAAGGTGAATGGTTTTGCCAATTTCCTTGTTGCTCAAGTTATTTATTATTCATTTGATGTTCCAAGAACCTGGTAAATTTTTTTGTCTTCTTTTTGTTTTAGGGGAAAGATCTGAAATGGGATGGAAAATCGTGTTATCTACCCGAAAGTCATGCTTTCGGGTTAGGAACTGCCGCTCTGGTCTGTGTTTCAGTTGCTCAAATAATCGGAAACGCTGTGATCTGCAGAGGTTTCTTGAAAACAGAGAAAACGGAAACGCCGCCGTTTAGTGTTTTCCTTCTGTTGTTTTCTTGGTAAGAAAGATGCTTTCTTAAATCAAAATTGACCAAGGAACAAAATAATACTTTAATTGCAGGGCTAATTTTGCGGTTGCGGTAACGTTGATAAGCGTTGGGGCAAGCATGAACAGAGAGCAGAGATACGGCAAAGGATGGCTAAACGGTGAGTGTTACCTTGTGAAAGACGGTGTGTTCGCAGCGTCCGGCGTTCTGTGCGTTACAACGCAGTCTGCGCTTCTCGGAGCGTTTGCATACAAACGTCAAACCATCATTAAAGGTTGAGCTTCAAAACTAAACTCATACCCACAGACTGTGTAAATTAGTTTTCTTTGGGCCCTTTTTTTTAACTCGGAAACATAGCTAGAAAACAAAGAAATTCGATGAAAAATGACAATACAAAATCTTGATCATTGATGTTCATATTTGATATTAATTAGATTGGTTTAGTACAATGTGAAATATGACTTTTATGTGTCGATCATTGAGTATTAAGATGTAGTTATTTTAAGTTAAAACATGAACGCAAATAAATAAAAAAATGAAAGGATACCGTTTGCAGTAGTTAACATCTTTATCCGTATTATATACGTTTATAATTTGCAAATGCTATTTGATCATTGTTTTTTTTTATTGAAATGACAATCAAACAAGGCGTAGCGTGAGAATCTGCCTTTAGAAAAAAGCTACGTTTTCACTTTTGAGGCCAACCAAAACGTGTTTTGGCGAGGATTCTGATTGTGAGATAAAGAGATATATGGTGAGGTGACAGTGTTTCTAGTTTGATGGAGATTCATCATCTAATTTACTCACTCTCAGAAAACTAATTTAACCTAAAACGACGCCGCATCTCCATATACACCCATCTTTATTCTCGTATGAATTGAGATCCTCCGTCTCGACCCCAGTGTAGAAAAACCAAAAATTAAAGGCTATAAAAATAATCGTTTTTTGGCCTCAAGCAATTCTGACCAAAATGCAATAATTTTGGTCACACAGCAACAAAACTAATAACAAGATTTTGCACTAACCAACCTATGTTTAGACGGAATTGTAACTACAGATTTCAGAAATAATGATTACAGTTGAAAATGATGATTAAATGTGTTCCTTTGGCACTTTATTTTATTTATTTTTCCAGAGAAAGAAGAGTCTCATAAACGGAAAATCCTATCTTTAATGAAACACATCAACAGAAGAGAAACTGATAACGCCTTCATTAACAAAACATGTATCGATTTAGAAAATGTGAAGACATTGTTATTACTCAATGAACTCCTCCATGGATATCATCAACCTATGCAAAACTAAAACAACCGATATTTGAGAAACTAGTAAGAGTCTAGTTATGAACAACAATTGCTCTGTACAGAACAGAACAAAGTAGCCAAGGGAAAGCAAAAGACGAGAAAGAGAGACTTTAGACTATTTTGGTGAGTGATATATATGTATAGGGAAGTAATATGACTCGATGTATATATTTGCAACGAGCCAGAGTCACTTTGAAGTTGAAGTTGAAGTGGATGATGATGCTTCACCGGGAGTAGTCTTCTGATCATCCTGAGAAAGATACAAAGCATTTGAAAAACTTCTTGAGATCCTCATAATTCTAGGTTTATAGTTTTTACCTTAGTAGTGTTGGTGGTAGGTTTTGGGGTTGGCACACGAATCACCCTCAAGTCCTGTTTATGAAAAGAAAACAATTTTGAAATTTGATATATACGATGATGATGATGATTAGTACACCAAATCGATTTTTAAAGTATAATACCAACCTTGATGTCTTTCAGAAAAAACTGGTAACACCCTTCGACACGATTATAACCCGCAAGCACCTTCGTACGCGATACTGTGTGCGCAATCACAGAGGCAAATCATGATGTCATTCAAAATTCACATAACACAATTAACAACATACAGTGCTTAGTCTAAGAATGAAGACAAGAAACACCAAGAACAACAATCACAAATCAGTATTTCCGCTCATAAACAGTCAGAAACCTTCCAATAAAACAGTTGATATCAGCATGTTTTCCAAAATCCGTCAAGAAATGAAACACTGAAAATCACATTGAAGACGAAGAACACACGCACAGTGCTTATTCCAAGAAAGAAAGCTCGTTGGAAGACAAAAACAATCACAAATCAGTGTTTCCGCAAATAAACAGTCAGAAATTTGTCGAGAAGACTGATCAAATCAGCATTTTTTGCACACGCATAGATCAAAACCCAGTTGATCGATGAAGAACATCCATGAAGCGTGAATCCAAAAAGAAAACAAATCGAACAAAATCAGCAGCAAATCTGTCAAGAAAACGATCGAAATCAGAAGTAAATCAGCATTTTGATGTACTCGCATCATAAACCCGATCGATTCCATCGCACGAACACCAAATAAATCCATAAAATCTGCATATCCCAGTTTCGATTCCTCAAGAAATCTGACAATTAACAAGGAAATCAGCTAAGTTCTGGACCTATACACAATCATCTCGACTTCGATTGCATCTATAAACCTAAAATTTCGAAGAATCACCAGCTGCGATTTCCGTATTCGCATCAGGAATAAAACACCAATTACAAACTCTAATCCGCGAATTCACGCGACAATCAAATCAAAAGAAAACGCGAAACCACTTACCATCGTCGATCCCGAAACTAGCATCCTCTGGGTCGAAAAAGTAGACCGTTCCTTGGTAGAACTCTCCGGCCGTCGTCGATGTGAAGCTCACCAAAGATCCGACGATCAAGTCTGGAGAGTTTGTGGAGTCTTTGCTCGCCATGGCTGCTCGATTTCGCGGAGAATCTGTAACTGTTTCCTTCTCTAACTTCGATTCTGTTAGTTCTTCGAGAGTCAGAGCGATGATTTTTTTTTTGTTTCACAGTGGATGTGCCCCTTTATATGGGCCTTTGGAGGGAAATGCGATTGCAATTTTCTTCTCAAGCCAATTACAAAAAGTTTGACGTTTTTTGTTTAATCTGATATATGTGGGTTTTTCTTGTGCTCCTAAATACAAATAATAATATCTGGCCTTTAATAAAAAAATTCAAAATATCAGTATCAAAAATATTATTTATAACTCTCGACGGATTACGATTTAAAAACAAATGATTTCCTTATTAAAAACGTTAATATAAAAGCAATAAAATTGCCTAAATCTCAAAACATTAAACTAGATATAGTTAAATATTTTGCGACTAACCAAAACATTAAACTAGATTAAAATCGTAAAAAGAAAAATATTTAAAATGAAATTTTTAAGGTAACAAAATAGAATTTAATATAGTTTGCGCTCGCGAGTCAGTTATCTAGTGCTGTTAAATACAAAAATCAAAAAACCAGGACATGTAGCCTAGCGGTTTGTGCTTAGGCGGTCTCTGTGTTACCACCCGGGTTCGACTCCGGCGTGCTGCGTCTTTGGATGCTTATTAGTATGTTTGATGTCAAAAAAAAAAAATACAAAAATCAAAATAATAATATGTGGACTTTAATAAACATTTTCAAAATATCACTATCAAAAATATTTTTTATTACTCTGGACGGATTATGATTAAAAAGCAAATGATTCACTTATTAAAAACGTTAATCTAAAAGCTATAAAACTGACTAAATCTCAAAACATTAAACTAGACATAATTAAATATTTTGCGACTAAACAAAACATTAAACTAGACGAAAAGCGTAGAAAAATAAATATTTAAAATGAAAATTTAAAAATAACAAAATAAAATTTAATATAGTTTGCGTGCGGATCAGTTATCTAGTACTCTTAACTACAAACATCAAAATAATAATATGTGGGATTTAATAAATATTTTGAAAATATCAGTATCAAAAACATCATTTATAACTCTCGACGGATTACGATTAAAAAGCAAATGATTCCCTTATTAAAAACGTTAATCTAAAACAATAAAACTGCCTAAATCTTAAAACATTAAACTAGGCATAATTAAATATTTAGCGACTAACCAAAACATTAAACTAGATTAAAAGCGTAAAAAGACAAATATTTAAAATGAAATTTCAAAAATAACGAAATAGAATTTAATATAGTTTGCGGGTCACTTATCTAGTGTTGTTAACTACAAACATCAAAATAATAATATGTGGGCTTTAATAAATATTTTTGAAATATCACTATCAAAAACATTATTTATTACTCTCGACGGATTACGATTAAAAAGCAAATGATTCTTTTATTAAAAACGCTAATCTAAAAGCAATAAAACTGCCTAAATCTCAAAACATTAAACCAGACATAATTAAATATTTAGCGACTACCCAAAACATTAAATTAGAATAAAAGCGTAGAAAGATAAATATTTAAAATGAAAATTTAAATACAAGAAAATAGACTTTAATATAGTTTGCGTGGGCGGGTAAGTTATCTAGTTCTGTTAACTACAAACATCAAAATTAGGGGTGGACATTTTAACTGAACCGAACCGAACCAAACCGAACTCAAACCGACCCAAACCAAACCAGAGGTAATATCCAACTATTTGGTTGAAGTTTTTCTCAACCCGAACGGTTCGATTTGGTTCGGTTAAAAACCGAACCGAACTGAAAAACCAATGTGTTTTGTTAATTATTAGTTAATTAATAATATTAAAAATAATAACACATATGGTGGTAGTTTTATATTAATGTTGTAAGCCTATAATGGCTCATATAAGAGATGAATAAACATTGACTAGTATAATTAACTTATATTTAAGTTATTGGCTTGCTGTAGTTTCATTTTAGTTTAGTGGCATGTGAGAGACGAAGCCATTGATTTTTTTTTTTTTTTAATTTTGATTAAGTGGGATAATTTCAGTTTGATTTTAAACTTTTAGGTAATAGCTTTTTTGTGACTTCGTTTTGTTTACGTTTCGTTAGGATTCTTGTTTTCATAAGTTGATTTTTTAAAAACCGAACTAAAACCAAACCAAAGTACAACCGAACCGAACTAAACCAAACCGAAGTAAATCCAAACCGAACACAAACCGAACCAAACTTATTTCGGTTGAGTTCGGCTAGAGTTTTATTCAATCCGAATCAACCGAACCGAACTGAACCCGAACCGAACTCCGAATTAAACCGAAATTCCCACCCCTAATCAAAATAATAATATGCATGCTTTAATAAACATTTACGAAATATCAGTATCAAAAACATTATTTATAACTCTTGACGGATTACGATTTAAAAGCAAATGATTTCCTTATTAAAAACGTTAATCTAAAAGCAATAAAACTGCCTAATTCTCAAAATATTAAACTAGACATAATTAAATATTTTGCGACTAATCAAAATATTAAATTAGATTAAAAGCGTAAAAAGACAAATATTTAAAATGAAATTTCAAAATTAACAAAATAGAATTTAATATAGTTTGCGCGCGCAGGTCAGTTATCTAGTGATGTTAACTACAAACATTAAAATAATAATATGTGGGCTTTAATAAATAATTTCGAAATATCACTATCAAAAAAAATATTTATTACTCTCGACGGATTACGAATAAAAAACAAATGATTCCTATATTAAAAAACGTTAATCTAAAAGCAATAAAATTGCCTAAATCTAAAAATATTAAACGAGACATAATTAAATATTTAGCGACTAACCAAAACATTAAACTATACTAAAAGCGTAGAAAAATAAATATTTAAAATAATTTTTTTTAAATAACAAAATAGACTTTAATATAGTTTGCGTACGCGAATAAATTATCTAGTGTTGTTAACTACAAACATCAAAATAATAATATGCGGACTTTAATAAACATTTTCAAAATATCAGTATCAAAAACATCATACTATTATTTGTGAAGTCATAATCTTATGTGGCGGCCTCAGAATAATCCTCCCTCATTCAATTTTTTTTTTATTATTTGTCATAATTTCATTCGTTACTATCTGATGACATGTCCTCATCACTTAAATCAAACCGACGCTCGGTTTAACTTAATCGCTTAGTTTAGTTTATTTAAAATTTCATGTCTTAATCTTGATTTATCGATTTGTCGCTTTTTGTTATTATTAGGGTTTAACAAAACCGGGGGCTCGATCTGTCTTCTAATCGGTATATATATGAATGATTTTATATACCAAACCGATTGTTAGGTCCCATACCAACCCTGTCGGATAGTAATCGACACTCAAATTTGTAGAACAAACAAAAAAAAACTAAATTATACTATTATTTGTGAAGTCATAATCTTATGTGACGGCCTCAGAATAATCCTCCCTCATTCAATTTTTATTTTATTATTTGTCATAATTTCATTCGTTACTATCTGATGACATGTCCTCCTCACTTAAATCAAACCGACGCTCGGTTTAACTTAATCGCTTGGTTTATTTCAAATTTCATGTCTTAATCTTGATTTATCGATTTGTCGCTTTTTGTTATTATTAGGGTTTAACAAAACTGGGGGCTCGATCCGTCTTCTAATCGGTATATATGAATGATTTTATATACCAAACCGATTGTTAGGTCCCATACCAACCCTGTCGGATAGTAATCGACACTCAAATTTGTAGAATAAACAAAAAAAAAACTAAATAATGTGTAATAAACCGAAATAATCTGAATATGCGTCTAGACCAATCCAGGCGATTAACCAATGAGCAGTAGTAAACCAAGTAACGTTTATTTGGTTATGCATCGTATTTGTCACTTATAGTCGTCGCCCTTTGATGTTAATCCAGACAATTAACCAATGATGCTAATCAAGAAAGATAAAAACCCGATGGTTAACCGGTTTGTGTTCTGTTGAAAAAAAAAAAACCAAATATCGTATGTTATATTCGATAATTGTAAGTAAATATATTTTGTTAATATACTGCTAATGATAATGACAACCACGGACTTATCTAAATTGGAAATTATACAATTTAAATGGCGCCTAGACAAGGAGAATATACTATTTCTTGGTTCAAATTTTTAATCTCCGAAACACGGTTCGATGCGTTATTCTGTGTTTGGCTCAATTGGAACCAGTTCTCTTCTTTTTAAAAAACCGGAGCCGAGTTATTCATGTGGTACGCTTTACGGTTTCAATATGGTTCTTCCATTATGTGGTTATAAGCCGTATGATTTGATTAGTCAAAATTTTATTATTTTTTTGAGGTGGACGGTTTAGTCTATCAAGTATTCGATAGCATGTTGATAGCACTTTGGTTTGGTTAGATAGTTTTGTTTATTTTTTGATTCTTTGGATTGCACGGTATAATCAATTAATGTGGGTTAGATTTTGAAACTGTCAATGTTAGTTCATATTAACGGTTGCAAAGTTTCAGTCCAGGATCTGGTTATATTCGGTTGTTGAGTATTTTTGCGTGGGCTGCGATAGGCCCAAAATAAGCAGAAATATATTTGAATCGTAAATATTGATAAAAAGTAAAATTTTGGTTATATCGATAAGTGTATAAAAGGAATTTTTATATTTTATCGATAATGATTAAGGTAAATCATGTTCATATCTAAAAAGTTAGATATGAATAAAATTTGTTAATATCGCGGTTGTTGGTTAGTTGAAAAAAAATATGGCATATTATAGTGATTATCGTTAAAAATATATAAGACCCTAATGCATATCATGATATTATATAAATACGACTCATCTTAAGTCTTTTTATGCATCCAAAAATTAATGTAATTTTATTTTACCTAATTTAATAATATGGTGCTCTCTCTTTACCTTTCTAATGATTCTTTTGTGTGTTCATCAGCTCGTGAACTTGGACTCTCCATTGATGAACATGGTGCGTGGGTGGAGTCGTTCTTACAACCCGGTAATTTTGCATCCCAGCGTTGCTTGCGTATTTTGTTTAGATACATGTTCTCTATATTTTTTTCGGTTCTAATACATCTTTTGTGGCCTTTGGACAGGGCAACTTGTTTCACAGTGACAGTTTAATAACGATATGGATTATATGTTCTTGTGTTTTGTCTAGGTTTCTTTTGGGTTTGACATTTGGATTGATTGTTTGTTTATTTGTTGCTATTTATAATATTCCTCGCCTTTTGATTTTTGTTTTTGGTTGGTTAGGTTCTTACAGTTTTTTCTGTTTTTTTTCAGCTCAATTTGCTTCCGTTGTTCATGTCTTTCGTGAGGATAAAGACACACTTCATAGATTTTGTCTATTTTTGTGGAATTAATTTCTTATCTGTTTTCGTGTTTATCGTGGAAAGTGCTCATAAGTGTTTTTTTTGGGGGGTAAAAATAAGTGTTTTTAGTATTTAAAATAAAATAAAATTGGATGTCATGCTATGCAGCATTCAGCTCGTGGGTTTTCTCTCGGAGATTCGCTGCTGATTTGGCGAGTTGCAGGTTCTTTAGTGACAGTTTTTTGTATTCAAAACTTTCACTTAAGTTTCTTTGGAATTTTTGATAGAATGAGTGGGTGGTTCGTCGACGAGTGTCGGGTGAAGAAGGTTTGTTTATAGAACTGTGTAGAATGATATTTTATTTTTAATTTTACAACATATTTTTTTATTGTGTGTTTTTTTTGTCTGGTGTTTTCCCTCATTCTAAAGGGATTCTATGGAGTCAATGATCGTAGCATGTGTATTACGTCAAAGATTCGGTGCAATACCATCATGTTTCAAAGTTTTTGGTTTCGGTTTGTTGTATTCAAAACCGTCNTGGGTTTTCTCTCGGAGATTCGCTGCTGATTTGGCGAGTTGCAGGTTCTTTAGTGACAGTTTTTTGTATTCAAAACTTTCACTTAAGTTTCTTTGGAATTTTTGATAGAATGAGTGGGTGGTTCGTCGACGAGTGTCGGGTGAAGAAGGTTTGTTTATAGAACTGTGTATAATGATATTTTATTTTTAATTTTACAACATATTTTTTTATTGTGTGTTTTTTTTGTCTGGTGTTTTCCCTCATTCTAAAGGGATTCTATGGAGTCAATGATCGTAGCATGTGTATTACGTCAAAGATTCGGTGCAATACCATCATGTTTCAAAGTTTTTGGTTTCGGTTTGTTGTATTCAAAACCGTCAACCAAATTTGGATAGGACGTTCGATCGGGTTGGTGTGGATGGTTTGCCGGCGCGTGTCGGATATTAATGGTGATATATAAATTTCTTTGTTAGATTTTTTGTATATGGTTTTTTATATATTTGTTTCCTTTTTTTCTTTTTTCTTTTTGTGTATTCTTTTTTTTTCTTTTCAAATTCACGCTTTTTATTTTTTTAATTCGTTTTTAAAGATCAGAGGTGATGATAATTAATTGTGGAGAGGGTGATATTCGTGGTGATGATATGGTTGACCCTTTTGGTTGTGATGATGAGTCATATAGAGATGAGGATATGGTATAGGTGATCATGGCGGTGATATTACTGGCGGTGAGGGTGATCGTCGATGGCATTGGTGACCAGTGGCGGAGGTAGAACTTTTTTTACCGGGGGCAGAAAATATATATACTAAAATAATTATCTACAAATATATTTTACTTTTACTCATAACTTAAATTTGGTTTAATCACCGTTTCATATGTTACATCTTTAAATAATATTTGGTAGATAAAATAAACGAGATAATCATTAAAAATCGATCAATGAAGCGATATTTGAATTTACCGTTTATAAATATAAACCCTAGATTTTTCAATGAATTTAATTTATATAATCATTAATTTAACAAAAAAGATAAGAGTATAATCTAAACATGTGAAAGTAAAATATAAAAAGACAAAAAAATATTAACTTGAAATTCAACAGAAAACTGATAGTTTAGGTTTTTGTTTTTGTTCATCGAAAAACTTAAAAAGGAACAAAGATATAATGTTCAGTTTTATGATTTTTTTTTTCTTTTGTGTTGGGCAAAAATAGATATATAATAGATAACATTTTTATTTAATTTATGGATAAGCAATAAATCATTCATAATTGTATTTTAATTGAGTCTCAAACTAAACGTGAGCTCAACTAAACAAATAAATTAGGCTTTTTACTACTAAATTATTTTTTGATGGGGTCAAACTTTTTTTTTAAAGTGGGGTCAGTTAAATTTATTTGAGGATATAACATAAAAACAAAAACAAAAATCATAGGGGTCAGCTGACCCCACTATAGCCCAAGTAGCTCCGCCCCTGTTGGTGACCATATGAGTCCGATGACTGAGTCGGTGGCGTTTGAGGTTTGAGGAAAAGTTTGAGGCTAGAAATTATTTGGTTTTGTCTTTGAGAGAGATGATTGAGGCCATACCAATAGGCTATGTTCCTGTAGGTGGTTGAGCAGTTTCCACATCAGATTTGATAATAATGTCGCACGTAGTTTGTGCCTTATCAGTGAGTCTCCATAATAAATTTGGTTACGTGATAATGAAGCTTCTTCTTAGTCTTTAAGAAAAAAGATTTTGAGGATTCATAACTTTATAAGGTAAAAATAGAGATTTGGTTCAAATTTTGTATTGATGTAAGCTTCATTCATTTGCTATACAATGTTTCATTATGTATCAGCTTTAAAATAATATCCTTTTTGAATCTGAGCTGGTTTGATACTAATAAAAGAAGCAAAACACGATCATGAGGATTCACAAACTGGTCCTTATGTTAATCGACACGTTATGAAGAGTAATTCATCACCTCTTATCTTTTGAACTTCTGATGATCCAAATAACCTGAAGCAAGGTCTGCAATATAATTAAATTAACATCATATTCAAAAGATGAAGATTTGTTTGCTTTTTTCGGTTTAGGATGGTTTGTGGTTTTCTTCTTGGCTTCAGATTTTCTTTTGATTTCAATGTGTATATTATTTTAGAAAGTTTTGTTTGTGTATATACAGTACACTAAGTAGCATGATTTTTTTTTTAGTTTGGTTAAAAGATTTGTATCTTTGTGCCAATGGTTCCATTACGTTGCACGAAAGCGCTGGAGAAGTTTCGATTCCTGCTCCGAATTCGAAATCGTCAAAAACAATAAAAAGTTATTTAATTTTGTATTGAAAACTGAAAACATCACTTATTTGAGAAAAAAAAAAAAATTAAAACATCACTTATTTAAGACAGATGGAGTAATATTTATATTATGTATTGGTATTTTGTTGTTTAAACTTTAAAACATTTTTTTTTAAATGATATTATGTTTAATACCAAAATGTCCAAAACAAAGCCAAATTATAAACCGGATTATCCATCTATAAATAAACTAATATATCAACTTTTAAAAATTTGTTTATACCCGCACAATGTGCGGAAGATGCAATTTCATCTCACGAGTAGTTGAGTGAATGTGATGAGATATCACAAGATGGGAAACAAAGATGCTAAGACCGTGATCTCAAGGACATGTTGCTTCACATAATCCATATCAGTTCATTAAAACTAGATTTTTAAAAGAAGAAGAAAAAAAGAAAGCTAGATTTGAAGGTATTAATCAATAAACAAGTTGGTTTAATCCACTCTTTTGTATAATTGTTTTTTAAATACTGATTTCGAGATATTTTGTAGGTTTTTAGATATCGGTTTTCTTTCTGAGGAATCAAGCCGGTTGAATATGTTAGAACACTCCCAATCTTTTATTTCGTAATGAACTCCTTATAACGTTCCAAAAAACCAAAAACAAAAATGTTTCGGTTATTAAAAACACATCAAACGAAAGCCAAAGAACAAATAACGGAAGACAAAGAAAAAAGTGGTTGGATATGACCTTCTCGGGGATTTGGTATAAAAGAGACGGGTATTGTAGGGGTATATATAGCCTCACGAAGACGCTAGGGTTTTGAAAAGAATTTCTATTTTAAAATAAAAATCAGTAAAGATAAATATAGAAAATATTGAAGTATATCATATATACGGTAATCATGAAAAAAAAACCGGTCCTTTGTCTATTGGGGTGGGGCCCACGGGTTTGGACTCAAATTGACATGCCTAACTGGAGCACATCGGTCCTTTGTCTTTTGATTATTTTCTTACATTACTGTTTTAGTAATGATTTTGTTTGATGTAACGCGACTTGAGGCTTCAAATATATTTGTGCACATTCTTCATGTTTGTTTCTTTTTATCGATATCACTGTTTAATTTTCGAATATATTTTCAAATATATTTGTTTTGGACCTTAACAAAATAAAAAATATAAGACGTTTTTTACAAATTAATTCATATAAAAGAGGTGATATTGGTTGCCTTTAATCTCATACCTTATACCCAGTGAAGGAGCCGCCATTGCTCACATGTTCATAATTGATTAATTATGAGTAACTAAATCTTAATACAATACATCTTTAGTTAATTTCTTCTGTGTCTTCATACGGGTTTCGCAATAATTGATCGTGGATTTTTCGTGTTTAATTTTTTGTTAGAAAACATATTTTGGTTTAGTGGTTTTTTAATAGATGTCTGTAAGATCATGTTAACATTTGTACTCTTAGACATTGTGTCTCAACCTACGTTTATCGAGACATCAAATGACATAACTTACAGAAATTATATTTTTTGTGTTTCCTTTTGGATGCGCCTAATTTGTTAACATTTATATGGTCTTTCTATTCTTTTTCTTCTTCCACCGAATTGGTAGGTACATTCATGATCTTAAAGACATATATTTGTTTTGTAAATAATTTTCAGATTCTATGTTCGATAATATAACTTTGTCATACTTTGGAGCCCGCACATGGTGCGGGCCACATCACTAGTTCTTTGTTATTTGTAATGACATTTTATGTAATAATTTATAAAACAAAGTTCATTTTTAAAAATGCCTTCTTAAATAATATTGTAGAGATAATGATTATTAGAAAGCTCATTATCGTTAATTATTATGTTTAAGAAAAAAACATTTATTGCATGGCTTTGATTACTATACCAATGTACCAACTTCTAATTATTTCATGCAATACAAAATGAACGACCATGAAAAAATGACTGCATGTTCTCTATTCGACGAATACTAACTAGACAAATTCAACAGATAACCAGCTTTAGTTTCGTTTATAATTTCATTATCAACTTTGTCTAATTACAATGTAAAGGTAGACCTAATGACAAATTGACAAGTGTCTATTTTTGTCCTTTGTTAATTACTCCATATCATCATCAAAAAGAAAATTGATATAATTATTCTATTACAATTAATGATCAATCAATTAAATTCAACTACCAGCACTATATGCGATTCTACGATACAACTATTTACACAACACACAAACTCACACCAAACAATTTTACATGTACCATATCCATAATGAACAGCTCTCCGCAACTTTCAAGACAACGACAAACGGTTTTACATGCAATACTTTTGAATTTCTGAAAAACTTTGCATCGATTAATCTGCAGCAACTTCATTCTCTATAAATCAAATACCAAAATTGGTGCAGAAACTTTTCAAGTTTTGACCATTGAACCAAAAGGATTCTACGTGTCTAAAATCTTTTTAAAAAATCCATATGTATTGAGTAAAAATGTAAAGAAATATTTAAAATTGTATATTTACCATTCAAACTTGTTTTTGTTTGGTGTCTTCATCGGTCAAAATAAAGATGGTATCTTCATCGGTCGATATGTTTTTAAAATGATTGATGGCAGAAACCATAATTTGTATAACCCGTCAATAATCTTTTTTTTATGTACATTTTAGCCACTTTATCTTAGTTTTTTTTGTATTTAGATTAGGTTAAACGCTTTGTATAAATAAAAGTTTATAATATCTCAGATAAATAATAAAAAGAACTTTTATAACTTGTTTTTCTTGACATAGTATCAGAGTCAAATTTGTTAACTTTGGTTCAAGAGTGATTCGAATAAGTTTATTGTTGGTTATATAGTAGGATTCGATTTGAGATTGGACGAAAAATCCATCACGTATTTGGATTTCACATCAAAAGTTTATAATAGACTTAAATAGTATATACATAATATCGGCCAAACTAATTAATGTCAATTAGTTTTGTACTAAATATGTAAAAATAATGAAAATATATAATGATCATGATTAATACTTATGTTTAAGCTGACTATTTAAGTCAACTATTTAGCGCCAAAATATAAAACAAAAACAACATATGCACACCAACCTTCATGATTGCAACTTTGTGAAGCTCAAGGTGTGATGACAAATAATTACAAGTTTCATGTAACTTTTAAAATTCATTTAACTACATGTAAAATTCATTTAATAAAAATGTTAAAAAATGTCAAATTAAAATATTTAGATTTTAATTTCTGTTTGTCTCCCTTATTTTTGGATTTTCCCTTTTTGGGTTTGTTTTAGATTATCTTAAGTTTCCGGAGATTTTCTTTTAATCTGCCGGCTGTTGTCTCCGAGGAATATGTTTATTCCGTCGGTTTTTGTTACCGACGAGGTTTTTTACTTCGGTCGACGTTGTATAAATACTTGGATCGAATATGAATAAAATCTTTTAGATGAAAAAAAAAATACAAAAGTAAAAAGAAAATGTCCATAGACCATAGAACATCGTCCGCCTTTTGGGGAGGAGTTGGAGATCGAAACCATGGATGGTGCTTTTCCTTATGAAGACTCCTCAGGGCATCATTAGTGGGAGTTTTTCAACTTGGGTTTTTCAAAATCAATTTAAGACTCCCACTAATGGTGCTCTCATACTTTCCAAAACCCATTCCCAACTCTTCACTTTTGCATTAAAACATGTTACGACATGTGAAAAGGATCGACGACGATGTTTTAAGACCAAACTTGCATTATTACGCACAACCCAGGAAGCTCCAGAAATGGTTCTCTTACGACTAAGGGAATCCTATATTGCATTTTCATCGCGCTTCCTCTGGTGGTTAAGTTTCCATATAGCTTCCTGTACTTGTTCATTGAAACCAGCTTCTTTGTGCCATCGCCGTGCATCATCGTTAGCTTACTATAACACTTCATTAGCCGGATACGTAATTTATATAGCTAAGATTATCACATTATTAAGAAAGAAATTACAAAATCCCATACAAAAAAAGAAGGAAGAAACACCTTATTGCTACGTGCGTATTTACTTGCATACAACTAACCTATCAAAAGAAAAAACATTTTCTTTTATTTTGAGAACATCTTAACATTAGAGCTTGAAACACTTGACGATCATCATGACAACCCGTAAAATATCAAGCGCTATAGCCCACAATGGACGGGTGCGACATGAAGCGAGTCTCATAACCACCGCAGGCTGCAGCGGAAGCTTCCTCCATCAGCTCCTTCGAGACACCGTTGTTACAAACGTTTGCAAACGCTCGCATATGTTTCATCCCGTATTGCGTTAGTGATCCACAATGCGTTTCAAATACGCGTACCTAAGAAATTTCAAGTAAATTTTATAGCCAACCCTTTAACGTCAATGTGTTAAATAAAAGAATGTACATGAGATGAGATTTTAAAGGATTGTGAAACTTTTACCATCGATTTAAGACATTCCCAATCGTCAACCAAAGGAAAACCAGGTTCTCGAACCGAGTTAAGAACATTCCTCGTGGGACCAAACAGAATCGTGCCTATCAATTCAACACTTGCGTCTAAATGTTTCCTATGCCTCGTTTGGTCGGCTATTTCCTTCAATATCTCATCCTTCCTGGACCCATCTTCTGATGTTCGGTACTGTAAAACCAAAGCCAATACGGTTCATATCACCGAAAATCATAACTTCATAATAGCAAAACAGAATCTTCCAATACCTTGTGCCAAAGGAATAGAAGGTCTGCGTCGCGTTGGTTAACAACTCCCACTGGTGACTTGAGTGGTAATTCGTTGGGAGGGAGATTAACAGTGGCCGGATCGAATCCTTGGTACAAATAAAGCTTCTCCGACTTGATAGTATTGTTACCATATTCCATTACATGAGAGCCCTGGGAATAGCTATTACAGTTTGACGTCCGCATCTTCACCTACACACCGGGATAAAAGATTTGCTATATATTACACATCCTCAAACCAATCATCGAGTAAACGGGCAAAACAAAAACTCCCTAGTACCGTTTGGTATTGCTGCTTTACGGTCTCTTTCTTTAAATTGTGGGTCTCACTACAAACGAATCACAGCAAATAAACCAACAGATGTACACATAAAAGCACTTAATAATAAGATATATATATATATATACCTGTCTTCCATCCAAGCAACGCTATATAAATCTCCTAAGCAAGTGATGTATTCGGATGGGGGAGACGGATTCATGCCAGGACAATATGTTCCGTAACTACTCTCTTGTGCATTTGAAGCCGTTGTTACGTAAATGTTCAAGTCCTTTGGCATTATCCCCTCGAATATACTCCCGCTTTCGCATGCTTCTACGTATATAACCTACATTACATTATCACAATTATACAAGTACAATAATAATACCACTCCCTTAATTTTATGAAACCAACTAAACCACTCAAGAAAGTAAATTGTTATACTAATTTTTACCATCTCTTTGTATGTTCCGGCAGCATGCTTCTTCCTAAGTGTTTCAATAAAATCAGCAGCATATATGAATGGCGTATTTGGCATCCCTGACCGACAAAAAAAAAACGAATAACACACCACTGTAAGCAATCAATTACAAGCATAACCGCTAGAAAGTCTTCTTGAAAACACAAAAGGGTTGATGAATTTACCAAGAACTCCTGGACCACCATGATCGGAGTAGTATACGAAAATGTGATCGTTGGCTTTGCTAGCGATGACCTTACCGCTTCCACCTTTAACCGCCTTCTTGTCGCCAAGAAGTACCGCGTAGAAGTTAGCGGCCGTAACGTCATGACCAGTATAGTCCTGAAAAATTATATCTCAAGAAGTAAATAACAGATAATAACTATATAAAAGGAAAACAATTAGTGGCTATAATAAATCTAGGAGAGATACCAATCAAAGGTCCACATATTAAGTTTGGTTAACCACACCAAATGACTCTAGAGTCACTATCACTATTAATTGTTGGGTACTGCCTAAGTCACCATCTCTTACGCGATAGATCCAATAATATATTAAGAAAATTAATAACCTGAGCGCGACACACAAAGAAGAAAGTATAATTCAAATAAGATTCTACAGAAATAACTTTCGTTATACAAAATAATATAAAAATAAATATCTAAAACCTGGTTAGACGCTAATTGCACAAAAAAGCGTATTAGGCTAGAAACACCTATAGAAGATCTCAAACCAAAACATGGACTAATCATATATGGATTAAAGATACCATTAATGCATAATTAAGAAATGAGCTAAATAATTATTATATATACCTTAGGGACTCCGGTGTAAACATCGTCGCCGTCGGGACTGTTGATGAGAGTACCGATACGAGGATTAAGTGGATGGCTTGCGATATCATCATACATCAAAACCACTATGTTCTCTTCCTTTAAACCTCCCTTTCTCAGTATTTGATATGCGTGACACACGTCAGCCTATAATACAAAAAGAAACAAAACACAATAAATATAAAATTTAATTAAAAACACTTGCAGTTTTTTTTTAATTAAGGGGGAAAAAAAGACTTTTATACATGCAAATGTGTGATAAAGCAGAACTAGTTTGAGAAATGGAGAAATTCACCACAGGAAATTAGTTGTAAAAAAAGCCGTCAAGGCTTGAGCTAATCATTTGATATTAGTAGCTCTTTTTAATAAGTTTTATAGTATACAAAAATTTATGCATGTCACATAATTCTCGTCCAAAACAAAAAAAAAATCTAAGAAAAATACTTACATTAACAAATTTATTTTAATAAAATAAATCATATAAGGAATAATAGAACTTTTTTTTTTTTTTTTT
>PKML01077815.1:367719-431274 GCA_002933935.1 Eutrema yunnanense | reverse complement strand
GTACCAAATTTCTGCCATATATGCTCAATTAAATCAGCTTTCAAATGTTGATGTATTTGTTTATCACGAACTTGATTCCGAATGCCAATCATATTGCCGAGATTTGTAGGCATATCCGTAGAATACGACAAATTCACGTGTGAAGTTCTGCTCACTTGTCCTTCTTCGAACCCAGATATATCATACTGAGTGTAATGATCTCGTTCGTTTTCCACTATCATATTGTGTAGTATGATACATGCTCTCATAATCTTTCCTAATCTTTCCTTATCCCAAATAAAAGCTGGGTTTTTAACAATTGCAAATCGAGCTTGCAATACTCCAAAGCACGCTCGACATCTTTTCGGACGGATTCTTGATATGTAGCAAATAACGATGCTTTAGGACCCTGAGGAAGTGGAATAGATTGGATAAAAGTTGTCCATTTTGGATAAATACCGTCTGTGAGGTAGTACGCCAAATGATACTTGTGTCCGTTGACAAAGTAATTCACTTTTGGAGCTCCACCTTGTAATATGTCATCAAAAACAGGTGACCGATCAAGAATATTAATATCGTTTAAGGTACCTGGAGGTCCAAAAAAGCGTGCCATATCCAAAGATCTTGTGATGCTACAGCCTCTAAGACGATAGTCGGCTTTCCTGAACCACGTGTATACTGACCTTTCCAAGCGGTAGGGCAATTCTTCCACTCCCAATGCATACAATCGATGCTTCCTATCATCCCAGGAAACCCGCGTATCTCTCCAATATCGATTAGTCGTTGAAGATCTTCTGGTGTGGGTCTTCTTAGATACTCATCTCCAAACAAATGTACTATTCCTTCAGTGAATTTTTCCAAACATAAAAGTGCAGTACTTTCACCAAGTTGGAGATATTCGTCAACCGCGTCTGCCGCACAACCATATGCCATCATACGAATTGCTGCCGTACACTTTTGTAGTCCAGATAGACCAAGCCTCCCGCCACCATTTCTTCTTTGTTGAAAGTATGGAACTTCATGGGAGAGGCGATCAACAATACGCATGAACAACGTCTTGTGCATTCGAAAACGATGTCGGAATATATGAGGCGGGTATGTAGCATCTTCACTGAAATAGTCGTTCCATAACCGGTTGTGGCCTTGTTCGCGTTCTCTTTCAATATATGCTCGTTTCTTCTTCAGATTTTTTGCTTGACGCTCAAGTATGACGTTGACCGTATGCTCGACTTGTTGATCAAATATATCATCGAAATCATTAGATGAAGATGAAGACATATTTGTAAAGTTTTTTTATGAGAGATGAAAACTTATTTGTAAACTAGTAAAGAGAAGAAGAGAATGAGAAAGAAGAGAACAAGCGAACAAGCAAAAAAAAAGAGTTATTTGTAAACTAGTGAAGAGTGAGTGCAGCTCAGTTCTTGGGAGAAGTCTTATTTGTAAACTATTGAAGAGAAGAAGAGAATGAGAAAGAAGAACAAGCGAATGACAACAAAAGAAGAGTTTAAAAACCGAACAAGAGAAATAGAGTGAGTTTACAAGAGAGTTTACAAGAGACCAAGCGAACAAGCAAAAAAAAAGAGTGAGTTTACAAGACAACATAACTAGAGTTTATAATGCCGATGGTACAATACAAATTTAAAGACAACAAAACACCCGTGACTTAACAGGAAACCCCCGTGAATTACAATACAACCAAAAAAAATTACACCCGTGACTTTAAAAGTTCACACCCGTGATGAGTTTTGTCTTCAAAAGTCACAACTTCTTGTGCAGCTTCTTGTGCATGATCACCTATATGGAAGACAAAGAAATGAGTTAATAACACATCAAAGTGCAGGAGGAGAAACACTTAATAACACATAATACGCAAACAACACAACACTTACTAGTTAATACAATAAAACACTTACTAGTTATCACAACATCTCATAAATTAGTTTGATTTTAAGAGACTGTTCTATCTCAGAAAGTGGCTCTGTTTTGGCAAAGAGACGATCAAGCAATTTCTGCTTACAGAGTTTGTCTTTCATTTCCAAATCAAATTTTTTCATTTCCCACACGCTTTGTAACTGTTCCAGGGCCTCTTTTTTGACCCTTCTTTTACCAGTTTTAGTCGCCTTAACACCAGGAGGTATGGCTTCTGAAACAGCCTCTTGCCCTGAACCCTCCCCAACTTTTCTTCGTTTATCCTTACCACCGTCTTTAACAGAAGCTGTGGAGCACCATTTCTGGTCATGGCGAAGCTCCCTCCATGCATGTGATACACTCATATATTGCATGTTTTAGCATGCATTTCATTTAGGGTTTTGTGTCATTCGCATGCATAATCATGGTTTTATCTTGCATTTAAGTCTCATTTAGAGTTTAGGACATTTGCATTAGGTCCTAGTGAGTTATTGCATACATTTGGAGTGTTTTTAGGTGTTTATCGAGAAGCATGCCAAACACCCAGTATCGATCGATACCCCTCGGTATCGATCGATACCCAAGCTTCAGGGGATTACACCGATGCCACTACTCGGTGTCACAGCTCGATATCACCACAGGAAGAACCCGGGGGGAACAAGGCTTAACACGGAGCAAAGATACCGAGGTGTGTCCTCGGTATCCAAACACCCAGTATCGATCGATACCCCTCGGTATCGATCGATACCCAAGCTTCATANCATAATTATGAATCCCATGTTCTAGGATAGAGTTTAATGCTTCCGAGTGATTCGTTGTTTGATCGTATTCCATCGCCTTGATAGCTTAGTCCGTGATCCAACTCTTATATCTTTGTTTTCCCTTCTTGCAATTTGTTTCTTTAGTTTATAAATATAAAACACAAAAACATTGCTCTAGCTTAGGAAGTTTCGTGCATTCCTAGTGTGTCAACCTTAGCCTCTTCGGTTCGATCCTCAAATACTACAACGAGGTATTGATTAAGACCTAAAAAGTCTACTCATCAGCATGTTCAAGTGTAAACTTGATCTGGTAATCATTGTAGAAAATGTCATGCGCTGCTTTCATCACATCATTGTCATTTTGCCCGCTTGCTTGCTCCTTCAAAGCAGCCTCGTAGCACCAAACAAACTTGCACACTTGGTCGTTGAGCCTTCCCCACCGTTGCTTGCACTGACCCACCTCTCTAGGAGGCGTCCCAACCAACAGATGACTTGAATTGTAATACTCTTGAATTCTCTTCCAGAACGCGCCAGCCTTTTGCTCATTGATGACAACTGGGTCTTTGCTGGTGTTCAACCAAGCACCTATGAGGATTACATCCTCTTTCGGAGACCACTTCCTCCTTTCTTTACCACCAGGACTTGTATCATCAGAACATTGGCTGCTAAACCGAGGAAGTTCTGATGATCCAAGGTCTATAGTTTGACTAGTTAAGAGGTTAACAAACCCGTGGGAATTTGAAGAAAATGGATTAATCCATTTTGTAGTTGGAAAAAGTTTTTTTTGGGTGTTTAACAAATTCTGAGATGTTTGAAAACTTTTTTTTAGTTGGAAAAATTATGTGGGTTCGTAGAAACCACACACATATTTTAAAACTGTTTTAGCTTTTAATGAAAAGAGCTTTTAACCTACTCTTAACTACAAAGCATTGATCACACATCAACTCCTAATACAAGCATTGATAACAATCACCAATACAAGCAACTAATCATCTAACTATTTCACGTAACTAATAGTTAGGAAGAAAAGAAACTGATCAGAGGCTGATCAGAAATCAAACAAAGAAACTAGTGATTTGTTTTGCTTTAACTAATAAAACGAAACTAGAAACTAGTGCTTGTGTTTTGCTTTAACAAATAAAACAAATAAACTAGTGATTGTCTTTTTCTGTACAGAAATACACAAAGCATCAAACTATTTAACTTAACAAATAGTTAGGAAGTCACATATATCTGTTGGACGGATCATGGCCTTAAGCTTTGCAATCTCTTCGGCCATCTCATCCACCTTCTTACTTAGTTTCTCAACTTCTTCCTCGAGACCGAAAACCCATGGTTGCCGAAAGTGCAACCCATCGTCCTGCATATAAAACCAAAAATGCTCATATCAAAATCAAACAATGCTTAATATCAAAATCAAGGAATGCATCTCATATCCAGAATGCTCAAATATCAAAATTAAACAATGAATCTCATATCCAGAATGGTCAAATATCATAATCAAACAATGCATCTCATATCCAGAATGCTCAAATATCATAATCAAACAATGCATCTCAGGAAGAGTATCAAAATTACCTCGAAGTCTTTGCAAGTGAAGTACTTCCTCCCAGGAAGAGTATCAAAATCACTCTGATACTTTGGATCGGCAGAGACCTCGTTAATGATTCTTCCCCCACATGGGCAATGGCTCGGAATCCCGTACTGGGCATCGGCTACGTACCCACGCATGTCCATGTATTCTTTCAACTTCTTCATATTTCTCCTCTCCTCTTTCTCTATCAATGGATCCATGACGAAGCGGTAAACCTAATCAAGGAAGAAGAAGACGAATCAACGGAAGAATCTGCAAGCTAAATCTGCTTTTGCATAAACAAAACAATGGCAAACAAGAAGCACTGACTTGGAATATTCACTTGTTGGAAAGATTGACAACGATACAATCTTTACAAATCGAAGACAATTTAGCTAAGTAGAAATGTAGCAGACAATCACTTGATGATGCATATATAAGAGAACTACATCACCCAGAATCACATATACCTAGGGTTTATTTATCTAATTCTAAATCAAAAGTTTGAAGATTTCATAGCAATTACTGCTCTAAACACAGATCCAGCAACTCAAATTCATACGGGAAAACGATGATACTCAGATTCGGAGACGAATAAACGGAAGAAGACGACGATTCAACGGAATAAGACGACGAATCAACAGAAGAAAACCAATCAACGAAAATTTCCCTAATTCTAGATGACGGAAAAACAAAAAAATCACTTCGCAAATAAAAATCAAAGACAAAAAGAATCACTAACCAGAGAAGGAGGTTGACGATATTGGTTTTGCTGATTCCCAAACACGAACTCAGACTCAAATTGAAGAAATCCCCAAATCCACTCGAAATCGCCAATCCACTCGAAACCCTAAAAGCTCTCGATAAGAAATGAAACTGGTCGCGATAAGTTGAGAAAATCTGGAGTGTGAGAGAGACTCTAACTGCAACAGATGGTCTCCATAATTTTTTTTTTTTTAAATGAAAAACCGGACCAATCACAAGTCGCCACGCACGTAAGGGGCGGTATCGTAGACCCCTTATATAAGGAGCGGTTCATCGAAAATCATTGATTTTTGATTTATTTTTTTATTCAAACTGCATATGAAACTGTGTCTAAATTTGTTAAAAACTTTTGATGGACATGCTCTAAGAACCTANTACTTTTTGGTAATATATAAAACAACAAACATTTGGAACCTTAATATGGTGGTTTGTAATTGTATAAAATAATATTTTTTTAATAAACGAATTAAAAATGGTTATGATGTGGACGAGCGAATATTTTGGAATAATTACATTTGATCTCACAAATATCAACCGACTCAATGCCAAAAAAAAAACAAAAAATCAACCGACTCACTCACTGGCTCACACTTGTCGGCTTTGCGACACAACAGAGAACATGCAAACCACAGTCAAGGACACGTATACATTTGTAGGACCCGCCCAGTGCTAATTTTCACCTTTACAACTTACAACAACTACGGCTGGACACGGAACAAGTACTCGCTAAATTTCATGTACTTGATACTTGGTTTGATCCGTTCAAATAATTAGATTTATTACTTGTACTTGACCCAGCCAAAACAAGTACTCGTTATTTTAAGTACCCGCAAAAATTTTGATTACTCGTAAATTACTTGACCCGATTTGTTACTTGTCACAAATAATTACTTGTTACTTGAATCTGAAATACTTGATGTTTTGTTACTTGTCACAAATAATTACTTGTTACTTGAATCTGAAATACTTGATTGTTTAAACCTAAAATAGTTCTTGAAAATGAGATAAAACTAAAGTGATCTTAACAAATACACGAAGAGTCATTTTTCTCTACTTCAAAAAAACCACAAAAACCTTACAGAGAAATAGGAATCGATAATTGTTTTCGATACCAATAAAAAAAAATCAAAATATCTAAGAAGACAAACCTGATTGGGTCGACGAAATGGAGTGATTAAGATGAAACGATGGAAAAAAATCAAGAAATCTAAGAAGAATCGTCATTTCTGGTTTCTGGTTTCTGGTTTCTAGGTTCGACGTTCTACTTCTTAGACAAAAAGAGATCTAGGTTTATTAGAAAAAAAATATTGTCAACATTTTTAAAATGGATCTGGTCCATTGTAAAATATAGATTCTTTAAAACCAAACAAGTAACAAGTATTTTTGTTGATAAGTAACAAGTAACGGGACAAGTATTAAAAAAAAACGAAACTTGATACTTGTCCCGTACTTGCAAGTAATAAAATTTGTCTACTTGTTACCCGATTTAAATAAACAAGTACTTGTTTTTTCAAGGCAATTACGGGACAAGCAACGGATACGGGAGAAGTATCAAGTAATTGTGCCCACCCATAACAACAACGTCACCATCGGTTGATATTAACCGAAAGTTCTAAATATATCCCGGTTTGATTAGAAATCGTTAAACCGAGATTGAACCGGTTTCCATATCTCGCTCATCGTCTCCCTCATAGGGTTTATTACAGGGTTTTAACCATTTACAGACACACATAGATTATGAACTCCATAAACAAACCCAATTAAACTCAAATGAAGAGATCGTTCTCGATTTCGATTTCAATTGCATCGAAAGCGAAGGAGTTTCTCAATCGGCGTCTTCTCCAGAGAGGTAATCTTGTATCTGCCCCTTTCTTTAGCCGTTGCCGTTACCGGAGACGAGCTTTTTCTACCTCCAGTGATTACCGAATTAGATCGAATAAAATTGATTTAAAAGATGCAATTGAATTGTTCCGCCACATGATTCAATCTCGTCCTCTTCCTTCCATTGTTGATTTCAGTAAATTGTTGAGTAAAATCGCCAGAACGAAGGAGTTTGATCTTGTGATCGCTCTCTTCCACGAGATGGAGGTTCTGGGAATCACGCATGATCTTTATACATACAACATTGTAATTAACTGTTTGTGTCGATGCTCTCGATTCTCTATTGCTTTATCTGTTATTGGGAAGATGATGAAGCTTGGTTACGATCCCGATGTTGTCACGCTTAGCTCTCTGGTCAATGGATTCTGTCAAGTGAATAGAGTTTTTGATGCTATAGATTTTGTTGTTCAGATGGAGGCAATGGGATGTGAACTTGATGTTGTGATCTACAACACGATCATTGATAGTTTCTGCAAAAACAGATTGGTGAATCACGCGTTGGAGCTATTCGAACAGATGGAGAATGTTGGATTTAGAGCGGATGCTGTTACTTACAACTCTCTCATAACCGGTCTTTGTAGCTTTGGTAGATGTAACGATGCCGCTCGTCTTCTGAGTGATATGGTAACGAGGAGTATCGTTCCTAATGTCATCACTTTCACTGCATTGATCCATGCGTCTGTGAAAGAAGGGTATCTTTCGGAGGCTGAAAGGTTGTACGAGGAGATGATTCGCAGGTCTATAGATCCTGATGTTTTCACGTACAATTCGATGATCAACGGGCTTTGTATGCACGGCCGACTAGATGAGGCCAAACAAATGCTTGGTTTGATGGTTAGCAAGGATTGTTTCCCCGATATAGTGACTTATAATACTCTCATAAATGGGTTTTGCAAGTCTAAGAGGGTAGATGGTTTGATGAAACTCTTTAGCGAGATGGCCGAAAGAGGATTAGTACGCGATACGGTCACTTACAACACTATTATCCAGGGCTATTTTCAAGTGGGCAAACCAGATGTCGCTCAAGAAATTTTCAGACGGATGGATTCTCCTGCCAATATAAGGACCTACAGCATTTTGTTAGATGGTCTTTTTTATAATGGGAAGATAGAGAAAGCATTGGTGGTATTCGAGAATATGAAAAAGAGTGGAATGGTTCTCGATATTACTACATATAATATCATGATTCACGGGATGTGCAAGGCTGGTAACGTGGAAGATGCTTGGGACTTATTTTGTAGCCTCAGCATTAATGGAATTGAGCCTGATGTTGTATCATACACTACAATGATCTCAGGCTTTTGTAGGAAACGCCTATGGCATGAAGCAGATGAGTTGTATAGAAAAATGCAAGAAGGTGGGCTTGTTCCACTAGAACATAAGTAGATTCTATTAAACTGTATATAACATGAAAGAAAACGGAAACAGATTCTTTTATTTTGTATCCATCACATTTGTAAAAAATACAAAGAAGTTTAATGTAATGTTTTTGAAACCAGAAAAAAGGCAAGAAAGCCTGAGGAAAAGACAAATGTTTTCAGAACATAGCTCTCCATGAATACCACTTGAGTTTAAACTGAAACCAAAGTGGAGGAACACCAAGAGCTCCTCTCTGAATCCTTGGATCAAACACATCGAAATGTACTCTACTTAATGAATCCAGAAGAACTTGTACCGGCACAGAATGAAGCAGAACTGGTTTAGCTTCTGCAGGAACTTTTCCCGCCAGTTCACGGGCTTTCAAGAGGTGTACATTGGCAATAGATGCAATCTCAAACACTACATTGCACAGTCCTTCTCTTGAGTTCATATCTAGAAGGATCTCTGATCGTCCTCCTTGTTTCACGAGCAACCCGTGCTTCTCAGCGAGGTTTGCAGGGATGTAACTGTGTTGATGGTTTCTGGTACAGTGGTACGGTAACGATTTCAGTAGCAAGACAAGACCACTGGCTTTACCGATGTGTGAAGCTGCGTGATCCGCTGCTGTTGAACTAATTCCGCCTGCTTGAAGTGTATTGTACAGCAGCGTGGAAACCGTATCTTCTGCGTATTTCTCAAGCTCCTCAATACTCTCGGGTATATCCTCCACTTCTCTTTGAGCATCTCGGATTCTAGCTTCAACCGAGCGTTTTAGCCAAGGTTTACTGATGTTGTGCTCTGATATTGCCCAAGACAGAGCTTGTGCAGTAGGGTGGTTTATGGGTTTTTTGGTGTAGAGCTTGTCAATTGCTTCTTGCCACCAAAGTAAACGCATCAAGCCGATTTTTGGATCAGATGCAACATCCATGGCTCTTGCGGTCTCCACATTGAAAGCTCGGAGTGCAAATGCGGCTTTACGCATCTCGGGCGGGAGTTCAAGTAGACAGAGGTAGTGATGATAGTCATAGTTTCGTACTTGTTGTACACAATAGGAGAATGCTGAACGCAAACTCTTGGAGCCTCCCCCATTCATCAGATCAACCTCTGCTTCGTTTTTCTTCTCCTGCAACCATTCAAACCACAAAAACAAAACAAAAAATCAGTTGATACGAATCTGAAAATGCTATGCATAAACACTAACCAAGAATCCATCTACGAACACTAGAGCTGATCCTCCAACAATCACCAATCAAAATGTTATAAAAAAGTCGGAGAAGTCTCACTATTTCATAGATTCATGAACAGATGAAACTCGTTCAGGAATTACAACGAACACCTGGTGGACAAAGGACTCAGCATTGGTATTTAACAGACAAAACGAGAGCTTTATATAGGAAATGCGTAAATTCAATCAGAAACACAAAACCAAACAAAGAGAGCACGGATCACAAGTGAAATCACGATAATTTCAAGCAGCCGATGCGAAATCGCTAGAAACGATATATGTCGTCCCGTGATAACGAAATGAGGACAAACCTTACACAATCTTCAGGAAGTTTGTGATCTGGGTCTCCAAATCAAAAGATGTTTCTGAATTGAATCTAACATCCAAATCCAAAACTATCGATTTTTCGACAATCGAACTGAACAAGTCGTGACGGGAAGGTGTCGAGGTCCGGGCAAAATACCCAGAATCTAAAAACCAAACCGAAATCGAACCGAATTAGAAAATACTAAACCGAACCGAATAATTATAAATATCTGAATAGTTCTTCTTATAAAATATTTCGGATATCCAAACCGAACCGAAACCAAACCGAACCAAATATATAAAATACAATTATATATTTAAAAATATTAGGTATCTTTAGTTTTGAAATAATTAAAATACTAAAAATTACATTTTTTTTTTTTTTGTCAACTATCCATCTATTACATCACATTTGGCTAGCAGAGATGATCCGTGGAGTATCTACCGTTAGCTCATTATGACATACATAGAAAAATAATAAACCTCGTGCTTGAGCCCTTTTTGCAAGAGTATCGACACGTACATTTAAAACTCGAGGAATAAGAGAAAAACTAAAGGCTACGAAAGACTCTCTAAGAACATGGAATGAGTCAAGTTCTGAAATAAATGCAGACCAATCTGACAGATTCTCTATCATGTTTACCAAGTCCGAGCAATCTGTCTCAAAAATGTATCGATGAGAATTATCTTTCTCTTAGGCATTCTGATGTAGAACACGTTAGTAACCGATAGGGATTTGCGGAATCGATTGTTTAGTCTTAGAATACCCAAACGAAACACGCGAACTTGAGATCGTTGAGAACCTATGTTCTATCCGATAACAAGAGATCGAGAAACAAAGCTTCTTTGATAATAATAATATATGAGTTGCCCTCACAAGTCAAGGGATCAACCTTATTTATAATGATGCTAAAACCCTAACCGACTAGGATTAATAAAAGCCAACACCGACATAATCAGATAGAAAGGAAAAGAATAAGTAAAAGGAAAACTAAAGCCAAACATAAAAAGGAAATAGAATCCACGCTGCATCAGGTCCCCCGGGGTAGAGAAAGATTCGCCCTCGAATCTTCAATCTTATCATTTGACACGTACGGACAGAGATGCTTAACGTTGAAGACCAATCTTGCGCGCTTTGAGCTTGTTGTATGTTCCCGGAGAAAAACGTTCTTTAGTTAAGACAGCCCACACCAAATCACCTGCCTTAAACTGAACATCACGTCTGCCTATTCACCACAGACTTGTATTTGGCCGAAGATGCGAAGATTATCATGAACTTGACCATGGATATAGGAAAGAGAGCCCACAAACTCAACTGCATGACCATGATCACGCGTAAGATCCGGTGCAACGCCTAAATCCACTGGACCTCGAAGAACCAACCCATAAACAATACGAAATGGGCAAAAAATAATGATGCGATTAACAGTATGGTTATGGGCAAACTCTGCTTTGCATAAAATCGTATCCCAAGATTTGATGTTGTCCCCAACCAAACAGCGCAACATATTACCCAAGAAACGATTAGTAACTTCTGTATGACCATCTGTTTGCGGATGATATGCGGAACTCATGTCAAGACTCGTACGAAGTAGTTTCCACAAAGAACGCCAAAAATGACTGAGGAACCTGGAATCGCGATCAGAGACGATGGACAAAGGAAGTCCGTGGAGCCGATATATGTCGCGGAAAAACAGTAGGGCAACTTGCAATGCATCTGTGGTTTTCTTACATGGAACAAAGTGTGTCATTTTTGAAAATCGATCCACAACCACAAAGATTGAATCATTACCACGTTGTGTGCGTGGCAAGCCAAGAACAAAGTCCATGCTAATGTCGGTCCAAGGTTGAGCGGGGACATGAAGCGGCATATACAAGCCCTTGTTCGACGCATGTCCTTTGGATTGTTGGCACACCACACATCTTTCGACAAATCGAGCCACATCGCGACGCAAAGTAGGCCAAAAATATGAATCTGTTACTAATTGAAGAGTTCGATCGCGCCCAACGTGACCTTCACCATGAAGTTCCCTAATGATTTGTAGTCGTAAGCTACATTCAGGTACGCATAACCTGTTATCACGGAAGATAAAGGCGGTACGCCGTCCTTGCTGCAAATCGGACCAAATAGACCCAAAGAACGGATCTGTAGGGTACAAATCAGCAAATATTGCAAACCCAGGAACCGAGACATGTAATGTTGCGAGGAGAAAATGGCGTCTACTCAACGCGTCAGCTACTTTATTAGAACGACCAGATTGATGTTTAATCACAAATGTGAATTGATGCAAAAATGCAACCCATGAAGCATGTCTAGCTGAAATTTTCTCTTGACTTCCCAAGTGTTTCAAAGCATCATGATCAGTAAAGAGAATGAATTCTTGGTGAAAAAGGTAATGTCTCCAATGTTTGATGGCTTGGACGATGGCATAGAACTCCACATCATAAGTACTGTAACGAGCGCGAGAGCCCGCAATCTTTTCGCTAAAGAACGCTACTGGCTTGGCTTGTTGACTTAAGACAGCTCCAACGCCGAGCTTACATCACTACAAGAAAACATGCAGTTTGCAACGAACGATTTCGTTGCTAAATCGTCGCAAATCGCATGTACCATCGACTTTGCGACGAAATTCAAATCGTCGCTAACTGATCGATGCAAACCAGAAATCGTCGTAAAAACGTGGCAAAATTACAAGGAATTAAACAGCGTCGCAAAATCGTTGGTAAAAAATCGTCGCTAATTCGTCGTAAATTTTACATCGAAATTACAACGAATAATCAAACGTCGTAATAACGATGGTAATACGAAGGCAATTAACGACAAAATAGCGTCAATTTAAAGATGCACATTAGCGACGATTTAGCGACGATATGAGGTTGCAACGATTTAGCGACGATTTGGTTTTGCGACGATTTTGCGACGATTTGTTTTTGCGACGATTTGGCGACGGTTTAAAATTAGCGACGATTGTGCGACGATTTGTTTTTGCGACGATTTAGCAACGGAATGTTAATTGTTTTAGTTTTTAAATAAAATTATAAATTAAATTTAATAATTTCAAAAATAATTTTTCGAAAATTATTTTTGAAAATTATTTTTGAAAATTAAAGTGAAAATTATAAATATAATAAAATTTTATTACAAAAAAAAACATTAAATAATAAAATTTATATAGTTATATCGAAATCATCGAATCTGAAAGTGTGATCGGGTTGCTGATGACTTGGCCCCGCATCTGCCGCCGCATCTACCGCCGCATCTGGCGCCGCGGCTGCCGCTGCGGCTGCGGCTGCCTCTGCCCGTCTTTGGCGCTTCAGCTTCAACATGGCCTGCATTGTCGGGTTATCGATCGCCATGATGTCGAAGAGGTCATCATTCCCCGAAGTCTCCATCTCTAACGCCTGTTGAAGACTCGAAATCTTCGCCTGATTTGTCGCAGCTTCGGTCTCAAACCTCTGCTGAAGACTCGTTATTGTCGCACGTAAGACGACTGGATCATCATCTGGCGATCGTCGTCGTGGAGCATATGACGAGGCTGCCGAAACATCTCGAATAGATCCTAACCCGATGACTTTCCCCTTTTTCTTAGGAGCGACCTACAATTAAAATTACATTTAATGAAAATTTAAAAAGGAAATAATAATAAACACAAAAAATATTTAGATATATACTAAACTATTGTAATACCTCCTCGAAGATCCGGTCCATATCGGTTGTGGTCAACCCTCCAGAATTGACCGACGAACCGCCAGGAGATAGCTGCTGAGATAGCTGTGTCTCACGCTCGGTGATCCTGGAAGTCACGTCGTTGAAGATCTGCTCGGCCTTCTCTGAAACGAAGACACCATTCTTCTTCCGGTGTGTCTTCTCATAAACTTGCGTCAACGGAGGGAGTACACCTCCATTTTCGGCGGCCTAAAAAAAACAATGTTATTAATCATATAAATTTAAACGAAATAATTTAAATAAATGTAGATTACCATTTTTAGACGAACACCCGCAAAGGGCGTTTGGCCGGCTGTATGAGGCAAAGACACGGGTTTGCCATCCGAGCCAACGGTGTTGCGGGAAACCGAACACCGTTCCGCGGTTAGTATCGACTTCGGATGCAGCCAATACTGCACCAAACCGTCCCAAACCGCTCTATCCATCGAAGGAGGCTTCGCTTCATCGCCATCCTTCTTCCACGCCTTCTTCCATTCCCCAACTACCCCTTGGAGACGAAACTTCACCTTCTCGAGGAACAAAGTCTCAACCTGGCCGTGAATCCCCATATCCCAGTGGTATTTTTGCTGCATCAAAAACAAAATTAATTAAATATTTTATCAAATGAAGTTAACATATTTCATATAAATTAATTATAAGTTTCACGTACCGCAAACATCTTGAACCATGTATCTTTGACGTGGCTCGGGAGCATTTTGAAGTTGGCATGAGGCTCGGTGAAGTAAGCCTTGATGATTTCGGACACGGTGCGCCCAACTTTGCATTCAACCCCAAACCTGAAACAATAATTAATAATTAAATAAAACATATTTAATCTAATAATGTAATAATAAATGTAATTGGAAAAAAAAAATTACCATTCAGAATCTTCGGAATGGTCCGGGTCTAATCTCGTGATATGACGACGTCCCGGCTGTGCAAGCAAATCCAACACCGTCATGTGTGAATACGGGGCTGGCGGACGGCCTCCAACTGGTGGAACCTGCGGTGGTGGTGGTGGTGGTGGCGGCGGTGGCTCATGTGTATGCGGGACGAAATCTGTGTGCGTAGCCTCAGAAGACTCGGGTTGGACGCTACCCGATGTCCCAGTAGCAGCACGATCTCTCAAAAACTGAGCATAATGGCCCCGACTGCTCATCTACATAAAAATTGAAACATATTACTAACTATAAAAACATATCAAAATTAATCTCCTAATTTCTATTTTTCTATCAACCTAATTTGTTCCATTCCTATCTATCATTAACTAAACAAATTAAACATTATTAATAAAATATTCTATCTATTCCCACTAAAAAATTTAAATATAATTAAAAAAAAAAAATTTACTAACCTTTTTTTTTTTGTTGCAGAGGACGAGAGAGGGAGATTTTGAGAGAGATTAGAGATTGTGAAGAATGAGTTGCGATGGTCTGATTATATAGGAATTGGTGTCGTCGCTAAATCGTCGCAATGTTACGACGATTTAGCGACGAGTTTGTCGCAAAATCGTCGCAACATGAAATTTAATTTTTTGGTTTTTCAACACGCGGGAACAGTTACGCGGTAAATTAAATTACGTGTTGCGACGATTTTACGACGATTCGTCGCGAAATCGTCGGTAATTTGCGACGATTTCGCGACGAATCGTCGTAAAATCGTCGCAACACGTAATTTAATTTTTTATATTAATGTTAATTAAATTCATAGGTTGCAACGATTTTGCGACGATATTTTATAAAAATAGGGTTTAAGGTTTAGGGTATAGGGCATAGGTACGAGGATTGTTACATCGCTTGCAATACTTATAAACTGATCTTAATGTTTATGGAGACCTCTAAATCTTCAAATCATTTATATGTTCATCGAGATTGAATAAATACTAAAACATAGAGTATGCGTACATGATACATTTGCTAAGATGAAGTAAGATAATGAGTTTGTCGAGAGAACGGTGATTGATTGATTTAGTTTATATTCCTGATAATTCAATGAACTAATTAAGGATTTCAAATAATATTTGGAAAATACAATGAGATGTTATGGTTAACTGTTTAGGGTTTAGGGTATGTATGTATTTCATTAAATCGTCGCGAAATCGTTGGAATTGGCGACGACTTTGCGACGATTTATAGAAATCGTCGCTAAATCGTTGCCAAGTACGACGATTTCGCGACGATTTATTGAATATAATCTAAACCCTAAACACTAAACCGTAACATCTCATTGTATTTTAGGGTTTAGGGCTTAGATGATATTTCATATGAATCGTTGCTAAATCCTCGCTAATTAGCGACGATTTAGCGACGATTCCTTTGAAATGCCCTAAACCCCAAACTTAATCCCATTTCCGATCACCGCTCATTTCCCGCCGTAGTTGGGGCAATTAATAAATTACAAGACACATAAACACATATGTCTCGTAATTTATTAGTCGCCGCACCTACGGCGGAAAATGAGTGGAGATCGGAGATGTGATCAAGTTTGGGGTTTATATAGGGCATATCACTTAAATTTCACAATAATTACTCGATCACAATATTATATTAATACATTAAATTCACAATAAAGACTAGCTAGGGCGGTCACTCTGATTCATTTTCGGACGAAGACACATCCGTTTCTTGATCATCTGGTTCATCACTTTCTTCGAACTCATCTTCTTCCTCTTCTTCCTCTGTATCGTCTGGGAGATATTCAACTTGCCTGTTTTGAGGATCTATCAAAAGGATGTCATCAGTGCTCTCATTTGGTTCTGGCATATCAGAGCAATGATCTTGCTGCATTGGTGGATCCTCATCAACCCCCACAATTTGACCCCTCGGAGAAACTTTTATAACTGATAACCATGAGATACGGGTGGTGCGAACTCGCGGATATGGAACAAAACTGACTTGTTCTGCTTGTGATGCTAGGATAAATGGCTCATACTTATTGTAACGCCGCGATTGGTTGACGTCTACTGCCCCAAATTTGTTTTTACGGACCCCTCGATCAATTGTTGGATCGAACCAATCGCATTTGAAGAGAACGCATTTCAAACCTAAGCAACCGGGGTACTCAACTTCAATTATGTCTTGCAACACTCCATAAAAATCTATTTCGCCCCGCACACATACCCCGTAGTTGGCAGTAGCTCTTTGATTGCCGTATTTGAATGTATGAAATATATATCCGCGTGTGCAATACATGTGTGCAGTCGTTATCTTCGATATAGGGCCTTTGATTAACTCATGGAACCAGAGTGGATATGCGGTATCCCCATGCTCGACCTAAATCGTTAATTAACCAAATCAATATATGTATTAGATTGTCCAAGTAATTAATTTCTACGTACTTGCGTCTTCAACCACGGGGCAAAGTGTTGATCTTTACGCTTGTTGATTTCGTCTTCTGAGATTCCTTCAATGACTTCTCGTACTTGTCTAACAAATTCACTGCATAAAGTATATATATATATCCAATTAAGCTTAAACGGATATATAATTTAACTATATATATATATATATATATATACTTCCTTCTCAAATTGATTAACTTCTTCGCAATTTAAGAGGATGTACGTTTGGGCACTATGATGGTCTTTTTCATTGGCAAACCAAACTGACTTCACGCTTCCACATAATCGACCGATTGAAGAAAAGATGTCTGGGACACCTTCATTAGCATATGTTCTTCCTACACCTCCATCATCATATCGCCGTGCTGCCCTTTTCCGTGTGCGGACCTTCGAGCCGAAATAGTATCCCGTGAAGTGAGAAGTTTCTTCTGTTAAACTTCCTGCTACTATTGAGCCTTCAACTTTGGCTAGATTTTTAGCCTTCCGCTTCAAATGTCCCATGAATCGCTCGAATGGGTACATCCACCGATACTGCACAGGTCCTCCAAGTTCTGCTTCGTGAGGGAGATGGATAGGTAAATGTTCCATAACATCAAAGAAGGCTGGGGGGAATATTTTCTCCAAGTTGCACAACAAAATAGGAATAGTAGCATCAAGTTGTGCAATAACATCTTCTGACAAAGTGCGGGTACAAAGATCCCGAAAAAACGCTCCAATGCCTACAATGACAATTACCACATAATTGGTACTTGTTAATTTTTCATTTCATATATATTATATCAATGTTTACATATGTGATTAATTTAAAGTTACCTGCAATGGCGTCGTGTACATTTCCTGGTAGAAGTTCAGCAAATGCAAAAGGAAGTAGCCGTTCCATAAAGACGTGACAGTCATGACTCTTCATCCCGGAAAACTTTTGCCCTTTCTCAACACATTTAGCTAGATTAGATACGTACCCATCCGGGAACTTCACATCAGATGTCGCCCATTTGAACAAGGCTAGCTTTTCCTCTACACCCAATCGAAATATGGGAACAGGTGCTTTCCCATTGCTTGTTATATGTAACTCATTCCGACAACAAAGATCAGGCAAGTCTAGTCTTGACTTACCGCTGTCTTTAGTCCTTCCACGCACGTTTAACATTGTATGCATGATGTTATCAAAAAAGTTTTTCTCAATATGCATGACATCCAGATTGTGTCTAAGCAAATGATCCTTCCAATACGGAAGATTCCAGAATATGCTTTTCTTATGCCAATTGTGATGCTCCCCATATCCATCCGCCATATTAGCTGGAGTGTGCCAATTTCCACCACGATTGACTGTTTCCAGTGCACCATAATGATCAATTTCTGCTTCTAGATCTTCCCCAGAAAGATAAACAGGAGGAGGAACACGGACAGCTTTGTTCTTTCTAAACAACCGCTTGTTTCTCCTATATGGATGGTGAATCGGTAGAAATCGGCGGTGACAATCAAACCAACTTGTTTTTCGACCATGTTTCAATTGAAAAGCATCTGTCCTATTGAGACAATATGGACAAGCCAATCGCCCATGCGTAGTCCAACCTGATAACATCCCGTAAGCAGGAAAGTCGCTTATTGTCCACATAAGCACCGCACGCATTGTAAAATTTTTTTTCCTCGCAAAATCATATGTCCGAACCCCGGTATACCACAACTGTCCCAATTCCTCTATGAGAGGCTGCAAAAACACATCAAGGGAACGCTTCGGATGCTTCGGACCAGGTACTAAAATACTCAAGAATAAAAATTCCCTTTGCATGCACATATCTGGAGGAAGGTTGTAAGGCGTTAGGATTACTGGCCATAAAGAATATTGCCTACCAGACATACCAAATGGACTAAATCCATCTGTGCAAAGACCAAGATACACATTTCGTTTCTCTCTAGCGAAGTCTGGGTGTACCGTCTTAAAGTGTTTCCACGCTTTTGCATCTGAAGGATGAGTAACCTCCCCATCTGTCTGCAAATGATCTGCATGCCATCTCATCGATGCAGCTGTCCTCTCAGACTGATACATTCTTTTTAACCTATCAGTTATAGGAAGGTACCACATCCGCTGGAACGGTACCTTACTCCGACCAGTACCTTGCGGCTTATATCTTGGCTTATGGCAAAATCGACATTCCAGCAACTTATCATCATCTTTCCAAAAAAGCATGCAATTGTCAACACAGACATCTATCATCTCAGAAGGCAACCCAAGACTATAAACCAGCTTTTGTATCTCATAGTAAGTTTCAGCAGCTAAATTGTTCTCTGGCAAATACTCTTTAATCAAATCAGCCCAATCATCCATGCAAACTTCAGCTAAGTTATGATCAGTTTTAATAGTCATCATCCTAGCCGCCAACGATAATTTAGAGTGCCCTTCTCTACATCCATCGTAGAGTGGCTGATTTGCATCATCTAGCATATCATAAAATCTCTTTGCATCTAGATTGGGTTCCTCATCATGATGATCAGGTGCAAATGTACTTACGGTTTCATGAAATGCATCTGTAACCATGTCATGAATCCTATCATGATCTTGACCATGCTCCGCATGATAATCAAATTGATTAAAATCATTTGACTCATCAAAATTCGATTCTTGATAATTGCTACTACCACTACCTGCATTTCCCCCATGACCCTCTCCATGATAATACCAGATATAGTAATGCGGCATAAACCCTCTATTTAATATATGCGACCACACCTTCGAGGTAATGATAAATTTCCTATTCTTGCATTTTGGACAAGGACAGTACATCTTACCACTGGTAATCGTATTTTGTATAGTTCCCGCCTGATGCATGAATCCCTCCACCCCATCACTGAACTCCTTTGTTAGCGATCCCTCCGAATCAAAACGATTATACATCCATCTTCTAATTTCGTATATTGACATTTTTTGTTTTTCAGAGAGAAGTAAATGTTTTTGAATATGAAATTTTTCTTATGAGGTTGGCCGCTATATATAGATTTTTATTTTCGTTAGCATCGAATTAGCAACGAATTTTGCATCGACTTTGCAACGATTTTACAATATGTTTACCTAACCATACACCTCTTAACTTAAACGTGTTCACCTAACTCATATATCGTCGGTAATTTGTTACAAAGTGGGGTCGTCGTAAAATCGTTGCTAATTTCGGTCCAATTAACGACGATTTAACAACGATTTTTAGGATCGTCGTAAAATCGTCGCCAAAATCGTCGTTAATTGGACCGAAATTAGCAACGATTTTACGACGATTTATTTCGTCCCAATGTTGCGACGATTTAGCGACGAATTTTGGGATCGTCGTACAATCGTCGTAAACCCGTTGTTGATTTGCAACGAAATAAAATCGTTGCAAAATGCCTGTTTTCTTGTAGTGCATGCATCACAATGCAACTAAAAAACCACGGAAAAATCAGGCAATGCCAAAATCTGCGTCGAAGTGAGCTTCGCTTTAATTGTCTCAAATGCGGTGTTTGCTTCTGGCGTCCACACAAACGTTGTGCCCTTCATCCAATCAGTAAGAGGTGCCGTAATATTGCTGAAGTGGTGAGCAAAACGGCGATAGAATGAGGCGAGGCCATGAAAGCTGCGAACTTCACTAATTGTCTTTGGCGTGGGCCAAGACTTGATTGCCTCGACTTTACTAGGATCCACCTCTAAGCCGCGATTAGAAACAATGTACCCCAGAAAAAGAACCTCAGATGCACCAAACACACACTTATGTGTTGCCGCGAAAAGCTTCTCCCGACGCAAGACAAGTAACACATCCCTTAAATTCTCCAAGTGGCTTGCAAGGTCGGTACTTAGATCAAAATATCATCAAAATAAACGACCACAAATTTCCCAATAAAAGGTCGTAATGCTTGATTCATCACTCTCATAAACGTGTTATGAGCGTTGGATAACCCAAACGGCATGACCATCCACTCAAATAGACCTTCCCGCGTCTTAAAAACTGTTTTCCACTCATCACCCGGACGTATACGGATTTGATGATACCCACTCTTCAAATCCAATTTGGTAAAAATAGAAGCGCGCCCAATCTGATCCAAAAGATCATATAAGCGAGGAATAGGAAAACGGTAACGGACCGTAATCTTATTTATTGCCTGGCTGTCAACACACATTCTCCAGGAGCCATCTTTCTTAGGAATGAGTAAAGCCGGAACATCCGTAGGGCTCAAACTTTCTCGCACATGGCCTTTCACAAGGAGTTCCTCAACTTGTCTCCTCAATTCATCGTGTTCCTGAGGGCTCATCCGATAGTGTGGACGATTAGGGAGAACCGCATTAGGGACCAGATCAATGTGGTGTTGAATGTCTCGGAGGGGAGGCAAACTACGAGGAAGATCTTCAGGAAAAACATCGTGAAACTGAGCCAATAAATCGTGAAATGCTGGTGGAACGTCGTGAGGCAGTGGTGTCACAGCAGGTGATGCTACTAACGCCCAAATTAAAGCATAATCATTTAACTCTGCTTCGAAAGCTGCTTTAGACAAAGTGAGAAGTGACTGTGACAACACAGTTTTGGTCTTATTGTTGTCAGGCAGCACGCATGACTCAAAGTGTTCCTTTAAAGGAAGTAGCGTTACAGTACGATCACCAAAAGAAAAACTATAAGTGTTAGCTCGTCCTTGGTGAGTGGCATCACGATCAAATTGCCAAGGTCGGCCCAACAAAAGGTGACAAGCGTCCATAGGCACAACATCACAACACACCGAGTCTTTATACGTACCTATTGAAAACGCCACTACCACTTGTTGAGAAACACACAGCTCTGTCTCGTTGTTTAACCATGCTAGTTTGTATGGGGAAGGGTGCGGTTTTGGTGTAAACCCGAGCTTGTGAACAACCTCTTTGGCAATGACATTCGCACAACTTCCGGAATCAATAATCAACTTGCAAATCTTTCCGTTAATAGTGCAAGTAGAGCGGAACAGATTCGAACGTAACCACGACTCTTGGGAAGAAAGAGTCAATAAGAAATTGCGACGAAGAACCAGATTCAGACCCGTATCTCCACGAATAAAACCAGAGGAATGGTCTTGCTGGGAATCCGACTCATAGTCATCAAAATGTTGTTCCTCCGCATAGACTTCCTGAACCACTAGTCCCCTTTTAGCTTGTTTTGGGCAAGCTGTTTGAATATTCCCTCGCTCCCCATAAGAAAAACAACGTAATGCATTTGTTCTGGGTGGTCGAGAAGACGCAATTGTATCCGTTTGAATTCCTAGTTTTGCGGTCTCAGAACGATTCACCGTTGAATCTGAAGCTTGACCAATGGTATACATGCCCATCGTTGACGGTGGAAAACGGCTACGCGAGGTAGATGAAGACCAAGATGACCGGAATTGAATTTCCATTGCAATGGCGCGCTGATGAGCTTCAGACACAGATAATGGATTGAATTGCTGAAGTCCCACCTGCAATTGGGAACGCAGTCCTCCGATAAAACGTGAGACGAGCTGCTCCTCGATTTCGGAATGTGTCATTCTTGCCGTCATATGGAAAAATTCTGTTGCGTAATCTTCAACTGACCTATTCCCTTGTCGAAGATTTTGTAATTTGTTATACAAAGTAAGTTTGTAGTTATATGGAAGAAAACTCCGACGCATATGTTTTTTTAGACGTTCCCATGAGTCAATGCGAGATTTGTTAGCTCGCCTCCTAGATTCTTTGAGCTGCTGCCACCATGCCATCGCACAACTCTTGAATCGAGTGGTCACCAAAGGGACTCGCATATCAATGGGAACCTATTTGAAGTCAAGTATTTCTTCAACCATATTCACCCAATCAATAAATTCTTCGGGGTTTAAAGTTCCTGAAAACTCAGGGATATCTAGTCGTAATCCAGCTTCCCATCGAGAATTACGGAACGCATCGACAGCGTGATGTCGTTCTTCATGACGGTCGTCTCTGCCTTCAACATTATCCTCAGCACGTTGTTCGTGACGAGGAGCATCACGTTGCTCATGAGCAGGAACGACGAACAAATTGTCAACCAGGTCCTTTCATCAGATTCGTTATGTCGTGCTCTGTTCTATTGATGCTCGCGGCGGCCATATCGTCGTTCGTGTTGATCCTGCAAAACCGTGGTCAAGGCGTTTTCCACAGCTGATTTTAAGGCATCATGAAGGTCAATGGTAAAATTCTCCAACGTTCGACGGAATTCGTCTTGTTGCTCATCGGCGATCGGTTTTCGAGGTGCCATGAGTAACGAGGATCGAGTTTTAAATAAGAAATTAAAACTACTGAAATCTGATACCAACTGATGTAGAACACGTTAGTAACCGATAGGGATTTGCGGAATCGATTGTTTAGTCTTAGAATACCCAAACGAAACACACGAACTTGAGATCGTTGAGAACCTATGTTCTATCTGATAACAAGAGATCGAGAAACAAAGCTTCTTTGATAATAATAATATATGAGTTACCCTCACAAGTCAAGGGATCAACCTTATTTGTAATGATGCTAAAACCCTAACCGACTAGGATTAATAAAAGCCAACACCGACATAATCAAATAGAAAGGAAAAGAATAAGTAAAAGGAAAACTAAAGCCAAACATAAAAAGGAAATAGAATCCACGCTGCATCACATTCCATAGCCCAAAGGAGACCGTCCATCTCAACATGTAAGGCCGAGAGGCTTCTGCGACAACCCTGCTGTCCGAAGAACTCGTACCCCTTGTTTTTAAACCACCAGCCTAATCCACTAACCGGTCCATGATCGATCCAAGAGGCATCTATGTGACAGGTCGGGGGCCAGGGATCCAACAAAGGGGCACATGTGACGAGAGGGTCTTGTGGAATCAACACCTCATCTTCTTCATCTTTCTTTTGATTTGCAACTCTCCAACTTTCCGTTTCCAGGATCGCGTGTTGGAGGGTGTCTTCTGGAGAGATCTCTTTCCCGTTGAAGACTTTGTCGTTTCTTGCTTTCCAAATGTACCAAAGTATCTAGTGGTATACATCTTTTTTTGGTTATGCTAGACCTAGCTTTTCTACTTTCCAAAATAGAAAGCTCATATTTTGGTAAATAGAAACACTCGGGAAGTGACCCGGAAGGGACGGGAAGTCCAATAACGCCCAGACTTGTAAGGCCGGGGGACATTCAAATAAGAGGTGATTAATCGATTCCTCTGGGGCACAACACCTAGGGCAGCACCTATCGGTACACATATATCTATATGTGAGGTTTTAGCATGTTGGAATATAGCCTGATAGCGCTTGCCACATAAAATGATTGATCTTCATAGCCGTACGGACTTTCCACACGTGGCTCTAGAGGGCGGTTAAACTCGGTTCTCTTACTCCATGGTCATCACGGAGGATATTATCCCTCCTAAGTAGACAGTATCCATATTTTACTGTATATATGCCTGATTTTGTATGATTCCATGCGTATTCATCCAGGGTATGATTCCGGCTAGGTCTCAACCCTAAGATTAGAAGGATATCCTCAGGTTGGAAAAAATCTCGCAAGAGGTGGACGTTCCACTCTTTCGTGTCCTTGCGTTGAAAGAGTAGATCAGGAGCTGGGGGTTCCTATATCTGACCCGTGCGGAGGTTACTGCCGACCGTGCCGGGGTATCTGGAATCCAAGGCTCCATCCATACTAGTATTAAGCTCTGACCCGATAATCTTCCTTAGCCCCATCTTCAGGAGTGGCTTCGCGGTTAGGATACTACGCCAGCCATAAGATGGTGAATACACCTTCCGATATTCCAGAGGACATGATTGTCTATAATATCTTCCTCGAAGGACTCGTGCCAGTAAAGAAGAAGGGTATTGGATGAGACGTCATAAACTGAATATATTAGTTATGGTTAGATCGAAATAAGCAAAATACTCAAAATATTGGAAAATCTTTAGTTATATCTATCAAAATTAAATAATTTTTATAAATTTAACCAAAATTTATTTAAATTATACAATTTTTTTTTTAGTTTTTTCAAAAATTATGATAAATTTTGGATACTCGAAACCCGACCCGAATCTGGGCGGAACCGAACCAAACCCGATCCGAGAAATGAAATACCCGAATGGATCCTATATTTCTAAAATTTGGATATCCAAAACCCGAAAGAACCGAACCGAACCTGAATGCTCATGTAGACGGTGACGATATTGTAGAGCAAAACGAAGCCGTTTGATGTAAAGCAACTATTATAAATAAACATGGTGAGGATATTTTAAACCCTAGCAAACACTCATTCTCGGATATTATTTATACTCGTGTCCAAACAGTTGTCTTCTCTCAAGGTATCTTCCAGAAGAAACAAACCAAAAGAAGAGAACTCTGCAAAAAAATTCTCAGATTCAACCATGGCGGAAGAAGCTAAAGCTAAAGGAAACGCAGCTTTCTCCTCCGGTAACTTCAACGCCGCCGTTAATCACTTCACCGAGGCAATCAATCTAGCTCCAACCAACCATGTCCTCTTCTCGAACCGTTCCGCTGCTCACGCGTCGCTTAACCACTACGAAGAAGCTCTCTCGGACGCGAAGAAGACCGTTGAACTTAAACCAGATTGGGCCAAGGGATATAGCCGACTCGGAGCTGCTCACCTGGGGTTGAACCAGTTGGAAGAAGCCGTCGATGCGTATACGAAAGGGCTCGAGATCGATCCGAGCAATGAAGCTCTGAAATCTGGTTTGGCAGATGCGCAAGCTTCTGCGTCGAGGTCACGCGCCGCGCCGAATCCGTTTGGGGATGCTTTCCAAGGGCCGGAGATGTGGGCGAAACTGACGGCGGATCCTTCGACGAGAGGGTTTTTGAAACAGCCTGATTTCGTCAACATGATGCAGGAAATCCAGAAAAGCCCTAGTAATCTCAATCTTTACTTGAAAGACCAGAGGGTGATGAAAGCTCTTGGAGTTTTGTTGAATGTTCAATTCAGGACGCAGAGTGGAGATGAAGTGGAGGTTCAGGAGGACGAGATGGCTGTGCCTCCGAGGAAAGAGCCTGAGGTAGAGAAGAAACGAGAGCCGGAGCCTGAACCTGAGCCGGAGTATGGAGAAGAAAAGGAGAAGAAGGAGAGGAAGCAGAAAGCTCTTAAGGAGAAAGAGATGGGGAATGCTGCGTACAAGAAGAAGGACTTTGAAGCTGCTATCAAGCATTACTCCACGGCTATGGAGATTGATGATGAAGATATCTCTTATATCACAAATCGTGCTGCTGTTCATCTGGAGATGGGAAAGGTATGTTTTTTTTTCTGAAGTTCCTGTCATTATTCTAGAGTGATTTGCTTGGCACGAGGTTGAATTTAAATGTGAATGTGTTTGATCCAGTATGATGAGTGCATCAAAGATTGTGATAAAGCAGTTGAAAGGGGTAGAGAGCTTAGATCAGATTACAAGATGGTAGCTAAAGCTTTGACTAGGAAAGGAACAGCTCTGTGGAAGATGGCTAAATGCTCAAAAGACTATGAACCTGTGATTGAGACTTACCAGAAGGCTCTTACAGAGCATCGTAACCCAGAAACGTTGAAGAGGCTGAATGAGGCAGAGAGAGCCAAGAAAGAGTTGGAGCAGCAAGAGTATTTTGATCCCAGTATTGGTGATGAGGAGCGTGAGAAAGGTATTTGCTTTGCAATTATATCGTGTTTATGTGAGGAATGAATCTCAGTAAAGAGTTGGTTGAACTAACATTCTGCTGTGTTTGTGATGCAGGTAATGAGTTTTTCAAGGAACAGAAGTATCCTGACGCGGTGAGGCATTACACTGAAGCGATCAAAAGGAATCCAAAAGACCCGAGAGTAAGGCCAATTCATCATCATACATGCTTCAATGTTGTGTACAAAGGTTTTCCCTGCTTGACTGTTTGAATAACTTGTTTGCTTCTTTGAACTTCACATAGGCATATAGCAACCGAGCTGCATGTTACACAAAACTGGGGGCAATGCCGGAAGGATTGAAGGATGCAGAAAAATGTATCGAGCTCGATCCAACATTCTCAAAGGGATACAGCAGAAAAGGTGCAGTCCAATTCTTCATGAAGGAGTATGACAATGCAATGGAAACATACCAGGAGGGTCTCAAACATGATCCTAATAATCAGGAACTTCTCGACGGTGTTAGAAGGTATATATATGTGTAAAGTCACAGAGAGATTGCTCCCTCTTGTTATTTTAGTGCCTATGTAACTTGCTGTAAACCTTTTCTGCAGATGTGTACAACAAATTAACAAGGCAAACCGCGGTGACCTTACTCCCGATGAGTTGAAAGAAAGACAGGTTAGTTTCTTACTACTGTTACGAAACTTCTTCCTTTCTTTCGGTTAAGAGTTTAAGGTTACGGAAATTGGGATTTTGCTCTTTCTTCTTGCAGGCTAAGGGAATGCAAGACCCGGAAATCCAGAACATTCTCACAGATCCTGTAATGAGACAGGTAAAGAAACAAACTTAAAACTTCTCTAGATTTTTTCACTATTCAGAAATCAATGTTCGGTTCTGATTTCCTGAGCAATCCAATCTTTGAGTTATCTCCATGTTGATGAATGTCTAACCAAATTCCAACACTTTTTCTTTGAACAGGTACTGTCTGATCTCCAGGAGAATCCAGCAGCAGCACAGAAACACATGCAGAACCCAATGGTCATGAACAAAATCCAAAAGCTTATTAGCTCAGGAATCGTCCAGATGAAATAAACCCAGAAGAAAAGACATTGATTTCGATTTCGCAGATTTGTTTACCTTTATAGTTTCTCAACACCAAAATCGAGTTCTTCCCATTTTTTCAGACTATTCTGATATAACATTTTTCTTCTCATATCCATGTGTTTCAAGACAATAATAACCTTTTCTTAATAGATTTGATTTGCTTACATTTCTATATAAACCAAACAAAATCACAATAATTTTTCAGTGTAGGATTAGTCCTGAACAAAAAAAACAAAATCTGTCTTAAGCAGCAACTTCTTGATCCTTGGACGAAAGCTGGTTCTGAATGTGCTGAGGAACAACATCGAACTTAGCCAATTGCATTGTGTAAGAAGCTCGACCTTTTGTCATCCCTCTCAATGTACTCACATACTGAAACATCTCTGCTAATGGAACCAAAGAATCAACCACCTGCAATAAGAAGAACAAGAACGCCAAAATCAGATTCATCGACCAAGTTCGGGTTTCTCGATCATTCGATTTCACAAAAACATACCTTGAGACCACCGGGTTTGTCTCCAAAGCTGTTAATTTGACCTCTTCTTGAGTTAAGATCACCAATGACATCACCAAGATGTTCTTCTGGTGTTACAACTTCAACACTCATGATAGGTTCAAGCATTCTTGGACCTGCTTTCCGCATCCCTTCACGGAAAGCTCCTCTTGCAGCAAGCTGGAAAGCTAGCACGCTCGAGTCCACATCATGGTAAGATCCGTCAACTAGACAAGCACGGACATCAACAACCGGAAAACCCGCAAGCACACCGGAGCTCATACACTCCTCAAGTCCTTTCATCACACCGGGAATATACTCTCTTGGCACCGCTCCTCCTTTGATCTCACTCTTGAATTCATATCCTGATCCTGCTTCCAATGGCTCAAAACGGACAGTAATATCGGCAAACTGACCTTGTCCACCTGATTGCTTCTTGTGTGTGTATTTCACTTCAGATATTTTGGAGATACTCTCACGGTAGTTCACTTGTGGTGCACCGACATTAGCCTCGACCTGAAAGATTAAAAGGAATTAGAAGATTGGAAACATTGAAGAAGAGAACAGATTTAGAGGTTATGTTTTACCTTGTACTCTCTTTTAAGTCTGTCAACGATGATCTCGAGATGAAGTTCTCCCATTCCTTCAATGACGGTTTGGTTCATCTCTTCATCGCGGGAAAAATGGAAAGACGGGTCTTCTTGAGCGAGCTTGATCAATCCTGTCGCCATTTTATCAATGTCTGCTTTTGTTTTTGGCTCAATCGCTACCTTGATGACGGGATCAGGGAAGTCCATACGTTCAAGGACAACAGGGTTTTCCGGATCACTCAAGGTTTCACCAGTGATTGTATCTTTGAGACCCGCAAGAGCGACAATGTCACCTGTTAAAGCCACTTTAACATCTTCTCTGCTGTTTGCGTGCATTTCCAAGAGTCTTCCAATCCTCTCTTTCTTTCCTTTGTTAGCATTCAGCACGTAAGAACCAGCTGTGAGTTTCCCTGAGTAAACTCTCACAAATGTAAGAGAACCCACAAAAGGATCACTCATGATCTTGAATGCTAACCCAGCGAATGGCTCGTCATCATCTGGTTTCCGCTCAATGGAAATTTCTGGGTTCTCAGGATCTGTTCCACTCATTGGCGGAACTTCAACTGGCGAAGGCAGATAATCAATCACTGCATCAAGTAATGGCTGCACACCTTTATTCTTAAAGGCTGAACCACACAGAATAGGCACAAACTTCCCTGTGATGGTTCCTTTTCTGACCAATCTCTTCACTGTCGCCTCGTCAGGCTCAACTCCTTCTAAATAGTTCTCCATGACCTCGTCATCCAAATCAACAATCAATTCCATCATCTGCGCCCGATAATCTTGAGCCAAATCTTCAAGATCCGCTGGAATATCCTCGTAACTGAACTTTGCACCAAGCTCTTCTCCTGACCAAACTATAGCTTTCATCCTCACAAGATCAACAACACCTTTAAAGACATCTTCAGCACCAATTGGTATCTGAAGCACCAACGGCTTAGCACCCAAGTTGGTCACAATCATGTCCCTAGTCCTGAAAAAGTTAGCTCCAAGGCGGTCCATTTTGTTAACAAAGCAAATCCGAGGCACCCCGTATTTATCAGCTTGCCTCCAGACAGTCTCGGACTGAGGCTCGACACCAGCAACACTATCGAACAAGCATATAGCTCCATCGAGAACCCTGAGAGCACGTTCGACTTCAAGAGTGAAATCGACGTGTCCAGGCGTATCGATGATGTTGATTCTGTGTTTGTCCCAAAACGTTGTGGTTGCAGCTGAAGTAATGGTGATTCCTCTTTCTTGCTCTTGTTCCATCCAATCCATTGTAGCTGTTCCTTCGTGCACTTCACCGATTTTGTAGTTTCTTCCTGTGTAGTAGAGAATCCTCTCGGTTGTTGTGGTCTTTCCGGCGTCTATGTGAGCCATAATACCAATGTTTCGGTAATCTTTAAGTGGCACAGCACGCTTCGCCTCTCCTAAGTAACAGCAGAAAACACACAAACGTTGAAAAAAAACTTCTCACAGACAATTTAACGAACACTTAGAAGGCATGAAAGCGATTTCAAGCTCGTAATCCAACTATGCCGAAATTTGAAAAAAGATGAAAGCTTTCTGAGAGAGATGAGAGACCTTCGGCAACGGCGAAGACAGAGAATTGTTTCCTCCGGTGTGATAGCTTCGAAGAACCAAACCCAAAACGAGCTTTACCCAGAAAATGAGGAAGAGAAGAGGAAATCGAAGAAGATGAAGCTGCGCGAGGAAGAAGACCCAGAAAGGTAGCACGATGAGACAGAGGAATAAGAACAGGCCTTCTCTGTGACCCATTAAGATTACAAACCAATGAACCGGAACTAGAACTCGAGATTCTCAGAGCATCCGCCGCCATTTTTATCGCTTTGGGACCTCCTCAAAATCGCTTCTTCTTCCTCTTTGCTCTTTCTACACTCACTACGCTTCGGCTAACGTATTGTTCGTATGGCTTGGAGATAACGAAGCCTTTTGGGGTTTGCGTGGTTACTTTCTGAACCGTTGGATAGAATAATCATATTTTTATTTCTCTCGTCGCTTTTATTAAATTTTATTATATGGTCTATAAAATTTGTCAAGAGTTTTATTGGTCGAAATGGATAAGGAGAGATATCACCGTCTAAACTGTTTTACTAAAAAAAAAACATTTCCCTAATGAACATAGTTGTTGAATACGGATTTCAATCTTGTATATAGTCGAAATTTGTTTGGGTTTATGAGTTTTTTTTAATTGATTTTATAGATGTGTCTTGTAAATGATGTATGCATATCCTTATCAACCCATATGTAGTTCATATTACATAGAGAATTAGGTCGTCGGAAAGACGAGATAACCGGAAAATAAGTTGTGGATCTCATTTTTTTGGTGGAGAAGCTTTTCTATTTATAAATGTTGAAGTCGGTCGAATATTTCCTTTTTCCTTTTGGAATGATATGGACAATTTCTTGTTTTTTCGGAATTTGCCTTTATCTTCAAAGATCATTATTTTATTTCGGAGATCGGTCTTGACATGTTTAGGTCAGGTTTAATGTACTTAAAAATGGTAATTGAGCTGATCTTAATTCGGGTCGGATTAAAGAAGAGGTTGCGCACCTACCTCTAACAATAGTTATATTAGGGATCTCTAAAGTGACAGCAAAACGAGTGGTATATAATTCTTAACAACCAAATCAAGCAGAACAAACGAGTAGAACAAAAGTTTATGACTTATGAGTAGTGATTGCAACCATTGTGATGCTATAACAATTTTAAAGGTTAGGTTATTGGCGAGTTCTCGGATTTTCTAAATGTTGTGCCCTAAATTTGCCCCGCACAACATATGTATTCTCTAACTCTCACATGTGTATATATCAGAATGATGATGTGTATGGGAGATGATCTATATTTGCTTAGAACAAGATAGATTTAGTTTTTTGGCAAAAAAAAAAAAAACAAGATAGATTTAGTGATGAATCTTACTAAGAAAATATTTATAGGCCTCGTATAGCCCATTGAATAAACCCAAAGAGCCCAACAAGCTCCCCACTTTTTCACCACCTTATTATATTCTTAAAACCATTCCGAAAACTTAAATCAACGAAAAAGTATAACAAAATCTTCACATACAATTATTAAATTATATACGTAGAAAAATCCACAATAACTATAACGGGTACATACTTCACATACATGCATACATACAATCATAAGTAAAAGTTGCAAAACAACCTTGTGTATCATGAACATTTATGATCATTTTTCATGTGTGGAAGCATACATATTAATGACAGCAAGCGCGTTGCTAGTCATCCGAGCAACCTTAACAACATGTCGCCGAACCAAATCTTTAACGGCCGCTTTGGCTCGACCACCTCGGCCAAAACCATCCATACACGTGTCATCATCCGTGAGAGCAGCACTAACCCATGTCTCAACATCCGACATAACCATCTCAAATTTCGAACTATCCTTGTAATTAATCGAATCCAACTCTCTTATCGAATCTTGGAGCTCGTTCACCGAGTCTCCAATCTCCTCCACGCAATCAGCAACCGCAGCCGCTTCTAAACGTGTTAGACCCTTTCTGCCGTGAGGAATGTTTTTGATGAATTTGGCTGTAGATTTGGCGGAGGATAGGGTGAGATTGAGGGCGGTGACGGAGAGTTTTTGAGGGTTAGAATCGATTGTTAAGGCGTAAGGAGATAGAGAGATGTAGCAAAGGGTTTTGTAGAGTGTGAGGTTGCATGATGTTTTGATGTAATCTAAGTTGGTTTGATTTGAATATGTTGATGAAGTTGCTGAGGATGTGATGAAGAGAAGAAGAGCAATGGAGAGAAAAAAGATTTGGACTTGAGATAAGATTTTCATATTTTTTCCTCTTTTTTGGATCGTCGATTTTTATGAAGAGGAATGGGCCGAGGTGAAACTGATATATATAGAATATGTAATCTTATTATTATTATTATTATATATAAGAAAATTGGTTGAGTATATTATAATAGTTCAATCATATCCAATTGTCCGGCTCAAATGTTTAACGTATTCTGCTTTTGTCATATATATTGTCAAAAAATTGTATTTTCCTGAAACTACAAAAATACATTTATTTTTCTCTGACAACCCGTAGAGTATGGATTCACATATTTCTAAACTAAAATATTGAATAAATCGATAATTGATTGTTCTACGAAAAAGCTTTAAAATTGAAAAATCAATGACCATCCTTGTTTTCTGCTTTTAAAGATATCATCAAAATCTCTAGATTTCATATATATTATCCGAAAATGTTTTTCGATACTTTTTGATAATCGAAAGACCATAAACTAAAATATTCGGCGAATGTTAAGACCATAAACGAAAGACCATAAACATTTTCGGATAATCGGATAATCGAAAGACCATAAACGAAAATAAGTTCTTGATAATAAACATTTTCGGATTATAAACTAAAATAAGTTCTTAATATCCGAAAATGTTTTTCGATACTTTCGGCGAATGTTAAGACCTTTCCGCAATTCCACATAATTGTTTTTTCTATTCTTGATAATATTTGCTTATGACAATTTTTTGTTGTATCGGTTATTATTGTAAAATGCAAAAAAAATTATTGGCCATTGTAATTCTTCACTTTTGAATATGAAGACGATATATTGTTTGTAATATTAAGTTCTTGTGAGGAGTTATAAACTTCTTACTGTCAGTAATATTTATTTAATATAGTTTCAAAAAGTGTAATTTATTATTTTTCATGTAGTTTTTTTTTTTAATTATGAAGAGATCGTGAATGGATTATGTTCCGAAGTTTAATATTTACGTATCATTTTTTTTGGATACTTTTCGGTTTCCGGGAATAATCCTAACTCCAAACAAGTCCATATTAATCTCCCGGATGGGAGTGACACATTCCAGTTTTAATACTCCACTTGACCAAGTGCTAATATGATCATTCCGTTCCCGCGGAGAATTGATCTCTAGCCTGAACCAATAAGACGACTCTTCTAACGGAGAGAGAACCACCCCACTGTAATCACTTGGTTTTTACCAACGTATCATGCAGATTATAATCCAAGTATATATAACTAAATGATAAGTTGTATACGGGCTCTTGAGACTCCGAATACTACAAATTTTGTACTTCAAATACTTCAAAATTCAGAACAAAGCGTAAGAATGTCTTCTTATTGGTCTATTCCATATAATTTATTAGCTTCTATTTAAAATCAACAAAATCATAAAAGGTTTTTTTTTTGGGGGATGAGAATAGTCTTACGTGAACGTGAAGTTTCAAATATAAAAGATTCCAAGATCAACATCGTAATATCGTGAACTCACAAGGAACAAAGACTCGTACTCGACCCCACGTGTAGTTATTTATATTTTGGCTTAATCTCATATATTCGTGTAACAGTGTAAGTAGATATGATTTTTTTTTTCGGCAAATCAAATATATTGATATCATAAGAAGAGTACAAGACATAGAAACATTGTCAATACAACCGTTAACGCAAATAAAGAAAATTGAAATAATTTCGATGAAGGGGTGGAGAGTAACTATGCTTTCATTTTGGAAGTCTTATAGGCTAACAGATAAAATATGTTATATCCCCTCTACATAAACTTTTGTTGGCTATCATCTCTTGGATGAAACTCCAAAATACACTTGGCATTACCTTGATAAATAAGACTAAACTAAATGTTGTTGGTGATGAATCTGAAACTTGTCTCCTCGTTGAAATCAAAATACTTAATGATTCCGGTAAAGTCTCTTTGTGTTTATGTTGGAGGATACGTTGATTTCGTATCGAGAGAAAAAACAGAAAATACCGGTAGTAATCAAAACGATGAAGCATCTTCTGTCCTCTCTTTGGCCATACCCGTTTTCTTCTCATCGAACAATCCTTAACACCAGAAACATTTGCCCATGGATCCCAGATCCGTGCTTGAAATCCTCTTCTCAATTTGGAGATATTCAAATCAGAGTCACAGATTCTTCGATAAAAGAATCGAAACGTTTCAAAGATGAACTGACGGAAGCCAATCGGAAAATTCTCGAATGGAATGAAACCAACACAAATACTCCTGGGCCGTTGCCGGATTATGGTCGGAAAGAGACTCTCCCGGAAAGAAAGAAAGAAAACGAGACTTAAAAAATTGAAACTTCAAAATCATCGATCTAGTTTTATTTGAGAAATAAAAACCTAACTACAAACAAACAAAAGAAAAAAAGAGTACGACCGACGCCGGAGCCGACGTCGGCCGGTGGTTGTGTCAAAGAAAAGAAAACGGTTTCTCTTCGTAAGAGAATCGCCCCTGTGGGAGAGAAGAGAGCCCCGGCTCAGTAGCAAGGGCGAGGGGTGCGACGGCCCCAGGCCCGACCCGTGTCCTAATAATTAAGGGTCCGTTTTTTTTTATATATATTTTTACTAAAAAAAAAATAATGATAATAAATATTAGAGTGAAAAGGGTCCATAAATATTTTATAAGTATTTTTTTAATAAAAAATTCTACAAAAGCATTACACAAATAAATTTTATTAAAAACAAATAGTAAAAAACTTTAATAAATAAATTTAAAGGGTTCAAAAAAAAAAATTTGCCCTAGGGTCCCGAACAATGTTGAGCCGGGGCTGGAAGAGAGAAAACGGTTAAAGGATAGAGAATATTGATACATGTAAGTAGATATAAATTAGTCTATTTTCAAGAAAAAAAAGTAGATATAATAAATTAGTCTATTTTGAAAAAATCAAATTTGTTTGGACAGAAAAGGAGAACAACAAACTTGCAGATATATTTGCAAAAGCTATTATCCCCTCAGATGCTCTATTTGCTTTTATTATTTAGTTTATTCAGAAGTTACAAAAAAAATAGTCTATTTTCAAGAAAAAAAAAGTAGATATAAATTATAACCATCAAAAACTAAAGGAACTAGAAGTAAAGGCATCTCGCATTTTGTACGAACATGAACAAAAAAAAATAAAAAATGATGTGATTTACTATCAAAACAAAAAAAAAACTATAAAGTTTTAGTTCTGATTATGGAATCACATAAAAGATATTTTTACGATTTCTGGGTTTCTAACTCAAAACTAATTGATAATTAGTAGATTCCCTCATATTCATTATATACTATTGTTAGTCTCTTTAAACTTTCGACATGTGATACTAACAAAAACTGTACTTCAAAAATAAAAGATACCATTTCGATGAACAAAAAATAAAACTCTTTACAACTTTCACAATCACACATCATGCTAATAATAAATAGATAATGTGATCTCTTCAAAAGATAATTACGTAACAGATCTTCTTTCGCATCTGCCAGAATGATTAAGTATCGAATAATAAGAACAAAATCATGCATACTGGCATAATGTACTTTAAAATGTATTTTCTTATAATATACTGGCATTTATTAATATTCCATTAATTAAGGTTCTACACACATTTTCTATTGCTATAGGTATATTTTTATATGAAATCACATAAAAGGTACCTCTATTATCTTTACACAATTCATATATGTTATAATTATAACTTATGAGGTATTAAATCGCATTAACATCAACAATAAAAAAAAAATTATGATGTTTGTTATATATTGTGCAATTGTTTAAACAATTTACTTTTTTTTTTGTGCAACTCTTAATTCTCATTAATTTAAACTGTTGGAATACATGGGTAGAAGGAAGTTATTGAAATTCCTTGATTAGAACAACAAAGCGTGAAAACAATATAAATTAAAGCAGATAAATCTTCAAGATAGAGCGACTGCGAATCCAATAAGATCGGATGCGTCGACAAATCATTCACCGCAAAGTCGGAAAGTTGAAATATTGGTCACCTTCGATTGTGACTTTGAAAGCTAATCCACACCTCGGAGACTCGCCAAAACGAGATATGTTGTATATCTTGGTCCCGTGGAGACCGCTACACAAGATAACAATACGGTTAAGAATCGGAAACGTTTTCTCGGCTTTAAACCCGAAGAAAACAAACCTCTCATAGAGAGAGAATTTGATGGAACCGATCTCTCCCCGAAAGCGGAGGAATGTAAAAGTGATATCTCCCCCAAAAAGGAGAAATATGGAATTTATCTCTCCCAAATGGATGAAGTTGAGAAGTAAAGACCCTCGTGGTCTAGATTTTTATGTTTGGTTCTGATGTAAGAGACAGCTTCGAACAAGATTCTAACTGTGCCAGATGTAGGGACCCCGGACCCAATCGAAGCTTCCAAAAGGGCCAGATGTAGGGACACATCCCACAAAACTATTTCCATGGGCCCAACCCATATTAAATCGGTCTTGATGATGATTGTGCGCTGGTGAGGAAAACGCTGATCTACAGAGGTGGAAAAACTCCGGTAAATTCCGCGACTGAACAAGAGGTGGTAGGCCACGGCGGAGGAAGACTCGCTCTTGGAAGAAGATCATCAGCCATCGGATGAGGAAGGAGAATAGTGGATGTCGGAGATCTGAGCTTTGATGCGAAGATGGAGGTGGAACGGGGCTCGGATGGTGCGGCGGCGAAAGGCCCGTCGACCACAGAGATGAGGGGAAGAGAGGAGATCCAACGATTAGCAGAGAAACAATTGAAGATTTAACCGGCGATCTAAGAGGAGGTGGCGGATCTGGAGGTACTGGAGGTTTGGGAGGGTTCGGCGGAGTCGGTAAGAGCAGAGCCCGACGGTGAGAGGAATCACGAGCTTGAGAAGTTCTCTCTGGAATTCGCCGGACGGTGATAGCAGAACGAGGAGTTTTCACCGGAAGTCATCGTGAACAGTAAACTGTGAATGAAGAAGGTCTCGTCGGCGACGACTGCGGCCGACGGAAAGTGGAAACGGTTCTTCGGGATGCTTGGTTGGGCGAGAAAGGTGGAAGCAAACGCCGTTTAGTAGGAGAAAATGTCGAAGATCGAACACCGACCAAAAAATACCATGTCGAAGAAGATGTGACTGCCTCGAGTCTCGTGCTAGGAGAGAAGAAACTAGGGTGAACTCCTTAAACAATTTACTATTTAATTCCGAACTTTACAACTACGTTATTCCGTAATGTCATTAATCAAACCTCATTTATGTTAAAGTGTTGCTTGAGCATCCATAAGATACTCATTCAATTTGGCAAACAATTGTCACAAATATATATATATATATATATATGAACGATAATATAGTTTTTTTTGAACTAGGTTTTTCAATATAAAGCAAGAGAAAAAAAGAATACAAGCCTAGCCAAGGCCTTAGTTTTTGGGCCAAGCCCAGAAAAAATAAAACAACACACAACATTGAGAATCAAACCTTAATCTTAAATTTAGCCCAAGAAAATAAAAAAGACACGAAGGAAGAAGAAGAGACCAGCCTTCGATGGAAACAAGGAGGGAGCAAAGGTGAATCAATCATTAATCGATACCATCCTCTGCAGCAATCAAGGGGCCGATCAAGTAGGAGAGGAAGCGAGCCACATCTGCATCATTTGTGAAGCTTTCGCAGGGCTGGAATCACGAAGACTTGAGATCCGATTACGGATAGTCATATCAATGGATAGGAGGATTGAAGTTGACGATCTGAATTGCTGGCGATGTAGTCTTGAATTTCTCTCAATCCAGATTGAGTAGATGGCACACTGCCAAGCAATGCGGGCCAATTTCTTCTTTGATGTCGTGCCTTGGAGGAGCTGCATATCCTGAAGAGTGTTTGACCAAGATCGAGAGGGAGTAATCCTACACCGCCGGCCTACTCGATCCCAAATAGCCCAGCTAAAGGAGCAATCAAAAAGTAAGTGATTTATGGTTTCTGGTGACTGATTACAGAGAATACAAGTTTGATCCACTGATAATCCCCAGCCCGCTATTCTGTCTTTCGTAGGGCATCGATTGAGCAAAAATAACCAAGTGAGGAAGCTGTGCTTTGGTATACCGCCTGAGTTCCAAACTGCTAACTTCCAAGGTACCTCATCATCATGCTTCCTTAACAATTTATATACCTCTCCCGTTCGATACCTAGTCCAGAGTTGATCATCCACCATCCATTCATAGTAATCATCACTATCTTCCAACAAGAGAGTTGAAAGATAAGATTGAATTAGAACCTGGTTTTCAGAACGAGCCGCTCGAATAACCCAATGATCTTGTAACCAAAGTTGGATGAGAGTAGAGTTCATAGCAATTCCCATCCTTGTAGTGATTCCAGGAGATAGAAAATCTTGTAGCTTCCCAAATGGGGACCAATTGTCAGTCCAAAACCTAACTTGTTTTCCATTTCCAACACGCAATTTAATCTAGTTATAGGCAGTGGCTCGAATCTTCAAAAGCTTATTAGCTAGCCATGAATGCTTGCTATTTGGTTTCAGGATCCATAAGTTGCTCAGTGAACCTTTCAGCACCTCCTCTTTAAACCATGCCACCCAAATAGAACCAGAGTTACAGAAAATGAGCCAAACTAACTTAAGAATGCAAGCTCTGTTCCAAGAAACCAGGTCTCTGCATCCCAGCCCCCCTTCTTCTTTTGATAATGTAATAGTCTCCCATGATACTCTAGCTGAGTGATGACCCTCAGTTGTGCATTTCCAGAGATAAGCACTACATATGGAGTTTATTTTTGTGATGCAGGACTTTGGGAGAACAAAAGTAGCAGTCCAGAAATTAGTAATTCCTGCAATGACGGTGTTCAAGAGGAGCAGACGACCAGCAAAGGAAAGAGATCTTGCACTCCAAGAATTAATTTTGTTATTCACATGATCAATTAACGGAGCACATTTAGCAATGGAAAATTTCTTGGTACAGAGAGGAACCCCAAGATATCTAATTGGTAAGGAACCATTAGTTAGTCTAGTTGCTCTACTGATTAGTTGAACTTCAACTTGTGACAGGCTCGAGGAGAAGAAGGAAGTTTTTTGGAGACTAACAGCAAGTCCTGAATGATGTTCAAACTCCTGGAGAACGCTCAAGATGTTTTGCACATAATTCAAGGATCCATCAGTGAATATAAGGAGATCATCTGCAAAGCAAAGATGAGTAAGCTTTGTTTTCTCACATTTGTAGTGGTAGTTGGACTTACCCTCTTCAGGCGCTTTATTTAGAAGCAGGGATAGACAATTCATGGCTATTAAAAAGAGGTAAGGGGATAGAGGATCCCCTTGTCTCAGGCCACGTTTTCCTCTGAAATAACCTTGAACTATCCCATTGTAACCAACTGTAAAGTTTGGTGTGCAGATGCGGGCTCTCAGCCAGTTAAGGTAGATCTGAGGGACTTGAAAACTAGCCAGGCAAGTGAAGAGGAAATCCCAGTTCAGAGTGTCAAACGCCTTTGCTATATCAACCTTAATTGCAATCCGAGAAGGTCCTTTCTCTCTGTGATAACCGTTAACAATTTCAGTAGCCAAAATGGTATTCTCCACTAAAAGTCTTCCTTGAACAAATGCAGTTTGATTTGGAAGGATTAGCTTATGCAAAAGTTTCTTTAGTTTTGATACTAACATTTTTGAGATGGACTTGTAGATAGTGGAGCAACAGGAAATTGGACGGTAATCGCTAATTGCAGAAGCACCAGGATGCTTTGGCACAAGAGAGAGGATAGTAGAGTTGGCTGAGGAAGGCATGAAAGCAGTACAGAAGAACGTTTGGACAGCAGTAACAAAATCTTCCCCGATAAGATTCCAAGATGCTTTGAAAAAACCTGAGGTAAGGCCATCAGGCCCCGGTGCCTTATTAGGGTTGAGTTTAAGGATTGATGATGAGATTTCTTCAGGAGTTGGAGCAGCTGAGAGAAGGATACGATGAGCATCAGAACACCTGTAGGTAGTGAGGCTATGGAACCACTCAGGAGTAGTGTGAGAAGCAGGCAAAACATCAGGGGCCAAGATCCTTTGAAAGTGAGTCACGGCGTGAGAACTCATTGTAATTGGATCAGTCAAGAGGTCACCAGAGGGCAGCAAGAATGATCTGATTGTATTTAGAGCAGTACGGGCCAACATGACTCTATGGAAGTAGGAGGTATTGAGGTCGCCTTCTCTTAACCAGTTGATTCTGGATTTTTACCTAAAATAAGCTTCTTCGATTGATTTTAGGAAGATCCACTTCTCATGTAAGTCTCTCTCTTGTTGGAACAGTTTTGGCGTTGGAGATTGCAGAGCAAGGACCTGCACATCTTTTAACAAATTGTTAGTATTAATAACTCTCTCTTGAATATTGGAAAAGTTCTCTCTATTTAGTGTTTGAAGTGCTCTCTTTAATGACTTTAGTTTCTAGCAAAGTTCAGTGAGATTAGTAGCATTGCTTCCGGCCTGAATCCAACCTTCCTCTACCGTGGCTAGGAATTTATGGTGTTTAGTTAAGTAGTTGAAAAATTTGAAGGGCTTGGTACCAGCTTGGGGTAAGGTGAGAGAAAGATCTAGGAGACAAGGGCTATGGTCTGAGAATTCTGGGGCTAAGAAATTAGCAGCACTGTTTGGTAGGTAGGAGATCCAGCTTTGATTAACTAGTAGCCTGTCTAACTTCTTTGCAATAGGAGACAGAGGCTGCTTATTTTTCCAGGTATTAAAGAGGCCATGGAATCTGAGATCAAACATCCCAAGTTGAAGAAGACAGCCCCGGAAGTCAGACATAGCTGGAGAGATGGAGTTAACAGAAGGCAGAGAGTGCTCAGCAGGGTGCAAAATTTGATTGAAATCACCACCAAGTAACCAAGGAGAGGACTGAAGAGACAGAGAAAGCTGCAGGTTTATGAGCTCCACCCAAAGACCTGGCCTTTCTTCATTCAGGTTAGAAGCATAAATAGCAGTATAGATGAATTTTAAACTGGTAGCGATAGTAACTTCACAGGTTAGTGATTGTCTTGACTGCAGGAGCACTCTAACCACAACAGGACGCTTCCAGATCAAGACAATTCTTCCATCCTGGTCAGAGCTATGATTTGAGGTGAAGCTCCAGCCAGGGCAAACTTTAGACATAGTAAGATTCAGGTTTGATTCTGTGATATGTGTTTCCAAAAGAGCACAAAAGATAGGCTTATTAGTAGCTAACCATTGGCTAAATGGTATGTGCTTAACCGAGTCATACAGACCTCGGACATTCCAAAAAAAGAGCTTTGTACTCATAGGGAAGAGCTTGGAGACCCTCCTTGGGGAAGGAGATCCTCTTGACTAGAAATAGGTGGCAAAGCATTTGCATTCTGAGAATTCTGAGTAGTATGAAGGGCAATAAGAGTGAGAGGAGAAATAGGAAGAGAGGAAGACAAGGAAGGGGAGGAATTAAAGCCAACAAAATCTGGGAGAAGTAGGACTATGCACTTGTGATTCTAATTTGGCGTCTATAACATCAAAATCATTTTATAAGACTAAACAACGATAATATAGTTGTTTAGTCTTATAAAATGATCTTGATGTTATAGACGCCAAATTAGAATCACAAGTGCACAGTCATAGTCATAATAATTGATCTGTTACATTCGTTTTCATAATCATAATGAACTAAACGTTTCGTAAACGTAATTACGATGGCCAAAATGTCAGCATCATAAATCGTTTTTGCAGGCACTTTTCTATTGGTAAAAGCTATACGAAATGTTAGAGTCTGATATCTTGTAGGTATGTGTGTCCATATGTTTTATGTTCGGTCTAACTTTAACCAAATCGAACTTTACAAAGTTCAACTTAACTGATTATATATGTCAATTATCAGAATGGTTAAATAGATCAATTTAATCACAATCTTTTTTTTTTAAATCACAATCTTAACCCAAAACAAACTATGAATTTAATTTAGTCACAAATTCATGAAAATTAGACCAGAATATTTATAATGTCATCAATCTGTTAGATTTTGTCAGTGAATTTTCGAGCTATACTTGGATCGTTTGAGGAATCAGATCTAAAGTATCAAGTTATCAATTTTGAATCAAATAATTCCAAAAACTGAAAAATAATCAACTAAAAATTTGCCATCATCGTCTAAGTTTCGAGTTTCATTCCTAGCTTTTATCTTTTTCTAAAATATTTGGTTCCTTTTTATCTTTTAGATTTCCTTTTTCCGTTAGCTTTCGGACATGGTCTTTAGATATGTCTTTTGTCGTCTCTTGCCCATCACATACTCAATCTTAATGAAACAAAAGTTAAGACGAATCCCCTTTTCCTTTTTCCAAAGATAAAGAGAACGATTTTCTTTCATTTAAAAAAAAAATTAATAGTAAGTATTAAGGTTCTTATGTTTTTAATGGTTAAACTATTTCTCCAAAGTGGAAGTCCCCTAAATCCAGTGGTTGACCAAATGTTCATTAATGATTTCTACAGTAAGAGGTTCGGGTTTCGATTCCCAGATAACGCAATTTCTGTAGATTAATAGAAGCAAACTTATAAGGAAATCTTCAGCGTGGTGCAAGTGGAGTCGTTCATCGTGATCGCGGATCGTTGTAGAGCGGGTAGGTTTGTCCGTTTTAGAATTATTTTTGTAGTATTTCTCATAATTTGTTTAGTATTAAAAAAAAACTATCTCCCCAAATTATAGATTCACTATAATTTGTTTTAAAAACGATTCAGTTCGTTTCAATACGAACATCGTTTTTTTTGGTCGGCATATGAATATCGTTTAAACCCTATACATTGATGTATCCTAGTTTTTGTTTAATATGGTTTTTAATTTAGATATCTAATTATATTATACATTTTTATAATTTAAGTAATTATTTTAGTGTATTTCTAGTGTTTAAAATATTTTCTGGTCAATTACGCGAAAATAATGAAAATCTATTATATAATGGGAGAATCTTCTCTTCTTTTATGGTGTCCACATCAGCATAAATAAAAATTAAATTAAAATTTTATTTTTAATGTACATTTATTTCATACATAAGTATATTTATAAATATATTTTGAATTTAGACCAAAAATATCTAATAATAATCTTATTATAAATTTAGAGTGTAATATGAAATAAAGAATATAAATAAAATTTAATTGATATACTAAAACTTAGTCAGAATAACTANAAAAAAAATGATTGAGAATGTTCAAACACTACCGCAACAAAACATACATGTAAAGAGTGATACAAGTTATTTTGTACCATATCACGAGTGGAAATGCGATTCTACACCATACTTCAAGAGAAACACATGCTTGAGAATTCTTTCTTCGTATCAAATTCTAATAGTTTAATGGATTCGAAGAAGCGAAATATTTGGTGTTGAAAAAGCCGTGTATGAAATTGGTGTTTAATAAAAAAAATGGATTGCATGTCGTTGGTGTTGCTGTATGTGCCAAATATTATGATGAATAACACTCCAACAATTTTTTTCTTTTTAAAGTATCTAAGCGCACAAAGACATAAGATCATGTAATTTTTTAAAAAGACAATTTTTAGCAAAAGAGAATCAAATCAAAACCTATATCAAGCTATTTTGGCATTTAATATGTTGAGTTAGTTCCAATTCTTTATTATCCATGTACTATTAACGTGTAATCAATATAAACAGAGTAAAAAAAAGTGAAAAACAATTGTGGCACAAAAAAATATCGTCAAACAATGTTGACATGACATACACAAAGAAATACGGTACATTCACTGTCTTAAAAATGATGGCAAGTATAATGTATTTTTTTAACCATAAATATAAGGAAAATAGTATATAGGTTATGCCAAAAACAAGTATATTAAAACCTAGAAAAATACAAATATTGAATTTATTTAGTTAAATTATTAGTGATCAAGCAAAACATTAAACGAGACTAAAAGAGTAAAAAATAAATATTTAAAATGAAATTTAAAAATAACAAATTAGAATTTGATTTAATTTTAATTTTGCGCAACGCACGGATCACTTATCTAGTCTATTATATAATGGGAGAGTTTTCTCTCCTTCTAGTATGTCCACATCAGCATAAATAAAAATTAAATATTTTTTTATTTATTTTAAATGTGCATTTATTTCATACATAACTATATTTATAAATATATATTGAATTTAAACCAAAAATATTTAATACTAATCCTATTACAAATTTAGAATGTGATATGAATTAAAGAATATAAATAAAATTTAATTGATATACTAATAATAGGGGTGTCATAATGGTTTAAATGTAATGAGTTGATCTAAACCAAACCAATCCATTAATTCAATGAGTTGGAAATTTGGATCATAATGGGTTATTGGTTTAGATGGTTATTGGTTTTAATGAGTTGAGTTAATATGGGTTAATGGTTTACCCATAACCAAACCAATAACATCTCCCTTTCACTCTCACGAAGCTCTCTCACGCCAAAAACGTAAAATCTCATTTTCCCCCCAAAACGTAAAATCTCGTTTTCCCGCAAAAAAACGTAAAATTTCGTTTTTCCACCAAAAACATAAAATCTCGTTTTCCCGCCAAAAACATAAAATCTCGTTTTCCCGCCAAAAACGTAAAATTCTGTTTTCCCGCCAAAAACGTAAAATTCTGTTTTCTCGCCAAAAACGTAAAATTCTGTTTTCCCGCCAAAAACGGAAAATTCTGTTTTCCCGCCAAAAACGGAAAATTCCGTTTTTCCGCCAAAAACGTAAAATTCCATTTTCCCGCCTAAAACGTAAAATCTCGTTTTCTCGCCAAAGACGTAAAATTCGGTTTTTCCGCCAAAAACATAAAATCTCGTTTTTCCGCCAAAAACGTAAAATCTCGTTTTCTCGTCAAAAACGTAAAATTCCGTTTTCCCGCCAAAAACGTAAAATTTTGTTTTCCCGCCAAAAACGTAAAATTCCATTTTCCCGCCTAAAACGTAAAATCTCGTTTTCTCGCCAAAGACGTAAAATTAGTCTAATAATTAATATGAATAACTATATTTTTAAATTAACATTAAAGAGAAAACAATTTAAGATTATTTTAATTTTTAGTTTTTAAAAGCAATAACTTACTAAAAAATATGAATAAACTACAAGAATAAATATTTATTATCTACATTGTATATGATTTAAGGGTTAAAAAGAAGTACTATGGATTTATGATAAAGATAAGTTTTAACGATTTATTTTCACAAAGTGGAAAATATGTAAAATGAGCACAAAGATAAGTGAAAATAAAAAAAGTTATATTAGCCACAATATAAAATAAAAGTGGTCAANATTAAGTAAAAATGAGTTTCACAATATTGAATATCAAAACGAGATCAAGGATAACTAAGTGTCGTTAAAATTTAGTTATATATACAATAGATAGAAATCGCGTCACACTTAAACCATATAAGAAAAGTTAGAAAATTTCATAATAGTATAATATGTATTTTTCAGTTTTAAAATATGTTTTTTAAAATTTCAACACTAAAAAAGAATCAATGGTCATAATGATTAAGAGTTACCACAATAAAATACACAAATAAAATGTTATATATCTTTACAAACCACTATAATGTCATCATCAATTTTATTTATTGTTAAACTGTCATCACTTATAGTACCACCATCTATTACCACTATTAACTATACTACCATGCATTTCGTATCGTTATAAAAAAAATTACGATAATATGTCAACATTTCAATTTATACATTAATTCAGTTTTGATTGTTATATATTAAAACCAAAGAATGTTAAATTTTATGTATTTGACATTATCGATATAAATGGTTTAGCAACCGTTTAGTTAATTTAAAATTGTTGATAAAAATTCTGTAATCAAGTAGAAAATTAAACTAACTAAACACACAAAATTAAAAAAATTAAAATGAAATTAAAAGAATAACAATAAATTGGAACACCATATAGCTTTAAATCTGCACGCGCGGGTAGATTTCTAGTAATGTAAATAAAGAAGTTTATGTCAAACAGACAGAAGACAAGGTCCGCCGGACCAAGAGAACCAGACACATGCATTGCCACAAAACCAGTTCACTCCTTCTAAGCTTCTCATGATCTGAACCTCAGAAGATCGGAGTATCGGTCTCAGTACCCTAGGAACACGCGCGTCTGGACTAGACAAAGCTTCAGAATATTAGAGAGCAGATCAGGTCTAGGCTCCTTTGCACATGGTTGGTCTACCCAAGCGTCTACCCAAGCAAACTGGACGGAAAGACCAAACGCATAGCCTCTTGCGGGTTCAGTTTAGTCTCTGAAAAACTGCAGTTTTTCCTATTTCGTTCAAGAACTCTCCAAAACCGACCATGTGAAGACCTAAACATACATGTTTGCAGCCACTTTAGACATATAGGCCTACATATAATTTGATACTTTTTCTTATTTTTTTTTGTTTTACAGCTTCCAGGGAGAAGATCTCGACTATATATCTCTCATAGAGAAGATTTTGAACATCTTGTTTCTTATTCAATTTTAAAATGATGTCTACTTTTTCTTTGTGTTTGTTTACTTGTATGATGTCTTAGCAGTTATTTATTTAGGTTGAAGGGATTCAAAGAGTATTATGGATCAATTTTCGTAATGATTGTTTAGGGATCTCTGTAGAGTCTTTGTCTTGATTTAATTTTTAATGCATGATTGCTTAACTGCGTATCTTATGATCTGATCTTTTAGTAGATTTACTATCCAAAAGTCTGTTAAATCGCATGAACTAATCTTTGATATACTAAGCATCTTAACCTGCGAAAATTAAATTAAGGGATTTAGTGAACTTAGCAAAACTTGTTCGTATTAATTCATGTTGAAGTTTAGATAATAACAAACGATAGGTTAATTAATCTATTAGGTTGTGAGATATTGGAAAGATTTCATCTTTGTATTTTGAGTTCTAGATGATTCTTATTAAATCTATACACTTTATTTATTTATTTTAAGGTTTTCTGCAAAAAAAAACGTCACTCAATCGGATTTACAAGTTAACTATTCACCTCAAAAAAATGCAAATCAACCTTTCACCTATGAAAATAACCCGCAATATAACATTTGTGTATTTCACCGTGTAAGACATTGTGTATTTTTGTAACACACTATAAAATCTCTCGTTTTGGGAAAAAAAATAATCAATCCCTAATATAATTCCCTTTGATCCCGAGTCTCAGAAAATTGTACATACTATTTCACATAACCACCGATTAGAGATTCATAGCAAAAAGAATATCTGATTGATTTTCATGTTAAGGATTTTCGTTCGGTTAGATCATGTTAATATTCTCTGAGTTTTGATCGGTGTTAGGACTTGGATAAGTCGAAATTTGAAACGCGTTCGAATTTATAAGTTTGTATATTGGATAATCGAAGGTTTTGTTTTAAATGTCAACGAAGTATTCTGAAGAACAGAATGATTTGACTGTGATTGTGTGTTGGTTAACAAATCAGAATTGATTCTTCTGCTAATTTGAATATGTTTCTAAGTTTGGTTCGGTTGTGGATGAATCTAGACCTGAGAGGCACTTGGATTTTTAGGGTTTGAGAATCTATATAGTCGGAGGTTTTGTTATGAATCTCTGGGAAATAGTATGAAGAACGGGATGATTTGCTTTGAGTTTTGATGACAAAATCATTTTAGGTAAACGGGTTAGTGATTTCAGTTCAGTTTTTCTTTTTTCAAAACTGTACTTATATAAGTTCTTCCACTAGTTAATTCGTAAATAATCTTCCACTAGTGGTGTGTGTGATAGGTAAAGGGTTCGATCCTTAGTTTTGCAATTTAATGTTTGATTTTTTTCTTTCTCAAAACGAGTAATTTAAAAAAAATAAAGGAAAATTGATTCCCAGCTACACGAAGTATACCATAATGCATGGATACATATCCGAAGTAAAACAATGTTCTAAAAACTACATCAACAATTGATATAGCATAGCCAGCTACACGAAGTAACGATAATGCATGGCTACACAACCAAAGTAAAACAATGTTTTAAAAACTACATCAACAATTGATATAGCATAACTAGCTACACGATAGCCATCCGAACAAACATGAGTAATCTGTGTAGCTCCGGCGTTGACTCGAATTTTAAACAATAAAACCCACCCAAATTTAACCCGGTCTGACTTAAACCGACATGAATATTACCACCCGTGCTACGCACGGACACACACACACATATATATATATATATATATACATTTTATAAAATTAAGAAAATATTTACGAGTAACAATTATAAAAGTAAATAAAGTAGGTCAATCACATTTTCTCCTCTCCTTTGAAGACAACGAACATGGGCCTAAGAAACTCGGATGGTAGGGAAATGCGTGAATGATCCCATGTCTAGACCAAGACCATGTCTAGCTATTATTTTTCTTTGGTTTCATATCAATATATATCTTGATTTTGTTGTTTTAAACAGTTTTACCAAATTTGTAACTTCTCTCAGAAATAAATTTGTGGAAACAAGTATAAATTTAAGAAAACTAAAAATAGTACGAGAAAGAAAATGAAGTATACATAGCGAGGGATGATTGAAAAAAAACAATTTTTCTTCATTATGTAGTGTATAGAATATGTGTCTAATCGTTCATTTTTTTATGTTATGTTTTCAGTTATATTTTGCTAGTTTTAAATAGTCAAATCAATTTAACTAAATTTGATTTAATAAATCAAGGAATTTCAGTTAATATTTTTTTAATTTTATAAAATGTATATATATTTGTGTCCGTGCGTAGCACGAGTGGTAATATTCGGGTCTGATTAAGTCAAGTCGGGTTAAATTTGGCTGGGTTTTATTGTATAAAATCCGAGTCAACGCCGGAGCTCGATGAATGGTTTACCGGAAATATATGGTTGTGGTGTTACACATATGACTCATGTTTGTTCGGATGGTTATCGTGTAGCTGGCTATACTTTATCAATTGTTGATGTAGTTTTTAGAACATTGTTTTACTTTGGATGTGTAGCCATGCATTATCGTTACTTCGTGTAGTTGGCTATGTTATATCAATTGTTGATGTAGTTTTTAGAACATTGTTTTACTTCGGATGTGTACCCATGCATTATGGTATACTTCGTGTAGCTGGGAATCAATTTTCCAAAAATAAACGATGTCTTACACGGTCACTACTAAAAATTATGCGTATAGCTACGGATTAGCCACGGCAATTCCGTAGTTTTTTGAAAAGTCACGGAAAAGCTACGGAAACGCTATGGAAAAGCCACAGAAAAGCTACGAAAAGCTACAAATAGCCACCGATTAGCTACGGAAAATTAGCTACGAAGCTGTAGCCACGAAATAGCTACGGAAAAGTCCGTAGCTATAGCTTCGTAGCTAATTTTTCGTAGCTAATCGGTGGCTATTTGTGGCTTTTCGTAGCTTTTCCGTAGCGTTTCCGTAGCTTTTCCGTGGCTTTTCAAAAAGCTACGGAATTTTCATGACTAATCTGTAGCTATACGCATAATTTTTAGTAGTGGGTGAAATACATAAGGTTTATATTGTGGGTTGACTTGCATTTTTTTGAGGTGAATGGTTAACTTGCAAATCTGATCCACGTGATGGTTTTTGTTTGCAGAAAACCCTTTATTTTACTATGCGATAACTCTGATCTTAACGTTTTTTTAATTATTGCTTACGTAGTTTATTTAATTTCGTTTACTATCTTTGCTTGTTAAACCAAATTTTCATATTTTGTTGGCTTGATCCAATTTCCATAAATTTATAGTGTGGTTATATAAGATCATATGGATTCGATGTCACCTATACTATTACGTTTGTCAATCCGGAGTGACTGATGAACCATGGAACCCACCCCCAATGACTGACCAAATTGATTGTGTAAACTGTATGAGCTCTAATTCTTCGCGTTCCCCATATTATACACAACTTTGCTCACAACCTCACACACGCATTCGATCTCATGTGGATAATCTCAAATCAAAAACGTGTTCCTCCCATCTCTTATGGGAAGCTTGATCACGAAGCTTAACCCTTTGGTTAAAACCAAAAGAATCCAAGATCCTTTAATTTCATCATTTGCATCCCAAAAAGACCCATTACGGAGTAAAAATTATAGTTTCAATATTAGGTTAACACACGATTTCAATAAGAAATAACTCTTCTTATTAATCTTAAGGAAAATAACTCAAAACCTCAAGATCTCAAATCTCTCTTAAACTCTAAAGTTATGCAACAACTTGGCATCTCCTTATATAGAAGTCTTAGACAATTCCAAATCCTATTAGGTAATATATATATTTAGATAACTCCTAAATATATTTAGATATCTCCTAAATATATTTAGATATCTACTAAATCTTAGATATGTATATTTAGATTCTCCTAAATATACTTTGACTTGAGCCACAATCTATTTCAAGCTTACAACAACAAAAATGTGAATGATAAAAACAAAAAAAGTATGAAGTGGAAAAGTGTTTTATTGTATATTGTGAATGATAAAACAAAAAAAATATCAAACCACATTGGTATATTGTTTATCAGTTTGTAAATATATGTTTAGCCAAAAAGTATTGAAATTACAATATTACTGAAGGTATGTGCTAATTCCGATAGATTACAGATAATCATCGTTTGGAAATCTAATCTATTAAAACAGAGTGTTATTTTGTGACCAAACAGGAAAATATCAATATAAATATATTCATATCATGGATAACTTTTAAACTTTAGACTTTTGTGGATAACTATCCCTATTTCCAAACAGAATAATTTTGTTCAATTAAAAATTCATTTAATTAATCTGATTCAATTAAATAGTAGTTTAATTAATTAATTAATCTTATTATATATATATTAATTTTAATTCATAATTAGAAAAATTTCAGAAATTAAATTAAATATTTATAATTATAAATAAAATCGATTATTTCAAAATATGTAAATTAAATTTTCAAAAATAATTTTTATTTCTATTTTTATTTTGTTACGAAAATAATATTAGTTATTTGAATTTTTTAATTTAGATTATACCAAATATTTTAATAATCAAGTTTTTTTAATGTTACAGATTCAAAATTAACAATTTTCATTTAAAGATAATATTAAATTTTGAATTTAATGTAGATTTTCTAAGATTTTATCAACAGTTACAAACAAAATATTTATAATTAATAACAAAATATGTTTACTTCTATATTTAAACCTTATTAATACAATCAGATTTATAATTGAATATTTTTCAAAATGAAAAAAAGAATATATTATTAATTAGATTTGCACAACCATAAATTTGATCATACATATGGACAACATTCAGTTACTAATACAAATTCAATATTTTTTATTTAAATATATTAAATGATTAATATTTTAAGAATCACACAATTTTAGGAATTGTTAATTTAGAATTAAATTCGAGATTGTCCAGATTATGTTAATATTCGTTTATATTAATAAAGATTTATTAAAAAATATTATCATAAAATCTAAACCAGAAATGGTTATTCTATTCAAATTCAAAATTAAGAATTATACCACAAGCAAAACTAAAACAAATATATTTTTGTGTCCAATCATGAACACCTTTATATTAGGCCATTATCAAAAATCACAAAACCAATTGTTATTATATCTTTACAAAAATAATAAACCGGATATTAATTTAGATTTAATTTAAATATTCAAATTTAAATAATATTCTCATAATGACAGAGATCATAAACGATACTCCCTCTGTTTCATAATATAAGTTGTTTTGGCTAAAATCACAAATATTAAAAAAATTAATTTTCTTAAAAAAGTATATCATTTTATATATAAATTAAAAACAATTCAGCTATCATAAAAAAGACTGCATAATATTATTGGTCACACAATATTCAATAAAGGTAAAAATTGCATAAAAATGTGAAAACAACTTATATTTGGAAACAAAACAAAACCTCTAAAACAACTTATATTATGAAACAGAGGGAGTATGTTATTGTATTTTTTTTTTATCATAATCAATCAGCCTTAAATTTTAAATATTTGAAATTAGTAAATATTTATATTATACAGTAATATGAACATGCGGGTTAGAATTATGTTTTTATAATCGCGGTTATTCTCGGATTAATATGAACGGACATGTTATAATTATGTTTTTATAATCACTGTCATATTTAATATTAGAAAAAATAAAATATACAAAACAAAATATATCTAAATACAAAAATAAATCTTTGTCACTTATTGAAACAATTATATCTATAACATAATTATATATAAATACAAATATATATATATATATATTAAAAATTTGGTAAACAAAAAAACAAAAATTTTAGAATCTAGTAAAGGTTAAAACAAACTCAATTCCTAAAGTCAGAACACAAAAAGCCCATTATGAACCAGCCCAAACTTGAACCAGGAAATAGAATGAAGGTGCGGAATGATTTTTATTACTAGAAGTATAAATTATTTGCTATATTTAATTTCTCATACCACAAAATTTGGTAGTTGGTTTACAAAAGCCCATTATGAACCAGCCCAAACTTGAACCACAAAATCAATACTAAAGTTGATAATCATCGTTGCATATTTACAACTCTCTTTTTTTAAAAAAAAATTGTTTATCAACTTTAGTATTGATTTTTATTACTAGAAGTATAAATTAATGGTACAATCATTTCGTGCATTATTATCCTAACAAAACGGCAACGTATTTTTTGTTGTTATAGAGGTAACGTCTTCGTCTTATATTTTGCGTTTTTAAACCATAAATTGCGGGAACAACTTTACAATATACAATATATTGAAATTATTTGCTATATTTAATTTCTCATACCACAAAATTTGGTAGTTGTCGTTGAAACTTGAAACTCTTGTCCTGTCCTTATGGGGGGGACGTTTAATTTAACAAATTAAAAGATTAGTTTGCTACTATAAAACAGAGACTAATCCTCTAATAATATTAAGTCACTATTAATTCTTTTGTTAAAAAAAATTTCGACTTCAGAAATTCCTTCAAATAAATTTTTATTGCCAGTGGAAATTCAATTTGTTTGAATTCAGAAATAAAATTTTGATATCTTTAAAAATAAAAAATAAAACCTAAAACGAAATGAGTACTATGATACTATCTAATAATTTTGTCGAATCAATTACCCATTTTAGAATTAAAAATGTTGAGTGGATATGTCGCCATCATATACTACAGTTCATGTGGTCAATTATACAGCTGTTAGTGTTAAGATGTCTTTGATCGGTAGAGATCTTAAAATGGGTCAAATGGGTTATTGATGACCCATGAACTTAATGAGTTGAGTGTTTAATAAATAGGTTAGATTGATTCATGATTCATCTAATTACATTGATTAATGAGTTAAATGGGTGATCCATAAACCACAAAAGTTTATTTAAGTAAATATCATTAATATTTTTCAAATGAAAAAAAAATGAAAATTGTGAATAATATTATGTTATTCTTATATTATGAATCGACAAAATTTCTTTAATTATCGTGAATTTGTCATGAATTCATCGAACCATGTCTTTAATGGAAAAAAATGTGATATTACGGTTTTGGAAGGAAAATACGAAATAACGTTTTTGCCGGGAAACGAGAAATAACATTTTTGGTAGGAAAATAAAGAATTACATTTTAGGCGAAAAGATACATAATTATGTTTTTGGCAGAAATTATGTTTTGGCAAGAAAATACATAATCACATTTTGGGAAGAAAATACATAATCACGTTTTTGGTGGAAAAACACGGGATATCGATTTTGGCGGAAAAACGCAAAATAACGTTTTTGTCGGAAAAACGTGGAATAGCATTTTTGGCGGAAAAACGTGAAATATCGTTTTTGGCAGGAAAATGTGAAATCACGTTTTTGGCGAGAAAATGTGAAATCATATTTTTTGGTAAGAAAATGTGAAATCACGTTTTTTGCGGAAAAACACGAAATCACGTTTTTTGCGGGAAAACGCGAAATTACGTGCGAGGTATCACGTTTTTGACGGGAAAACGTGAAATCATGTTTTTGACGAGAAAACACAAAATCACATTTTGGCGGGAAAATGTGAAATCGTGTGTTTTGGCGGGAAAATGTGAAATCGTGTGTTTTGGCGGGAAAATGTGAAATCACGTTTTTGTGGAAAAATGACGGATTTATTTTTTTAGCGGAAAAGGTTATGGAAACCGCATTTTTTGCAGGAAAATCAAGTTTTTGGCAGGAAAATACGAAACAGTGTTTTAGGCGGGAAAATCGTGAAATGATAATTTTTAACGGAAAAAATGATGGATTGTTGCGTTTTGAAAAATAATGATGTTATGATAGTAGTATTGGTAATTTGCTATGATGTGATGATGATGAATGTTGATGATCATATGAAGTTAGTGGATAAAAAAAATGATGAAATTTGCTATCATTCATTTGACCTATGATCCATTACAAATTGATCCATGATCCATTTAATCCATCAATCTATTATAAGATCAATTTTTTGACCCATTATAGTTGATGGGTCGAATCGGGTTGGGTCGATCCATAAGAATTTGACCCATTTTGATACTCATAATATCATTGGTTTAATTATTTAAACATTTTAAATCAGAATTATTTGATTTCACGTAGCAACATAAAATTGAAATAAATATAGAGCTTAATGTGAATCTCAAAACTGCATTTAATACGGTTTAATAATATCTTTACTTTGAAGTTAGAATGTGCCAATATGAAGTTATATCTAATTTACCCCGAAACAAAAGTACATACATCTACATATTTATCTTATTAAAATACAATATTACAAAGATTGTTTATCTTTAGTTTAATTTCGACCGACATAAAAAAAGATAACAATTTACACAACTCTGAAAGATTCAAGATTTCACATACGAGCCAAAATTTTCACATTAATTAGTAGTTAAAAACAAAAAAAACTCCATTTAGGGAATCTTCACACTTCGTTTCTCTGCAAAATGATTAACCAAAGCAAGAGCATTGCTAGTGACTTGAGCCACGTGAACCACTTTAAACCGAATCAGCCTCTTCACTTTGCCTTCCATGGCTCGACCCGAGAATCCATCTAGACACGTTGTTTCGTCCGTCAAAGCAGCACTAACCCATGTCTGAACGTTACTCATCTTCCACATGAAGTCCTCACTAGCCACAGCATGGCCAGCTCGACCCAGTTCTTTAACCGACTGGCCTAACCGGTCCACGCTATTGCTTAACACTTCTATGCAATCTTTGATTGCTAAATATTCTCTACGTTTGAAACTTGGTGTTCTACATATGCATAAAAGTTTGATTCAAAGCAAAAGTTAATACTCATGAGGATTTATAATGTTATGCAACTCCAGGGATTAGTCTACTTTTTATCACGGAATCTAACATCAATTATGAAACACATATGTAATGGTATAGGAGAACATACTCTTTGGTTAGTTTGGCGACGAATATAGCAACGGATCTGGCTCGAGCCAAGCTGATGGTGAGAGCGGTTTGGGCGAGATCTTGGTCGTTGTTGTGGCGAATCATGGTGGCGTAAGCAGAGAGAGTATGCACACAGAGTGATGGATATCGGGTGGTTTGGCATGATGACACGATGAACCGGTCTATTTCGGACCGGTCTGGGTTTGCGGATGAAGATTGGAGAATGGTTGTTGATAAAAGTAGAACAAGAAAGATTATATTTTTAGGCTCCATGTTTTTTTTTTTCGCTAGTTTTGTTTGTTTTTTTTTGAAGTGAAGAGAAAGTATACATGGGAATGCTATTTATATAGGATTTGATTTAGGTCAAAGTAGAGAGACTCTTTTAGTAGAGAGACTCTTTTGCATATAATATTTTTATTATTATATAGAAAAACAAAAGGTCGGTTGATAAATATCTCATTCACTTTGGTTATATCCCACTGACGCAATCTACATTGTGATCCATTTTTTAAAACGTATTTACATGTATCAACGAGTAGACTATAGTTTCAAGATGAGTCATCGATCAACACATATCCACATGCCATGAAGTGAAATTGGCAATAGTTTAAAGTTTGTTTCTAAATTGCTACTATTGCAACTTTTGTATTTTAAATTAATTAATTTTTCCCAAGCATTATTGTGTTTGTTTGAGATGCTATTTTTTTTTTTTTTTTTTTGTTTCTAGACTAAAATAAATTGATTTTGTTTTGTTTATGTTTTCTAGTTTCCGGGGATTTATCTTTGTTCTGCCGGCGATTAGTTATAAACAAATATCTTTGTTTTCTTGATTTTTGGTTTTGGGAGTTCTATGAACTCACCGGGTTTGTTTCCGGCTTTGTGTAATTCTAAATTTCAGCTATCAATAAAATTCTTTGGTTTAAAAAAAAAATAGACTACTATAAATTGATTTATTTGAGGTGCTTATCCATATCACATTTTTCTGTTTACTATTTATATTTAAGCGGATGGGCTTTGAATCCGGGTAAACAGGCCAGTTGAGTAAATATTTACCTAAAAAATAGATTTTTAATTTTATTTGGTCAAACCCAATATAATTACTAATTCTACTATCTTTTTGTTAAAACGTCTAGATTTTTAATTTTATTTGGTCAAATCCAATATAATTACTAATTCTACTACCTTTTTGTTAAACAGGCCAGTTGAGTTACTATCATTTTTTTGTCTGCCACCATAGAAAAGACCAACTCATTTGAATTGACAATTCCGTGATCAAAGGAAAAGTTCAAATTACGACTTTGGTAGTAAATTAACTTACAATATTAGTAACAAAATTGGTTATTCTATTTTCTAATTATAATTTATTTTATTTTAATGTTATTTCTCTAATAATATCAAATGTTAGCTTTCCCATGATCTTTTTTCTAAATACAACTTGATTTCCTTTTCCAAATATATATGTAATTAGACTGTTCTTAAAAATTTAATACTCCACAATGATATAATCATATAATACTATTTACGAAGAAGAAAAATTCATATAATGATATAATCTTATAATACTATTTAACGAAGAAGAAAAATTCATATGAATTTCACTCAAGAACCCTTTACTCAAAAGACCGTACGGTAGCCAAAGGAAGACGAGAAACAAGTGGATGTGTTTTTTTAAAAAAGTTATTTTTATTTTATTATACTAGCTAGCTAGTATGCTCTGTATCATCCAAAAGAAACCAAAAAAACATATGCATGTGAAGATAATAATTAAGATATAAATGTGCCTCAGTGGAAAATAAATAAAAACTAAAGATGATAATGAGAGAGGCCATACTTGGAAATTGGAACCAATAGTTTTTTTTTTTTTTTAGAGTTAATTTGGTAGAAAATCAAAAACGGGAGCAAAATTGGACAAATGACCATGATGTGATATTATCACTAATTCACTGTAGATATTGGTAAATGTTTTGACGATTTTACTTTTGATTTAATATGCTGAGAAACTCACGTTATAATTAGATAAATATTTAAATGTATGGCTAATTTTATATTTAACAAAATTATATATTTTTATAACATACTAACATATTTATATCATATAAAAATAGACCGAGATAACAAAATCACGTGTGAACTAAGAAAGATGACGAAAGTGGCGAAAAAAAGCGATTTTCTGACAGTTTTAAACAGTTATTATTCTGATATATCATTATTTTTCCGGTGACAGTTTCAGATTCTTTGTCCGGCGAGTGGAGAAAATGGTGGTCGTTTCTCTAATCGTGGGAAGTTATCCCCACTTCGTTTCCCACGATCCGAAGTGATGCTCAATCTCCGTTTCAAACGGCGCTCTATCATTCCTATAAATGGATCGATTCAAAAGTTCTCTTGATACACTTCTCAACAATCTGCTTTTGGCAAAATCTTTACCCACTTCGTTTTTATACAACTTTGCTTAAAATGGCGGATAATCTGAGAAGAGCGATTCAAGATCTGGATATGGGAATTGAAGATGAGCCTTTCTAACTACCGGAGGATGTGGTGAATCAGGCCGTGAATGAAAACCGGTTTGTCCTCATCGGACGACCGGCAGTGCCGCGTAGACAAAACTTGCGGTCCATCATTGCGACATTACCGAGGACTTGGGGTCATGATGGGCTGGTCCATGGCCGAATAGTTGCAGGACAACGATTTCAATTCGTCTTCCCCTCGGAAGATTCAATGGAAAATGTATTACGACGTGGTCCATGGGCCTTTGCTGACCGTATGATCATCCTTCAACGATGGTCACCATTGATGGATCCAATAATGCTTAATTTCATCCCCTTCTGGATCCAAGTTCGTGGAATACCTCTCCAATTCATGAACCAGGAAGTCATTGCTCAAATTGGAAGAGCAATGGGGATGATTATGGATGTGGATTACAATGCAGAAGCGGCTGCAAGAGTGGAGTATGTTCGTGTGAGGGTAAACTGGGATGTCACACAACCACTTCGGTTTCAAAGGAACTTTCAGTTCACAAGGGGAGAGAACACTCTCCTTAAGTTCCGTTATGAGAGACTTCGCGGATTTTGCGAGGTCTGTGGACTAACCACCCACGATTCTGGTAATTGTTTAATTCAAAATGGAGGAGCAGAACAACATTCAGATAATGAAGATGATGATGAAGATCAGCAACCACAATTCAGACAGAATCAAGGAGTGCAAATAAGGGAACTGAATGAGGATGAAATACAGGCTGACGTTCAAGGCAATGAAAACAACAATCAAGGTAGGCAGCAAGAGAGGTATGAGAATGGAATGTAACAAGACCAGGTTAATGTGGAGGGTTACTCTGAAGAGGAAGATCTGCTATCAGCTGAAGAGGTTTTTGAGTTACAAGATGCGGGTGAATTTGGGTTGGATGAGGAGAATCCTAAAACAGATGATGTATCAGTGTTGGATCATGGGGAACTTACTATTAGTGAAAGAGAAGCAATTCAGCGGAATTTGGAATCTGAAGGTTCTAAGTTGGTCCTGGAATCTGATGCACAGATGAGCGATGTGGGTATGCGTAAAAGGAAAGCCACAGAAGACAGGGAGACTAATAAGGGGAAAAGGGTTTCTGTTCATGTATTTGGAGAAAGTAGTGATCTAGGTGAGGACAGCTCCTACAACAAACCAGTGAGAGGCGCGGTGGGCCCTGAACCACCACTACCGCCATGAGGACAACCTGTTGGAACTGTCGAGGGCTAGGCAATGACTCGACAGTTCGACGCCTTAAGGAGATAAACCGTAAATATCTCCCGGACATAATCTGCCTATCTGAAACTAAGCAGCAAGATAACTATGTTCGTGATGTAGGTTGTCAGTTAGGATTTCTGCCGTTTTAGTTCCACCAATAGGATCTAGTGGAGGTTTCGTTCTGTTTTGGAAGCAGCATATCGATTTGTCTGTTTCTTTTCAATCCCCTAATGTCATTGATTGTGAAATTAAAATCAATGAAAAGTCTTTCTACTTGTCTTTTGTTTATGGAAACCATGTTCCAAGTCTGAGGAATATCACTTGGGAAAGACTAGAACGGATGGGTATTACAAGACGGGGTAAACCGTGGGTATTACTTGGAGATTTCAATGAAATTTTAAACAATAGTGAGAAGAAAGGTGGAAGACAACGATCAGAAAGATCTTTTGAGGATTTTAGAAGATTTGTCAGAAACTGTGACTTACATGACTTGAAGTTTTATGGGGATCGATTTTCTTGGGCAGGGCAGAGAGGAGATCATCATGTTCTATGTTGTTTGGATCGTACTATGGCCAACACGGAATGGTTATCCTTGTTTCCCAATTCAGAGACAGAATTTTTAGAGTTTACAGAGTCTGATCATAGACCATTGATAACTTATATGTCGGATATTTTGGAGGAGAACTGAGGTTTTTTCAGATATGATGGTCGACTTTTAACTAAAGATGGTTTCAAAGAATCAGGTCTTTAGGGATGGTCTGAGTCTAATGGCATTAACACGATGCGTATTCCATTAGGTCAAAGACTAATCAATTGCAGAAAGAAAATATCAAAATGGAAGAGAAGACACATATACAATGCAGAGGAAAGGATTACGATGCTCAAAAATAAACTAGATCAAGGAATATCTAGAGGAACTCTTACTCCTGCAGCAAAGGCAAAACTCAGGAAAGAATTGGACCAAGCCTATATAGATGAAGAAGTTTTTTGGAGACAAAAGAGTCGGATTCTTTGGCTCAACGCAGGAGATCGAAATACGAGATATTTTCATACTATTACAAAGACAAAAAGATCCAGAAATAGGATTGCTTCGATAGTTGATAGTAATGGAATTATACAAAGAGGATCACGAGATGTTGGAGGAGTGGCAGAGCAATACTTTCAACAGTTATTCTCCTCAAATACAATTGACGATAATCTAATGACTGAGATTTTTTCTGGTTTTCAAAGGAAAGTTACAGATGAAATTAATCAGGACCTGATTAGAGAGGTTTCAACAGACGAGATACAGAAAGCGGTCTTCGAGATTGGACCACACAAAGCTCCTGGGCCTGATGGTTTCTCAGGTGATTTCTATCAGAAATTTTGGGAAGATATTAAATCAGATGTAATTCAGGAAGTCGTTCAATTCTTTGAGACAGGCATTCTGGATCAAAGACATAATCATACTAATTTATGCCTGATTCCGAAGATTCAACCACCAGTTTCAATGTCTGATTTTAGACCAATTGCTCTATGTAATGTTGTCTACAAGATCATATCAAAGATTCTGGTCAACAGGTTGAAGAAACATCTATCTGGTATCATCTCTGAAAACCAAGCTGCCTTTATTCCTGGAAGAATGATCACGGATAACATCAACATTGCCCATGAGGTTTTTCATAGCCTAAAATCCAGAAAGCGACAAGCTAACTCATACATGGCAATCAAGACTGATATTACAAAAGCTTACGATCGACTTGAATGGAAATTCTTGGAGGAATCAATGAAGAACATGGGTTTTGCAACTAAGTGGATACAATGGATTATGACTTGCGTTTCTTCAGTAAGTTTCTCGATACTCATCAATGGCTCTACGTTTGGTTTTGTGAAACCTTAACGAGGGATAAGACAAGGGGATCCTCTTTCACCATATCTTTTCATTTTGTGTGATGAAGTGCTCTCTCATATGATGAATAAAACTACTAGAAACAGGAAACTTCAAGGGATAAAAATCAGTAACAGAGGGCCAATGATCAGCCACCTTTTATTTGCAGATGACTCCTTGTTCTTCTCCCTAGCTAATGCAAGATCATGTCGTGCTATTCAACTCATTCTAAGACAATATGAGGATGTTTCAGGACAAGCTGTGAATCTACAGAAATCATCGATCTGTTTTGGATCTAGAGTCAAAGCTACAACAAAAACTAGTATGAGGAAGATCTTAGGTATACATAATGATGGAGGGGGTAACAAATATCTCGGATTACCGGAGCAATTCGGTTCAAAGAAAGCTGAAATGTTCAAATTTATTACAGACAAATTTCAAGAGAGAACTCAAGGATGGAAGAAGACGTTTTTATCGAATGGAGGAAAAGAGATCCTTCTCAAATATGTAGCTTTGGCTATGCCTATATACTCAATGAATGTCTTCAAAGTCCCAAAAGAAATATGTGATGAGATTAATACATTATTGGCAAAATTCTGGTGGAGTTCCGGGGAAGATAAAAAAGGGATGCATTGGCTATCTTGGAAACGGATGAGCTTACCGAAGAAAGAGGGAGGAATGGGATTTAGAGATTTAGAACATTTCAATCTAGCCTTACTCGGAAAACAAGTTTGGAGGATATTACATAACCCGAAATGTCTAATGGCAAGAGTACTTCGAGGCATATATTTTGCGGATGGGAATGTACTTACAGCCAATGTGAGATCCAAAAGCTCTTTTGGTTGGAAATCTTTGATCCAAGGTAGAATTCTTCTCACAAAGGGTTTGAGGTATGTCATTGGAAACAGAGCAAATATTAATATTTGGAATGACCCGTGGCTTCCTACTCATCCACCTAGACCCCCTCGTTCCAATGGAATGCCTAATGAGATTACATTGGTATGTCAACTACTTAATTCAAATCGTAATGGTTGGAATGAAGAACGTGTTAGAGAGCTTATTGAAGCAGAAGATATCGCACATGTGTTGAGTATTAAAGTGTGTTCTATGGAGAATAGAGATTTACTTGGTTGGCATTATAATGAAGATGGATTGTACTCTGTGAAGTCAGGTTATTGGCTCTCAACTCATCTACCAGATATGGAACCAATAGATCCTCTTCCCGGAAACCAACAGTTGAAAAGAATGATCTGGAAACTAAAGACGGCGCCAAAAATTAAACATTTTTTGTGGAAGATGATGTCTGGTATATTGGCTACAGGAGAAACACTTAGGAGAAGACACATCAATCAGCATTCTCGATGTAAACGATGCGACAAAGACGAAGAAACTACTAAGCATTTATTCTTTGATTGTGATTATGCCCAAGCTTCTTGGAGAGCATCCGGACTTCCGAATCCAATTCTATTTGATTTATCTGCTTCTTTGGAGGATAAGATTCAGGCTGTGCTAAATTTCAACATATCGAGTAGCTTCAGGCATTCTAGACAACTACCACTCTGGATCCTATGGAGACTATGGAGGAGCCGAAATACACTGATATTCCAACAAAAACATATTCCCTGGGGTAAGAATCTGAACTATGCGAGATCAGATGCACTGGAGTGGATGAATGCAGAAGATTATTTAGAAGACCATGACCGTACTCAAACGAGTAATAACTTCACAGACAACTCAATTTCTCGATGGACAAGGCCAGATCAAGGTTGGCTAAAATGTAACTACGATGCATCCTTTGTTCAAAACAATATTCATCCAAAAGCAGGGTGGATCATACGAGATGATAAAGGTGCTTATATAGGGGCTGGCCAGGCTAGAGGTATGATATGTTCAAGTGCTTTAGAGAGCGAAATTCAAGGTTTACTATTTGCTATGCAACATTGCTGGTGCAAAGGATACAAAAAGGTTATTTTTGAAGGTGACAACATCAATCTGGTGGATTTAATATATGGAAAGAGACTAAGCTTCCGATTACATAATTGGATTCGCGAAATAAAAAACTGGCAACAAAGATTTACAGAAGCATCCTTTGTTTGGGTAAAGAGAAATCTTAATAGAGCTGCAGATCTGATGGCAAAGAAACATATTCCAGAACAACAATCCTTTATTTATCATAATTGGGTACCAAGTTTGATTTCTGATGTATTGCACTGTGATTTTGTAAACTCTTAAGTCTTGTTAATGTAATCAGATGAAAAAAAAAAAAAA
>PKML01077815.1:315819-367522 GCA_002933935.1 Eutrema yunnanense | reverse complement strand
CCGTCATTGCTCACATGTTCATAATTGATTAATTATGAGTAACTAAATCTTAATACAATACATCTTTATTTAATTTCTTATGTGTCTTCATACGGGTTTCGCAATAATTGATCGTGGATTTTTAGTATTTAATTTTTTGTTAGAAAGCATATTTTGGTTTAGCGGTTTTTAATAGATGTCTGTAAGATCATGTTAACATTTGTACTCTTAGACATTGTGTCTCAACCTACGTCTATCGAGACATCAAATGACATAAGTTACATAAATTATATCTTTTGTGTTTTTTTTTTGCTGCACCTAATTTGTTAACATTTGTATGGTCTTTCTATTCTTTTTCTTCTTCCACCGAATTGGTAGGTACATTCATGATCTTAAAGACATCTATTTGTTTTGTAAATGATTTTCAGATTCCATGTTCGATAATATAACTTTGTCATACTTTGGAGCCCGCACATGGTGCGGGCCATATCACTAGTTATATGTTATAGGTAATCAAATTTCTCAACTCAGATATTAGCAAAATCTATTTTTGTCAAAATAGTTTCCATTAAACTTATCCTGACTTGGAGATCTGAAAATTACCCTAAAAAAATATAAACATCGTTCCCAAAAAAATACATTTTACTCAAAAAAATACATTTTGCCCGACTAAACAAACATTCCAAAGTTTGTTTCATATGATCCTACACCGTCAGGTACTTAAGAACCGAAGCACGTACCTTCTCCATGTAATCTCCTGCTTCTTTCTGCAAAAATTAATAACATCTCAACTTATAAGACGAACAACACTTTAACCTGGTAAGGATAAAGATCCTAAATCAATTCAATGAGAGATTTTTCGGTTCAGTTTCGAATCCAGAGCAATTTTGTTTTGTGGAGTCAACAATTAACCGTGTCTAACCTGGTTTCCTCTGTATGCATTTGCTATGTTTTCGTCGAGAAGTGCCAACAAAGATCTGTTGATCTCGTTTTTCTCCACCATATCCAGCAACTGTATATAAAAAAATGGTTAAAAATCATCTGATGAAGCATCATAATGTTTACGGGTTTATGGTTTAAGGTCACATACCGTCGCTTTTATATCGGTTGAGGTTAAGATCTTGGTTAAGCTATTTGTAGCCGTCATAAGCTCGTTTTGCATTTTGTCATAAGCCTCTGCAAAAGAAATATAACAAGAGAAGTGATCAGAACCCGTAAATTAAGATTGTTGAGTCAGTCATCAGGACTTGATTAAGAACAAAAAAACAGCGCAAAAACCTATTCCTTCTTCTAAGGCTTTCTGAAGTGATTCAAGCTCAATCAATCTGTCTTCAGCTTCCTGTTTTGCCATGGAAAAAGTTAGTTAAGTTCTCGATTTCCAGTGATCGATTAAATGTCGGTACTGTACCGCAGTTTTTGTAACAGCAAACCGAATTTGCCCGATTTCAAGCCGTATCTGCGCAAAGAATTCGTCGTTTAACCTGGAAATTACAGTAATCACGAGATAGTTAACACTGGACTTCAGAACTCATATCTAACTTCCAAATGCTATTATATATTTCGACGTCGCTTGATAAGGTAAGCATAAAGAGCATCTTCACATGGGCAAATCATCGAACAGGTGGTGTGCACATTGAAATCAACAATATATTCACGAACCTTCCTCGAAGCCTAGCGATCTCGAACTCAATCTCCTGAGCTTCCGTATCAAGAAAGTACTCAATCAGTTCCGCCGAAGTATCCGGTACAACTCTAGACTGAACACAACCCAAAATATCAGTGAACAAACCCAAATCAGTATAATTGCAAAACCCAAATCAGCAATTTTTTACTTGTCTAAGAGCTTGACGACGCTCTCTCTCTTCGCGGATTTGTTTCTGAAAAGCCTCTTTCGCCTCCGAGTCTCTCTCTAGCCGGCGCTTGAACTCAAGGCGAGCGATATGGCCAGTTTGCGCCGGACCTAAGATACCTTTCGGATCCTTCCTTAAGATTAACAAGAAAATTTTCAGCCAAATCAAAAAGCAAGAACCATAAATAAAAAGAAGGGATTTTGACTCTATACCCATTCGCAGGAGATTTTGCTCCTCCGTGAATAAACTCTCGGCATTGTACGGACGGTGTTCGCGACGGCGATTCCGATTGAGAGTGAAGCCATTGGGATGATGTTTTTTTCTTTTTCTGTGAGCTCTGCTTTTACGTTATCTCTTATCTGTTTTTATGGCGGGACGATTTGTGACCGTTGAAGTACAGCGGGTGATTAGAGGCGTTTGATCAGATCGTAACCGTTGATATGTTTTGATCTGGACGATCGTTTTCGTCCACGTGAGATATGAGGCCCAATGTTTTCAATTAGTGCAAAGGCCCAATTAACCCAAATATTGGACGGCCTTTTTTACGGCCCGTATATATTTTCACCGGTCAGGTTGGGTTTGTTAAACGAACCAAAAACGTTACAGAGATAGATCATTTAAGTAGTAAATGTCTAAAGCTAGAATTAAAGATGTTATGTTGGACAAGAAACATTGTAAACTAAATCGATTCAGTTATGCTCGGTCTGAACAGTAATATATATAGAACCAGTTCTACAAAATCAAATTGAGCTGATTAAGTATAATATATCATTTTACATTTTGATGGTCGACTATAGACTGGTCTCTAGAACCATATGATTCGATCTTAATTTCATTAAACTACGATAAACTGATTTTGATGGTCGACTATAGACTGGTCCATAAACTGATTTCAACCAATCTACGATATGTGTGAAATCTGGTTCTCACAATGATAACCAAACAAATATTTGGGGCATGTTCGAAGATCAATATTCAACAATCTCGGATAAACTTCAATGTTGAAAACAAGGATGCAACTTTAGTTCATCTTTGGTTTTGAAAAAGAGAATAATAACATCTAATGGATGCAAAATTCTGCAACTCTACAAACAATTGTCGTTAACTCGGATAGTCCATAAATCAAACTAAAATAACCAAAAATCATGAACATTTCAGTAGAATTTTCCCTATAATAATAAACCATACCCAACATTCCCTCGCAATAAAAGAAGCCAAAGCACATAGAAAATATTGACAAATTCAAATACTTTTATAACTTTTGTGGAAGCTTCTTGGCCTAACGATGAAAGGTTTAAAGATATTTATAATAGGTCTAGAGTTCGATTTCCGGAGAATGCAATTTCTGCATATTAATAGGTTCAAAACTTATCGAGGTTCCAAAATATTGTAGATAGAACCGTTTGTCGTGGTCTTGAATATTGCGTAAATGTGTCCAACATAGGTATTGTGTAAGTAAAACCATTTGTCGTGGATCCGTATCTTGGTCTAGTTCGAGACAGCTAGTTCAAACTTCAATCGGTGTCTCTTTTAGAAAACTTGTGCCAAACCCTCTATTTGTCTTAAACACTTTCCCACACTTGAAAATCTTGTAACAAGTGCATAATGTCCACTAGAAACATCCACTCTTCTCACGGCCACTATATCATTCGACTGATTTAGTACTATCAAGCAATTGGTTATTATGATACATTGATACGCACAAACAAATGTGTAACTGAAATAAGCATCGTTTTCTTTGTTTTGTTTATGCTAGCCACATAAATAGCTAATTAACTGTTATTTAAGAAAACAATAATTTTATCGACCAATTAACAATCCAAGCACCATATTTTAAAAGGAAAACGCATTCATAAACCAATAATAATCTCAGTTAATCATAATAAAACGACGAACCGTGCCAGCAATGTGTGCATACATGAAATATATAATGCATGCATGTGTTAAGTGGTATTACACCATATAATATTTTAGACAATTCATATTATAAGGGTGAATTGCAAGAATATTATGTTTGCAACTGTTATTTAGGTGACTAACATAGCAATGCAGTCAATTAAGTTTATAGCAGTAGTCAACTGTCCAAAATAAAGAGAATTGTCGTAAAAGTCCTTGGTCCCTTATTCTAGACATTGTTTTTTTCCCAGACTTGAAAGCGATATCTCATATGTTAAAGTAGTAAATGCTAGTGTCTTTTTTATTTTCTCTTTCCTCTTCATCTTTTCCTTCTCTTTCTCTTCTCTTTCCATTGTTATCGAATAAACTAATGTTTCTCTTTCTCTTTCCTTTTCATCTTCCTTTTTTCCTTCTCTTTCTCTTCTCTTTCCATTGTTGTTGAAGAAACTAACGTTTCTCTTCTCGTTTAAACTGCAATATTTTGTGTTTCTTCTCTCACTAGAAGACAAAACAGATGACTATTTTTTTTTCTTTTAACAAACCAGATGATTAATTTATAATCACGAAAACTTTAAATCATTAGATCTAATAGTTAGTCAACTACATTCACACACATGTACATGAACTATCGCACAAAGTAGTTAACTACTCATTTAGTAAATACCACTGAAACAAATAGTCAACCACATTCACACACATATACATGAACTATCGCACAAAGTAGTTAACTACTCATTTAACAAACACCACTGAAACAAATAGTCAACTACATTCACACACATGTACATGAACTATCGCACAAAGTAGTTAACTACTCATTTAGTAAACACCATTGAAACAAATAGTCAACTACATTCACACACATGTACATGAACTATCGCATAAAGTAGTTAACTACTCATTTAGTAAACACCACTGAAACAAATAGTCAAATACATTCATACACATGTACATGAGATATCACACAAAGTAGTTAACTACTCATTTAGTAAACACCACTGAAACAATATAGTCGACTACATTCACACACATGTACATGACTATCGCACAAAGTAGTTACCTACTCATTTAGTATGGGGGGAGAAATTCCAAAGAGAGCAATAGAGTTTTTTAGGGAGGAGAAAACGTGGAGAGAGGAAAGAGAAGATAAATGTGTAAAGAGAAAAGTAGAGAAAAAGTTTTTTTATTTAAATAATGGTTAAAAGGTGGGAGTGTGTAAGAAATGAGGAGAGAGAATGTTATGTGTAAGAGAAATAAAAAAGTAGATGAGGGGTTGCAAGGTCTTTTACCAAGGATTGCTTTTGTATATTATATTGACTTTTTATTTACTTAATTTTGACCCACAAACATGTTATCACACCTAGTTTCCCTTTAAAATGCATTTATACATGTTTAGTAGGGTTGGACAGAACATCCGAAATATGAGATCCGGTCCAAGATCTTATACTATCCGATTCAAAAATAGGATATTCAAAGTTCCCGAAACAGGTTGTAATTAGATAAAAACAAGGATACCCTTATCTGATACATATATGCTTTCCTATATAATTTTCTTTAAAATATATATAAATTTTTCATATAATAAATAAAAAATATCTTAAAATATTATCAAAACTAACATTTATTTATAAGAATTATGGTTTATTTTGAATATCCATAACAAGTAAGTTATTAAATGTTTATAAAAATTAATTTAAATATTTTTATATGATACATTCTATTTAATTTTATTTTTATTGAACAATTTTAATTATTTTAATAATTTATTAAATTTTTTTTTTTGACAATTCCAAATCGGTTTTCTTTTTGAAATTTCAAGTTATCCTATTCGTGCTCACCCCTAATGTCTAAAGTATCTCCGATCTGAACGATATAGAATGTTTTCACCGTACTTTCAGCTTAAGTTCTATACTTGAGCTTTTAGATATGGGTCTAATGAATCAAATTAGGATTAAGTAAAGTTATAAGTTCTCTTCCTGAGCTTTTACATGTGGGGCTAATGAATCAAATTAGCATTAATTAAAGTTTCTATATAAATACTTTTTTACCCTAATTGATATTGCATTATAAAAGTTATCCCTCCATTAAAAAAAAGGTTTTCTTTGTAGTAGATGTAGCTAACCTTCCATTGGTGAACCATGTAAATCCATATTTTTATGAACTTTTTCACATCCATTATAACAATTTTACCCCCCCCCCCCCTCCCTTTTTCTGGTTAACTCCTCATCTTTATAAACATTATGTAACTTCAACTTTACATTATTAATGAAATTTTAGCTTTTGTCGGAAAAAAATAAATAACAATTTTAAATTTATAAAAAAAAAAAATCGTCGGCCAACTTGTATATTTCATAGGAGTAGTTTTTTTTTTGGGGGATCAAACTTGATTTGATTTCATAGTTTAAGGTGCCGATCGAAGAAGGAAGTAAACTCCAAACTACATTGTTAAAAAATATTTTATAGTTAAAAAGAAAAACCGTAAATCATCAATTTGGAGAATGGGGTTGTCGATGCCTCGATGGAGAGTTTTTTTTTTTGTGAAAAAAGAAGAAATGAGTAGAATTCTATTTAAAAAGAAAAAAAAAGAAGAGTAGGATTCCTATAACAAAAGAAAACGTTATACGAATAACTATTTGCAGAAACTGTAGTCTGTAAAAGGCAATGGCCACGTAGCAGCTAATTATAAGGTTATATAAAATTAAATATTGGGGAATTTGAAAAAAAAAAAGATAAAATCGCTCACGTATTGTCCCACTAAACCTTCCTAAACATATATCATTATGATTTATAATAATTAAAATCCAAATAAATATTTTTGTAAACTGAAAAAACTATTATTGTAAATCTTGTTTTTTTTTGTTGTCAAAAACTGAATTGCATTAAACTAAATCGAAGAGTTTAACAAAGCATGCAAAACCTGTTTTGCCAGCGAATCTACCTTTGTATTAACAGAACGACGGATAAATCGAAAGGAAATCAAAGAAAAACATAACATCATAAGGCAAATATCGTAAACAATGGAATGAATCTATGTATGAATTTCTTGAGAGTCGAGGAAGTTGACCAAAAAATCGAGTCGAAAAGTACTTGGATCTTTTCAACCCCTCGATGTAAGGCTTGTGAGGGCGCCTCTCGGACAGTCCACACTTCTCCTACTACCGCCAAAGAGACAAGATTGAAGATGTGTGTGTTTGAAGTGTTGTTGTACCATTTGAGAAGTAGTACAGGAAGTGCTACAAGCGATACAGGAAGTACTACAAGCGACCAAATCGTGGTCATTGGATGACTTGGAGCCAGCGTGGGCTGGAGTAAACTTCTAGAAGCTTCTAGAGACGTGCCAAGAGGGGTATATGAGCTGGATAAAGAAGATATTATTGTTTAGAAGTGTTTCCATATTCTTAGGAGAAGATATTGGAAAAAGAGAATATTTCCTAAAAGATTTGGAGATATCTTGAATAAAGGAAATATGCTATATGGAAATTCTTGGAGTGAAAGTTGAAGAATATATAGAGCAGGTTGTGGCCCTTTGGTAAGGAACACAGAGCTTGAGAGAAAAAGAAAGGCAAAAGGTTTTTTGTTGGTGTGACATCGTCTGTGTCAGTGAGTGAATCAAAGTCTAGGCTTGGGGGAGTTTAGCTCAGGGTTAGGTTATCCTGAAGAGTTCATGTTATAGAATAGAGCGGTATTTCAAGAGGTTGATCTACGCGTTTTCAATTGTGTTGTAATTGCTTTCTTATTCTAGTGAATTCGAATACTGGACGTGGTCCCGGGGAGTAGGAAACGAACCTCGTTAAAAAAATATGTGTATCTTTATTTCATGCACTTTATTTGTGTCTCATCTACACTCACAATTGGTATCAGAGCGGGTTCTCGATAGAGATTTAGTCTTGTTTCGAGTAGATCTAAGGTGAGGAACAAAAGTAGTACAGGAAGTAGGACAGAGTTTAAAATCGGGTTTGATGGAGTCTTATCATGAGGGTACGTATATGGCAAGACCACCGCGACTTGATTCTTCTAATTATGGGTATTGGAAGGTTCGTATGCAAGCTTTCATCAGTGGTCTTGATGAAGATTGTTGGAATTCAATTGAGATTGGTTGGAATCCTCCTATGATGACTGATGATAAGGGAGTTGAAGTTCCTAAGCCGAGGGATAAGTGGAATGCTACAGAGAAGAAGGCATCAAGTTGTAATTCTAAGGCCAAGACTGCGATTTACAATGCAATTGATGCAAACTACTTCAAGCTGATTTCTCAATGTGCATCAGCTCAGAAGGCATGGAAGACATTGGAGAACATGTTTGAAGGTACTACAAGTGTCAAGAGAACTAAGCTGGATATGTTAGCATCTAAGTTTGAGAATCTAAGGATGGATGATGGGGAAACCGTAGCTCAATTTAGTGCTAAGCTGTGTGACATATCTAATGAGTCATTCGCTCTTGGAAAGCAGTACAAGGACAAAAAGCTTGTGAAGAAACTGAAGAGATCTCTTCCATCAAAGTTTGAGTCAAAAATCTCTGCAGTTGAAGAAGCTCATAATCTGGATGAGATGGCTTTTGATGAATTTGTTGGGATACTTCAAGCTTTTGAGTTGAGCAAATCATATGAAGACAAAGGTAAGAAGAAGGATGTTGATGTTGGAGTTGCTCTAAAGGTTTCATCTTCTGAAGATCCTATGGCGATGCTGTCAAGACAATTTGCTAAGTATTTGAAGCAGAAGGGAAACCGAACAGAGAAAGGAAAGGAGTTTGGCAACTCATCATCGAAGATAAAATGCTATGAGTGCCAAGGCTTTGGACATGTACGCTCTGAATGTGCAAACTTACAAAAGAAGAAGAAAATCAATGATTCTGGAACTGATTCAGATGATGGTGAAGACCTTAAGAATTTTGTGGCTTTTACAACCTTTGAATCTGCATCTGTAGCAGAATCTGCATCTGTAGCAGAATCTGCGTCTGCAACAGGATCTGCGTCAGCGTTCGCAACAGGATCTGCGTCTGCAGCAAGGTCTGAAATTGGAAGTGACAATGATGAAAGTGATGACGATGCTGGAAGTGTCAATGATAAAGAGTTTGTTGAGAGTTACAAAGCATTGTATGAGCATTGGTGTAAACTGGTTGAGGAGAATTCAGCATTGACTAAGGAGAATGTCAAGTTAGAAGCTCAAGTGACTGAGGTACAAAAGTATGCAACAGAGAAAGAAGAAGAAGCTCAGCAAGTTAGAGTTCAACTTGAAGAAACACAAAAAGGTTTGAGGATGTTGAATAATGGCACGAATCAGTTGGATCATCTTCTTAGCATTGGGAAAAGTGATCGATATGGTCTTGGATTTCAAGGGAAATCTTCAAAAGTTGATTGTGTTTTTGTCTCTGGTGGAAAAATGAAGGCTGCAGCGACATCTGCTATAGAAGCTGCAACTGCTACAGAGAAGGCAGCTGGTACAAAAACTGCTACAGCACCTTCAAAAAGGAAAATTCCAGAAGTACAAAGTGCACCTCGACGAATTTTTCGACATGTGTGTCATCACTGTGGAGTTGTTGGGCATATTAGGCCAAGATGTTTGAGATTATTGAGGGAGAATAATCGAATGGAGCAAGCTAATGGTGTGAGATTTCATGGTCAAACATGTTATCATTGTGGGGTTGTTGGACACGTTCAACGTAATTGTTCCAGGTTTGTTCAAGGGGCTTTTTGGACTCGGAAATATAATCATTACAGAGATGGTGCAGTAGGAGTTTATCCTAAATTTGGAAGGAGACGGTTCTTCCATTAGTTTTTGACCATGATGTGACTCAAGCAGGGGGAGAATGGGTGTTGCTAGTGTTGTTGTGTTACTAGTAATGAAGCTTTTGAAGCTAAGAGAGCTTGAGTTCACATACATAGTCAAAAAGGGGGAGAATGAAGATGTGTGTGTTTGAAGTGTTGATGTACCATTTAAGAAGTAGTACAGGAAGTGCTACAAGCGATACAGGAAGTACTACAAGCGACCAAATCGTGGTCATTGGATGACTTGGAGCCAGCGTGGGCAGGAGTAAACTTCTAGAAGCTTCTAGAGACGTGCCAAGAGGGGTATATGAGCTGGATAAAGAAGATATTATTGTTTAGAAGTGTTTCCATATTCTTAGGAGAAGATATTGGAAAAAGAGAATATTTCCTAAAAGATTTGGAGATATCTTGAATAAAGGAAATATGCTATATGGAAATTCTTGGAGTGAAAGTTGAAGAATATATAGAGCAGGTCGTGGCCCTTTGGTAAGGAACACAGAGCTTGAGAGAAAAAGAAAGGCAAAAGGTTTTTTGTTGGTGTGACATCGTCTGTGTCAGTGAGTGAATCAAAGTCTAGGCTTGGGGGAGTTTAGCTCAGGGTTAGATTATCCTGAAGAGTTCATGTTATAGAATAGAGCGGTATTTCAAGAGGTTGATATACGCGTTTGCAATTGTGTTGTAATTGCTTTCTTATTCTAGTGAATTCGAATACTGGACGTGGTCCCGGGGAGTAGGAAACGAACCTCATTAAAAAACTATGTGTCTCTTTATTTCCTGCACTTTATTTGTGTCTCATCTACACTCACAAAGATGACGATGAGCTTAGTGATTAAACACTAGTTCCTCCGTATTATAACGGAAATAACAACCTATCCCACAGGTTAATGAGTCCCTTTGCCAGGATGCATCCACAGAGCAAGACCATTTGGCTTGAGGAGCTTGAATCTGTTGGACATTAGATGAGTGATTTTGTCCATTTTTTCAAATTTCCCTTATATAGTTATGCATCATGCATGTGATAAGGTTATATAAATTACATATATGCAATGACCTAAGGCAACATCAAAGTTAACAAAATTATAGGGCCACATTTATTTCAAAATTAAGTTTATGTGTATAGTTTAATACTATGATTCAACCCGCGCTAGTTATATAGCGCGAAGTAATTTTTGTTTAAAAAGTTATTTGAAATTTAAGAAAATTTGTTTTTATCTGAATTTTAAAATATGCTTAACTAATGATTATAGATATAACTGTCAATCGGGACTAACTTGTCTATTTAACCTATTTTGTAATAAACTAAAATATTATTCGGGCTAACCAGCAAAAATCTATCTTGAAAACATAACTCTAATATGCACCGCTTAATGACTATGATTTTTGTGGTCAGTCTACAAATTCTTTTAAAAAGTCAATTTTCTCGTGTCTAACTCTTTATAAAATTAATATAATATTTTATAATAATTATAGTGAAAAAATATTGGAAGATTTCGAATATATTTTTTCTTTGAATATGTATGGATTGATTATTTTAATATTATGATAATAACTAAGAAACTAAATAGTAAATAACATCTTTAATGGAAAATATATACTTTTCATATTCTCATCAACAATTTTAAAAAACAATTACATCCTTTCATATTTTATTTATTTTTTCTTATTTGTAATGATATAATATGTAATAACTTACAAAATAAAATTCATTTTCAAAAATGTTTTTTTAAATAATATTATAGAGATATATGTTTAGCTTCTTTGTTTGAAGAAGTCCATAATATTTTTTTTGACACCAAAGAAGTCCATAATATTGAAAAAATTATTGTTATAAGAGAAATTAAATAGTTTGGTTATCATATCTATAGAGAAAAAAATTGGTGAAAAATTCGAATATGTGAATTTGATAAAGGTCAATAGTTATGTACTTATGTGAAGCGGTATCTTAGGAAAGAGCTAAACATCGGATTACAGTTTAATTGTGGTTTAAACAATTGTATCCGATTTAAAAGTTTATACGGTAACACTACTTAGCTTAGGATCACATAGAACTGCCTAAATCTATTTGATTATTTCAACGCTAAAATTCTACTACTAAAATTCGACGATTACTCCAATTTTAACGCCTAATCAACAAATTGAATTGCACAAGAATGTTGGCAAGAAAAAAAAAAAGGGGTACTAGAATCTAGAAATTTTCGTCAAATGACAATTAACGATAAGAAACATCATTTTCAATAAAATATACATTACCGGTAAAACATTCAATCTTCTTTGGTCAAGTTATTAAATATATAGGAGTTAACATTTTCAAAAAAAAGAAAAACAAAAACAAAAAAGACACACATATTAAATAATGTGGAAAATAAAGTAAAATGCTTAATGTTTCTTCCTTAAAGCAAGTTTGTATTTAATAAAACCGAACAAAAGCAAAACCAAAAGCCACAAGTAAACCCAAAAACTCAACCCTCCGTGAGAAAGAGAGAAAGGAAGAATGACGCGTTTCTCAACGGCGACGATCTTTGCGGCGGCGATGACGGCGATGGTTTTGGTTTCGTTGCCGGAGATAGAAGCGCAAGCGGCTACAACGTGCGTGAGCAAGCTAGTACCCTGCTTCAGTGCCCTGACAACGACGACGAGGCCTTCTAAAGATTGTTGCGACTCGATCAAGGAAGCGGTGGAGAAGGAGCTTACCTGTCTCTGCACCGTCTACAACACTCCTGGTTTGCTCTCAGGGTTTAACGTCACTACTGTTCAAGCTCTCAATCTCAGCCGTCGATGTGACGTCAACACTGATCTCTCCGCTTGTTCCGGTATAATCTGAAATTTTTGTTTTTCTCCAGATCTATTCCGATTTCAAATTTGGGGTTTTAGTATGGATCTGATTATGAATGTGAGATTTTTTGGGGTATAATTTTCAGCATCTGGAGCTCAATCGCCAAAAGCTTCTTTACCTCCTCCAGGTATAAACCAAACTTCAACTACTCTCTTTATACTTTATTTAGTTTGCTCAAATTTTTGAAATCAAAATTTCAAATCTTGTTCGATGGATTATATTATTATTATTATTATTATTATTATTCAATATTCGATTGATTAGTAACCAAATCAAATATTACTGAACTCTTCTGGTGACAATTCAATATTTTTTTTTATTTTCCCAGATTTCTTTTTATTTTTCTAAGACGACAAAATTGAGTGTGAAAGCCAGCTTTTTTTTTGGTACTTTCTGTTGCCTCCAGTATTGACTTGAATAAATCTGACGAAATCACTAAAAAAAAAATAAAACATGTCAGATTTTTTTATTTTTTTTATTTTGTATTTTATATATATACACATAGTTTATTTGTTTGATTAACAAAATTTGCTTATATGGATTTCTAATTTCAGCAGGAAATAAAGGAAAAGACGCCGGAGCTGGGAACAGGCTCGCCGGTTATGGAGTACCAACCGTGATCTTGTCTTTGGTTTCGACCATCTTCTTCTGAACCGGAATTACTTTAACCCGGTTTATTATTAGCTTATTAAGTCTGGAGATTGTTTGTTTTTATTATTAGCCCATGTTCTTATATTTACCGGTCTAAACCTGACATTATCATTTGTATATCAGTTTGTCTCGATTCCAGTATGGTTTTCTGAATTCTATTGGATGTTATCTACTGTGACTGGATTTAATAAGTTAATAACAAAAGCAGAAGAACCCAAATCATATTGAGCTCCAAAAAGAGGATATAGCCCAAAACAAAGAGGCCCACAACGATGTTTCCATCGAGAGAAATGATAAGATTCGAGAACCGGAAAACAAATTTTTTAAAAAAATCACAAACCGGTAAGCTCAATAGGCTAATAAAGAATTTACTAAACCGGTTTCAGGAGTCACTCACTCTCCTGGCTCCTGCTGACTCAGTGTTGAGGAAGGGACACACACTCTTCATGTGCTTTTAGGGTTTACTGAATTTTACAGAGCCATAGGCATAGTAGTTGAATCAAGTTATTTATTTTGCTTTTCTAGCAATTACATTTGATTGCTATTGTGTGTGAGTTTCATGAAGATGACTGATACTGTTCTTTGTGTATTTCATTGTTAGGTTTACAAAAGATTAGTAGTGAGCATGATAAGAAGCTCTTCCCTTCAAGATGATATCAGACTTGATTATGGTTTTAGTTCAGATTTGGTTTTTAACCAAACTTATTTCTGTCAAAAAAAAACAAAAAACAAATTTATTTTACAATTCTTAATTTGAATGATTGTTTAGACAAATTTATAGCTCCATTCGGTTCAATTAATTGTTTAGACTTGCCAAATCTTGATAAGAAAACTCAAGTGAGAGCTAATTAAACCGGTATACTCAGACCCGGTCATTTGAACAAAAAAAAAAAATAGATATTGAAGTTTTTCTACACATTTCTCACCTTTTTTGGCTTTCGATTTCTTCTTTTTGTAACTTGTTTGGGAAAGGAAAATGGCGAGGTGTGTATTGATGTTTAATTACATTATTTGAAGGTAATTTGTATTTCGTCCAAAAAAAAGAGAGGTAATTTGTATAAGTTTCAATCTTTTCTTGGTTTGCATTTTTGGAACCGGGTTCAAATATTCGCAATTTTCAATCAGAATACGTAGTCCGGTTTCCGGTTCGATGATAATTACTGAACCAGGTTACTCTCTCTCTCTGCTCCGTTTAGGTTTTGACAGACTGGTCAAAGTGATAACAACTCCTAAAACTTGGACAGAGAAAGGAACCAAATCAGCTCTTTTGCGATGCGGAGATCTTTTGCGATTGCCTCGACGGCGAAGAGGTTTGTTCATGTTCAAGGTAATCTCGTAAATGCTACTCCGTCGTTGATTTTCTGTTGCTGGAAACGAGATTTTTCTGGTGCGAGTGATGATTACAGAGAGATAATCAGAAATGGGCTTGGTGATATTAAGTTAGATGATGCAATTGGTTTGTTCAGTGAGATGGTTAAGTCTCGTACACGCCCTTCCATTGTGGATTTCAGTAAATTGTTGAGTGCCATCGCAAAGATGAAGAAGTATGATGTTGTTATCTCTCTGGGCGAGGAGATGCAAAGGCTGGGGATTACACATGATCTCTTTACTTACACTATCTTCATAAACTGTTTCTGCCGCTCCTCTCAGCTCTCTCTTGCTTTAGCTATTCTTGGGAAGATGATGAAACTCGGGTATAAGCCTAGCATTGTCACGCTTTCTTCCCTTCTCAATGGATATTGCCACGGGAATAGGATTTCTGATGCCGTAGCTTTGGTTGATCAAATGGTTGAAATGGGATATCAACCTAACACAGTGACATTTACGACTCTAATTCATGGACTTTTTCTCCACAACAAAGTCTCAGAAGCAGTGGCTTTAGTTGACAGAATGGTTGCGAAAGGATGTCAACCGAGTCTAGTTACGTATGGTGTGGTAGTAAACGGAGTATGTAAGAGAGGTGATATTGATTTGGCTTTAAATATGCTCAAGAAGATGGAGGAAGGGAAAATAAAGGCTGGTGTCATAATATACAACACAATCATTGATGGTCTTTCCAAATACAGGCATGCGGATGATGCACTCGGCCTATTCAATGAAATGGAGAGCAAAGGAATTAGACCTGATGTTTTTACCTACAACTCCCTCATAAGCTGCTTTTGTGATTACGGAAGATGGAGTGATGCCTCTCGACTACTAAGCAATATGATTGAGAAAAAAATCAACCCCAACGTTGTTACTTTCAACGCTTTGATCGATGCATTTGCAAAAGAGGGAAAGCTTTTGGAGGCCAAAAAATTGTACGAGGAGATGATCAGAAGGTCTATAGATCCTAATACTATCACTTACAGTTCATTGATCAACGGGTTTTGTTTGCAAGATCGTCTAGAAGATGCCAAGCAGATGTTTGCTTTGATGGTTAGCAAAGGTTGTTTCCCAAATGTGGTGACTTATAATATTCTCATAAATGGATTTTGTAAGTCTAAGAGAGTAGAAGATGGTATGGAACTCTTCAGGGAGATGTCTCAAAGAGGATTGGTTGCAGACACAATTACTTACACCACTCTTATCCAAGGGTTTTTTCAAGCCGGAGAATGTGATAATGCCCAAGAGATTTTCAGACAGATGGTTTCTGATGGTGTGCCTCCTAGTATTGTGACTTACAACAATTTGCTAGATGGGCTTTGTAATAACGGGAAGCTAGAGAAAGCATTGGTCATATTCCAAGATATGCAAAAGAGTGAAATAGAACTCAATATTTTCACATATAATATTATCATTGAAGGAATGTGCAAGGCTGGTAAGGTGGAAGACGCGTGGGATTTGTTTTGCAGCCTCAACCTTAAAGGAGTGAAGCTTGATGTTGTAACCTACACTACAATGATCTCAGGATTATGTAGGAAAGTCTCAAAGCAGGAAGCACATGCCTTGTTCCGAAAAATGAAAGAAGATGGGCTTCTCCCAAATGACTGTACGTATAATACGCTGATTAGGGCACACCTTAGAGATGATGATAAAACTGCATCAGCTGAACTCATCAAAGAAATGAGGTGTTGCGGGTTCGGTGGAGATGCGTCAACAATAAGCATGGTCACTAATATGTTGTATGATGGGAGATTAGACAAAAGCTTTCTGGAGATGCTTTCTTAAAACAATTTATCCACGAGAGAAGAGGAGTGGTAGAGCAACTCCCTTCTCTTCAAAGCATCTACGAGGTGAATCAAGTTATTTATGTTGCTTTTCTAATGATTACTTCTCAACGCAGTGCTTATGTTCTCATGTTACATGTAGATAGATTTGTGTATATTTGGTCGATATTGTGCGTGAGCTTCATGATGAACAAACACATTTGTGGTGAGCATTAGAAGAAGCTCTTCCCTCAAAAATGATCTCAAATTTTCTGAATTTGTTTCCTATAGAAATTTAAATTCAAACTAGTCTTATAATCTATCCAAAACGATAACAAACTAGTCTATAACATCTTACATATATATCTGAATAATATACAAATTTACAGAATAAAGTTTATGTTTTGGTACAAATTTTGGTAATTAATTCTGCAGAAAAAATCTTGTAAAATTAATGAAAATACATATGCAGATCATCAGACAAGCCGGGAGATGAACAAACTTAAAAAGATGCCCCTGAATCTTTATAAAATGTAAACTCAACATGTTCTCAAGGATGTTTCTTTTTTTTTTGTTTTCAATGATCTCGTAAAAAAACAAAGAACAAATCGCTAGATTTAGGCGATGCGGGTAACTGCAGCATATATAGCATCAGCGAGTTGAGGCACTGTCTTCGAACTTAGACCTGCCATGCTTATCCTCCTGCAAGACACAATTCTCACTTTGAAACTAAGTTTTTTTACATGAAAACTAGACAACTAAAACATTTGAAGAAAAGTGATATAATTTCCCTCACCCATTATAGGTCATGTAAATGTGATACTCTTTGGCGATCAAGCGAACTTGCTTCTCATTCAATCCGGTAAAAGAAAACATCCCAATCTGTTTGATAATGTGACTCCAATCACCAGGTGTGCCTGCAAGAACAAAATGGTACAAATCAGAACTTATGAATGATTCAATATTAACAAAAAGTTTGAAGAAAATAAAAACATTAAACCAAAACCTCTAGCTTGTATAGCTTCGTATAACTTTTGGCGCATGCTAAGTATGCGGTGAACCATTCTTTTCAGCTCAATGGTCCAGTCCCTGTACATATCACTGCCAAAGATGTATACAACGAAAGAAACTTTGAGGATAATCAAAATCCATCCAAACATTGAAGCATTTAAACACAACAACAATCACCTGTTTTTAAGAATTGTGGTTACAACGGATGCTCCATGAATAGGTGGGCTAAGATACATAGGTCTCACAACAAGTAACACTTGGCTTTGGACTTTCCTAGCCACATCTTCAGTGGTGCATACCTTCACATTAGACACACAAAGTTTTTATATACAATACTCTTCGGAAATGCTTTATTATTATAAATAGACATAATTGCAAAAATTGTCACTTAATTTGACTTTCATTAGTATTTTGACAATTTCTTAAAGTGTTAAAAATATTTGTCACTTTTTTGGGTAAAAAGTCGATATTACCCTTCTTATTCTTATTGCTATATATCGTGCACCGTCCATTATCGTATATGCCGTACTATACATGTGTAAATTTGGGTTGAACAGTGAAATAAGTGATACTTTCTACTACATTTTCAAAAAATGACAACAAACTAATGAATTTTCAAATAAGTGACAATTCTTGCAAAATCCCTTTATAAATATAGCCAAGATTTACGATTGCTTGTGAAAGTGAGAAATTTTGGTTGCTTACAATGGTAAGAGCGCCAATACGCTCCCCATAAAGACCCATATTTTTGGAAAAACTTTGAGTTATCAAACATTCACCTCCATCAGCAACAAACATACGAACCGCTTGTGCATCTATGTCAAGGCTACCACTTGCAAAACCCTGAAAATTTTAGGCACGAGAGGATCAAGATGAAATTATATTACAACGGGAAATATATATATTATAACTAGCACTAAAAAGAAAGAAATGATCAAAGGAAAGAAAAAGGTAATTTTATGACTTGCCTGATATGCATTATCAAAGAATGGTAATAAGCTTTTAGATCTCACTATTTGTCGAATATGTTCCCATTGTTCCAATGTTGGGTCAACTCCTGTGGGGTTATGCGCACAAGCTTGCAATACCACTATGGCTCCAGACGGTGCAGCGCCAAGATCTTTGAGCATGCCTGTTTTGAAATCAATCAAGTTTCACGTGGCATACTTTAACTTCATAGCATGTTTTATCTTAGTTTTGTTTGCTTACATCTTAGTGCTTGGGCTAATCAAACAGTAATCAAGATGGAAGAAAACAAAACTAAGATAAAATCATTTGGACAACAATATAAAATCAACCTTTGAAGTCGAGTCCTCGGGTTTTCGGATCATAGTAACGGAAATACTCTACAGACAAACCCGCCAAATTGAAAATATTGGGATGGTTCCCCCAAGTTGGGTTTGGAACAAAAATGACACGCTGAAAGCAATGAGAAACACAATTATCAGTTAAAGAAACTCTGAGATTTGTCAAAAAAACAAAGTTAAAAAACCTGATTTTTCAAAAATGAATCATGTGAGCTTTTTATGAAAGATTTTATAACCCAACCTTGCAGAGAAAAATGCAAAAAGGGAACTCTATATTACAATAATCCTACAAACTTTTTTTTTTTTTTTTTTGGGGGTAAAATGTTAAGATTAATACCAATTTTCGAAGTTTTTTACATCGTACAGAGATTCAACGAAGAGAAACATAAAGATCAAAATCTACTAACAACGACAAAACAACAAGATACACGACGCTTTAGGAATTGGTAAACGGTCATGAAAATAAAAAAACGAGACGAAGCTAGACGGAAGAACACCAATCACACGCCTAAGCGCGGACCTTCACGTTTTTTCCACAGCCCCGGGAGAGCTGGAGTCCATATTAGTTGCCACGAGCATAATCCCGAGACCAGTCCCAAACCTCGAGAAAGATACCTACAGCTTCTACGCAACGAACGCAATTTCCGGTTTCATCGAAAGATAGAACTGGCGCCTCTATCTACCGTCAAACAACACTCTAAAACTCCACCAACTAGCCAAAGGAGCAAACCGCAACCGAAGCCATATACACGAAACGAGCACACTGCCGAACCAAGCCGGGAAAAGAAACACACACCTGCGGGGACTAAGGCCACGCCGGCGAACAAAAGGCGCCACCGGAAACCCACCACCAGAGCACGGAAGAAAGCAACCGCTGAGCCACACGCCTAGAGCCACCACTTAGAGCCACCGCCGATGGAGCCACCACGAGCCTAGCGAAAAACGAACCACCACACAGCTGCTAGCCACAGCCGAGAGCCTCCACACCAAAGCCAGAAGCTGGCGATTGATCCCGTTCTCTAGGAGCAGATCGCCACCGCCAGGAGGAGGGAAGCTCCGAACTTTATCGCCGCATCCCACCGCCCTCACGAACACGAGAGTAAATCGAGACAAAGGAGAGACCTAACCAAGATGAGGATGCTACAAGACACCACCACATCACCTCGGGAAGCCGAATAGAACGCAGCCGGCACGCGAGACTCTAGCCGGAGCTAGAGACCGCCGAAGAGGAAAACGCCGGCGAGAGGAACAAGGAAGGAAACCGACGAAGAGACGAGGCGGACAGAGGAGAGAAATGTCGACCCACGAGAAGACAGTCCACCACCACCGCGACCCCAACGACGCCGCTGAGGCCCCGCCGCCGACGAACGAGAATACGCCGGAGAAGCTTCCACCTTAATTACCGTCACAACCGGACTGACGGCCAAACCCATCTACAAACCTATCAAGGGAAAGAGGAGACCAAGGGGGTCCCTCCCCCGGCGACGGTGAGCCACCACGCGCGCCGGAGAGGAAGATCGAAGAAGATGAAGATTCGGCAAGGAGAAGAAAAAGAAGATCAGGAAATCGCCTCTCAAAGGCAGAGAGAAGAGAGAGAAAAAACTTTTCCTTTCATTCATATATGTCGCTATGTACAAACATGTCGACTATGTCGCTATGTACATTATACAAACAGAGAGAAAAAACTTTTCCTTTCATTCATTCATAATCCTACAAACTTCCCTCACAAATATGTCGCTATGTACATTATACGACTAAAAATTAGTCACAATTGTGAGTATAATGTACATAGCGACAATTGCAAGTTTTGTGAGTATATTTTAGAACTCTACTATACTACGATAATACGTTTTGCATCTTTGTGAGATTTCTTTTTCCAACAACATGTATTATGTGGGTCTAAATCTGAGTGGTGACGCAATGAAAACACTAATACAAACCACTACATGTCATGCATAAACAAAACTAAATAGATTTCTTTCTTTTTTTTGTCAAAGCAAAACCAAATAGATAAATTAAATTAGTAAATTACTTCATGGTGGTGTTTTGCTAGAAACTCAGCTCCAACTCTTAAAGAACCAGTACCAGACAAACATTGGATTGTAACAACTTTATTCTCCTTCAATGCAGGACTGCCCAAAAACAAAAACAATCTTTAGAGACCTAAAATTCAGCAGCTAGTTACAAAAGAAAATATAATCAATCCTCGGATTAAACATGTTCTTTAAAAAAAAGATGAGAGAAAATAGAAGTGATCATTTCTTACCTATCATCACCTAAGATGAGTTTGGCGGTCAATTTGTTAAAATCAGCAAGTCCATCAAGTGGAAGATATTCCTTATCCCGGGACCTTGAGGTAAGACGGAAAAATCAAATATAAGAACATGAGAACAAATATAAGAGGAGTAAATTGGGAAATTGCTCATTTAATTCCTGAACTATTTCTATCTGCTCAATTTATTCTTCAACTATCGCTTGCTCAAAATAATTCCTCAATTTGTAGTTGACTGCGCAATATCGGAATTAACAAAGTCAAATGCTAATTACTAAATGGATAAAAGTCCACTAAATTGGCTGTAACTCCTTTAATACAATCCCGAATGAGTTGAAAACATTTTCATTGGAAAGCTAACTCACTTATCTATAACTTCCATGAAGAAAGCTATATCTAAATTCAAAGGGAAGACTTCCATTCGAGTCGATCTTATAGACACATATTATTGATGCAAGATTTACTCGGATAGAACCTTTCCCTTTGGATTTACCTTTGGAGCTCTTCATCAAAGTTATAGAAAATTGAGTGAGCTTTCCAATGGGAGTAGTTTCAACTCATTCGAGGTTGTATTGAAGGAGTTAGAGCCGATTTAGTGGACATGTATCCATTTAATGGTTGTAACTTCTTCAATACAACTCCGAATGAGTTGAAACCATTTGGAAAGCTAACTCAGTTTCCTATAACTTTCATGAAGAGTTCTATATCAAAATCCAAAGGGAAGGCTTCCATCCGAGTCAATCTTGTATCAAGAATCTATGTCTAGAAGATCGACTCGGATTGAAGTCGTTCCTTTGCATTTAGATATGACACTCTTCATGAAAGTTATAGGCAATTGAGTTAGCTTTCCAATAGAAGTGATTTCAACTCATTCGAGTTTTTATTGAAGGAGTTACAGCTAATTTAGTAGGCTTGTATCCATTTAGTAATTAGCGTTTGACTTTATTAATCCCGATTTTGCGTAGTCAACTACAACTGATGAATTATTTTGAGCAAGCAATAGTTGAGGAATAAATTGAGCAGATGAAAATAGTTCAGGAATTAAATGAGCAATTTCCCGGAGTAAATTAGACATTTGACCTCTAGTTTGTTTGCATTTGTGTTTACATTTACTATATTTCTTTTAGTGTTTGCTTTTGTGTTGATTTTTAAAGATTTCACTAATACTAGCTAATTTATGAATTCTTATATTCTTAATAGTTTCACGTGTTATTTGGTGTAATGAAATTATACTTCCACTCAAAATTCATTTTATTCGATTAGTTTAGTTATAAATGATTACGAAAATCTATTAAAAATCGAATGTTATTGGGATATAGTTTTTACACAAGTTCATTCACACAATAACAACTTTCAAATGTCTATTAGATTCTTAAAGTCCTTACAATTAAACAAAATAATGATTTCCTGATTTTTATTTAAATTTCATCTACAAAACACTCTATAAATATAATAAATATTTCAACTTTTAAAATCATTCAACTCTATTTAACTAAACAAAACAAAAATGTGACTATTAGACGCAAAATTGCAAACGAAGAAATTGCGAGTGAAACAATCTTTTTGAACTTACAAGTCGTTCGCTAACTGCTGCTCTGCCCTTCTCACCACCTCGAGAACAAGAGGCTTTCTTTCCTTTTTAAGAAAAAAAAATAACACAAGAGAAAACTAATCTAATCAAAACCTGAGCTAGTAAAATGGCTTAATTAATAACTTTAATCTATAGAGACTGTGAAGATCCATGCAACGTACGTAGACAGAAAAACCAAATTTACCTCAGTTCGATAGGAACCGCCGCTCAAATTCAACTTAACTGGACTAGGATCATCTCTACTAGCAAAATATACCTGTTTGTACAATCATAAAACTTTAAAATAAAACACAACTTGTACACTAATAAAATCAGATTACGTACAGTGATATATATTATATATATATATATATATATATGATGGTGAAATATGGATCGAAGAAACATAAGTAAGAGGATGTGAATTAAGTTTAGATACACTGAGAATGGGATCTTCGGCAGGGTCGGCTCAATACTTTTTGGGGCCTCTGGGCAATAAAAATTTTTTTGGGGGTCTGTGGGCAATTAAAAAAAAATTTTGGGCCCCTGGACAAATTTTTTTTTTTTAGGCCCTTTTTTCTTGTTATTTTTGATCCAAAAGCTGTGGGCCCCGGGGCCCATGCCCCTTTGCCCTTCCTCCTAAGCCGGCCCTGATCTTCGGGAGCAGGAACAACGCTTGACAAGATAGAATTCATGAGAAAACGTTGGGATGACTCAGTTGAAGTGAGTTTAATTTGGACATAAAGAAAATAAACTTGGATCAGTTAATTAAAGGAGTGTTCTGTGGAGTCAAAGCACAATTAGGTTCACCAAACAAGGATTATATATATATATATATATATATATATATATAATTGCCTTTTTGAACAGCTAAAATATTCATTTCTTAAATAAAAAATTGTTTTATATGATGATAATTTTTCTTAAGCTGAGATATATGGTCATTTTAAATTTGATTTTAGGTATACCGATCAGAGCCATGCTTCATGTTGTGTGGGAAAGGCATGCTTAATGCCACATAATTTTCTTCTTCTCCAAATTAGAGGGCCACATTGTTTAAAAAACAAAAATTAATTAGGCATAAGTAGTTAGTTTATTAAATATGTAGGCTAAAATCAAACAAAAATTTGCTATCCAATCTGTTTTTTTTTTTTTTTTTTTAATTACCAAGAGGTTATGGGCCGAGGCCCGTACATCTCCCAGGCCTGAGACCAGAGCATTTTACATGATCCCGTCCCAAGCGTCACTCGATCATGTGACTTCAAAGCTTTGCCCATGGTACATTTACTAGTCGAGCTGGCGACACTTGGTAATCTGTATTTTATTTTATTTTTGTAATTTTTTTTTAATTACCAGAAAGTTCTGGGTCGAGGCCCGTACATCCCCAGACCCGGGACCAGAGCATTTTAAATGGTTTTGTCCCAAGCGTCACTATGTGACCTTAAGGCTTCCACCAGGGTAACTTTACCAGTCGAGCTGGCGATATTTGATTTGATTTTTTTTTTTTTGGGTTCCGCTGCCGAGATATTGTTTTCGTTTAGAGTCTCTCAAACTAACAGGTTTAAAGGTCACAATCCTCATTTTGGTCGGTTTAACAATCCATCAAAAAAGAAAATCATATATAGTATGTGAAATGTAAAACAAGAACTCTGTTTTTTAACCAATGTATTCATGAAACAACAAAGAACAGAATCGCTAGAATATTAGGCGAAGTGGGTAACTGCAGCATGTATAGCATCAGCGAGTTGAGGCACTGTCTTTGAACTTAGACCTGCCATGCTTATTCTCCTGCAATACACAATTCTCACTTTAAAGCTAAGTTTTTCATTCAAAATAGACAAATAAATTTAACATCTAGCCCTTTTCCAAGCACTTAGTAAATAGAAAATAGTATTCTATTCATTGAAAAATTTTAAATACAAATGAGCAAAACATTCTTCAACTAAGTTGCAGAGGAATAAGTTAAATGACAACGACAATATTCATTTACGTTACGTTCATATATTCTAAATTTCTAAGCAACTATCTTAGCTCATGTACTTCATAAAAAACCGACAATTGTATATTTGTTTGCGTTTGCAGTTATGATTATATTTTGTGTATACTTTTTCAAATAAATTGAAAACATTAAGCATCTAAAGCAAAATCAAATTGTTAGTGGTAGTTTTAAACGTAAAAGCCAAATGCAAACGGAAAGAGAGTATCTCTTGTTTGTGTTTGTACTTTGAAAAACTATATGTTTTTATTAAACTTATAAAAAAATTGTTTTACAACAAACTAAAAATGTTTTATATTTCATAAATTTGAATTTTCTTGAATTTGTTTTTTCTCTTGTTCCTAATAATCATTTGAGTATAAACATTTGAAGAGAAATTAAAAAATATTTCTTACCCATCATAAGTCATGTAAATGTGATATTCTTTGGCCATCCAGCGAACTTGCTTCTCATTCAATCCTGTAAAAGAAAACATCCCAATCTGTTTGATAATGTAACTCCAATCACCAGGTGTGCCTGCAAGAGCAAAATGGTACAAATCAGAACTTATGAATGATTAAAATCTGAGAAGATCGATTAACAAGAATAATTGAGAAAAATAAAAAGGCATTAAACTAAACCTCTAGCTTGTAAAGCTTCATATAACTGTTGGCGCATGCTAAGTATGCGGTCAGCCATCCCTTTCAGCTCAATGGTCCAGTCGTTGTACATATCTCTGCCAAGATGTATACACACAAGAGATTTTGAGCATACTCAAAATTCATTATTGAATAAGCATTTTTTTTTTTTTTGATTACCGGGAGGTTTCGTGCCGAATTCCGTAATCCCCCAGGGCCGGAATCACAATATGTAATATTATTGAATAAGCATTTCAACACAATAAGAATTATTCTAAGTCCTGCATATATATATATATATATAGCTATAACAATTACCTGTTTTCAAGAATTGTGGTAACAATGGATGCTCCATGAATAGGTGGGCGAAGATACATAGGTTTCACAACAAGTAACACTTGGCTTTGAACTTTCCTAGCCACATCTTCTGAGGTGCATACCTTCACATTAGACACACAAAATTTATCTATATACAATTTTCGAAATGCTTTATTATTATAATCATAGCCTAGATTTACGTTTGTGTGACAAGTTTTGGTTGCTTACAATGGTAAGAGCGCCAATACGCTCCCCATAAAGACCCATATTTTTGGAAAAACTTTGAGCTATCAAACATTCACCTCCATCAGCAACAAACATACGAACCGCTTGTGCATCTATGTCAAGGCTACCACTTGCAAAACCCTGAAAATTTTAGGAACGAGAGGATCAAGATGAAATTATATTACAACGGGAAATATATATATATATATTATAACTAGCACTAAAAAGAAAGAAATGATCAAATGAAAGAAAAAGGTAATTTAATGACTTGCCTGATATGCATTATCAAAGAATGGTAATAAGCTTTTAGATCTCACTATTTGTCGAATCTGTTCCCATTGTTCCAATGTTGGGTCAACTCCTGTGGGGTTATGCGCACAAGCTTGCAATACCACTATGGCTCCAGACGGTGCAGCGCCAAGATCTTCGAGCATGCCTGTTTTGAAATCAATCAAGTCTTCACTTGGCATACTTTAACTTCATAGCATGTTTTATCTTAGTTTTGTTTGCTTACATCTTAGTGCTTGGGCTAATCAAACAGTAATCAAGATGGAACCAAACAAAACTAAGATAAAATCATTTGGACAACAATATAAAATCAACCTTTGAAGTCGAGTCCTCCGGTTTTTGGATCAAAGTAACGGAAATACTCTACAGACAAACCCGCCAAATTGAAAATAGTGGGATGGTTCCCCCAAGTTGGGTTTGGAACGAAAACGACATGCTGAAAGCAATGACAAACACAATTATCGACCATTCACTCTACCGGATTTAAACATGGATGATGATCCATTTACAACGCTAATACAAACCACTAGACTACATATTCTGGTCTTAATTTTGTTTTTTCTTCAGAATAATGCAAAACAAGTCGTGAGCTTTTTATAAAAGATTTTATAAGCCAACATTGTAGAAAAATGCAAAACAAAAAAATATGAGAGAAAGTAAAAGTGATTTTATTACTTATCATCACCTAAGATTAGCAAAATGCAAATTTACATAGCAAATTCTTATATGACAAAGTTTTGTCGCATAATAAAATGACAAGAAAAAAAAGAAGTGAAAAGAAAACATAATCTTTGTGCATAATCTAAGAATTCTTGTAGTATAGGGTTCGTTTTGCATCTTTTTGAAATGTTAAGGGTTTCATTAACCAAATTCTAATGGCCATTAACAAAACTATATAAACTAGTGAGAAATGTTTACTTGGTGGTGTTTTGCTAGAAACTCAGCTCCAACTCTCAAAGAACCAGTACCAGACAAACACTGGATTGTAACAACTCTATTCTCCTCCAATGCAGGACTGCCCAAAAATAAAAACAATCTTACCTAAAATTCAGCATCTAGCTACAAAAGAAAAAATTATCAAACCTCGAATTAAACATTTTATTAAAAAAAAAAGATGAGAGAAAATAGAAGTGAGCATTTTCTTACTTATCATCACCTAAGATGAGTTTGGCGGTCAATTTGTTAAAATCAGCAAGTCCATCAAGTGGAAGATAATCCTTATCCCGGGACCTTGAGGTGAATAATTAACAAACAAGACAAAAAAAATTCACAAAATTACAGGCTTTGATTGTTTGTTTGCATTCATGGTTACATTTCTTGTTTAATCATAACATTTTAAATGATATGTTAAATGTAAATGTAAAAGAAAAACACAAACGAACATATTTTTGTGAAGAAAAAAAACTGTAAATACTGAATATTTCAAAAATGTTTTTTTTTTCTTCTTGAAATAATCGAAGTCTTACTATCAGTAACTTACAGGTCATTCACTAACTGTTGCTCTGCTCTTCTCACCACCTCAAGAACAAGAGACTTTCCTTCCTTAAAAAGGAAAGGAAATTAAAATAACTTTTTCTTTAATAATAATCAAGACTAATCCAATCGAAACATGCATGAGCTTGTAAAATGGCTATTTAAGGAAATGTGTTTTACAAACGAAGCATGCATGGCTAATTAACTTAATCATTGAGACTGTGAATTAAGATCCATGGAACTTAAATCAGAAAGAAAAAAAAAACCAAATATTACCTCAGTTCGATAGACACCTCTGATCAAATTTAACTTAACTTGACTAGAATCATCACCATAAGCAAACATAACCTGTTTTCATCATAAAATCAGATCTACTCTTTCATAAATGGCAAAATGGATAGGAAAATTAAGATCGATGTAGAGCCTTAGATTGAAAAGTATGTACACTGAGGATGGGATCTTCGGGAGCATGGAGGACGTTTGACAAGATGGACTTCATGATAAAAAATTTGGAAACAGTCGAAAGTGGAAGCTTATTTTAAAACACTTATTGAACAGAGTGTTCAGAAATCAATGCTTAATTAGGCCCACCAACCAAAATAATTATTTTTTAATAGAGTAACTGTCCTTTTTAGTTTTTACAACTCACAACGCACACTATCCAATATTGGACGTCTCTGTGTATTTATTATTTTTTGTATCATTACTAAAACTAAAATTTCGTTTTGCTTGACAACTGTTGTTTTTAAAAATTTTAAATTGAATATTTCTTTGATTTTTTTCACACAACTTTCTTTGTTTTTTGTTTTAAATAACCAAACATAGTACAAGCGCAGATAAACCGCAAAATTAGTCTAAGACCATCTGTATCCCACATCTATGTCTCAAGCAATAAAAAAATTATTTTTAATATTTTAATATTTTTTTTTAATTTGAGACATGTGTTTCAAAATATCTCAGAGAAGACATTGTCTCTCTTTTTCTCTTACTTTTCTAATGTTTTAATATTTTTTTAATCTGAGACATGTGTTGAGACACTCTCTTTTTGCACCAATGTGGGTGCTCTAAGAGTTTTACGGGAAGACACCGAAATTTTTTTTTTTCCTTTATCATCATTTTTGATCACAATAGGCCGACCCAATAGCCAAATACCTTTATATATAAAGCATGTAGAATCGAACTCGACACCGGTAAAATAGTAGCAGAGCTGTGACAATCACTGTCCCACTTGCTCTTTCTTGACACCGAAAATTTTATAGAAAGCATAACCGGCAAAAATATAAATCTTTCCAAAGCCAACAAACCAAAATAGAAAAACGAGGCCGGCGGAATAAATCCTCGAAAACATCAGAACTAAAAAGAAGTTATACAAAACATAACACCAAATAGATAAAAGAAAAACGCTTGAGAAACCCAATAAACTTTAGGCACTAAAGCTGAGCCGATGAACAAATACAATTTTATTTTGTATATTTTGTTAAATTTTAATAACTCAAATACATAATAAACTTTTAGTTAACTTTAAAAAATATAAAATATAAATCTATAAGAATTAAAGAAAATATAATAAAAGTTAACTTTGTAAATATAATAAAAGTTAATTTTCCAAACGTATTATGCCATTATGCCATTAATTTTAATTTTCATATTTTGTATGATACGATAATTAGGTTAAGACGATAAACATAAACTTACCCCAATATAATAACTGGGTTCACACGATAACTGTGATAATTAACATTTTCGTAACTAATTATTTATGTTGAATGACATTTCCGTAATTAACATAAAGTGAAAGAATAATTGTGGAATAAAATTTATTTCTCTTTCATAACTACCTAATTTTCAAATTAACTTTGTTATCTACCTAATTTTTTAGTCAACCATTAATATTCATTCTTATACTTTTAGTCAACCATTCATATTAATTTTTTGTTATCTACCTAATTTTAATCAACCATTCATATTAATTTTTTGTTAACTCTCATATACTTTCTCTCTCCTCATGTGTACTTATATGATTATTATATTTGCTAAAATACATAATTATTGATCAAATAATTTGTTTCTTTATTATAAACCGAGCTCAATTACAGCCCGTGTTTTATTTCAATAAAACAAAACCAACAGTTCTTATATGGATTTTCTCTACGAATTATTTGTTGGACGTTTTGGTTTTATTACAAAACGGTAAACAAACTTCAACAGCCTATGGCTAAACTGGACATTTGATCTGATCTAAATTCTATACGAGACAGAACCGATCAAGACGAAGCAAATGGTCTACAGACCGGCAAGTCTTTTTCGAAATATGGCGCGACCCCAAGAATCGGATTGGATTCAAAGAAATTGGCCGGTTTAAGTTCAAAGCTAGCCGCGATGGTTGGCATAAGCGGATAATCTTCTTGGCAAGGTACGTGATGGAACCCTAGTGTGTACCACAACACTATGTCCTTGTTTTCGATCGAACGGTCCCTGTGTCACCACAAAACAAAAGGAGTAGAGAAATGTTTTAAACCAAAAACGTTTAACCAGAAATGCGCGGTATGACTCAATTGGTATGGTGCATTAATTGGTTTCGTACCGGTCTGACCAAACTTGTAGTGTGTCATCGCCGTGGCTCTGGTAAACTAGAACCCCTCCGGCAAACTGTTCTGACCGGTTATACCGAGTTACCCATATCTGTACCAATAGAACCAATTGCATTGATTAAACCAAACATAACATTTGGACACATTGAGTACTTAACCGAAATTTCAAGTAAGTAAAAATCTCATCTTATCTTATTTTATAAAGTTTGATTTCTAGTTTTGTAATTAACATGTTGTTCGCTTTTAGTTTTCTTCGGATTATAAAGTAATTATTATGATCATGCGTATACGCGGATATTAATCTAGTATATAATTATAAGAAAGCTTAAAATTAAGTACCTGATTATTGGTGAATGCACCTCGAATTTGAGGAGGATCGTCGTGATCGAGCAAACTCGCTGCATTACCACCTGGTACGATCTTGTAACCCGCGGGGTTTCCTATCCGAGACTTTCGGTTCGGGTTCACAATGTGGAATTCATATGGATCATAGAGACTCAATTTGATCTGGGCATCTTTCTCAGTCTTGGCAACATATTTCTTAACCTTCAAGTAACTCTTCCTTGGCGATTTTCCCGTTGGAACTCTCTGCTTCTCTAGATGAACCTTAACGAAAGAATTGTTCGCCGGTCCATCAATGTCCATGTCTAGATGAAACGTTATGAAATGATCATGGACGACTCCAATCACATTCTCAGAGATCAACGGTCCAGAATCATCCTCTTTATCACGTAAGTCATCTACATTCTCGTAAGGTGTTCCTTTCACCATCAACATCCCTGAAGCCGCGACCTATCAATAACATTTCACTATAAGGAATCTTGAGAGCAAATATAATCATATACACACAAAAAAACCATGTTTATATACCGTAACGCGGATCAAACCATCAGTCTGAAACTCCCAATCGACAATATAGTCGTAATTTCCGACAGAAGTTGCCATTCGAGCTACCAATGTAACTTTTGGCCTTGCCTCTCTTATCTGTTAAGTGGTCAATTTAGGGATCAATTCTCATTCAAAGGAAAAGCAACGATCGTGACATTAGAGAAAAAATGATCCGAACCAAACCAGAACTGGAACCAACAACCGAATAATAGTTTTACTTTTCTATCCAAAATGTTCCCGAACAAAAACCTAATTTTTATAGAAAAAATAGGCCAGGGAATTTTAACCGAACCAAGTTTTGGTCGGTTTGGTTATGCTTTGGTTATGTACAGAGAACCGATCGGCAACATTTTGAATTTCACCGAAATTTTGCTTTCTTTCACCGATCGGTTAACCGAATTTTTTTTTTAGAAAAAAAACTTAAATCTGAATTTGAGAATAACCAAAAATAACCGAAATTTTCCCCTTAAATTGAATTTGCCAACCGAACCGAATTCAGTTATTTTCGGCAAAAAGAAAAATAACTGAATTACCCAAAAAACCGAACCGAAATACCCGAACTAACCGAATTCGCAGGCCTAGAAAAAACTATATTTCATTAAAAACCAAGCCCAAACTGTAAACTCAAACATATATACTACACCTATTCATACTATTCTAAATTTGATAGCTATTTTCTTAAAACTGAAAACTCTAAAAACTAAATCTAAACATGGATTTTAACACCCTTAGTTCCTAATATTTGAGTATGATTATAAATAAAAAGAAAACACACATCGACATTGGGGATAAGAATCTCAGAATGTCGCCAGCTGACATCGCCTGCATAGCGTTCAAACAAACATATCATGTTAGGTTGGACAATGGCTTTTCCATCCGGCGAGGCGAAAACGCCATCTATATAGTAAGCATTGCGAGGGCAATCGTTGAGAGGCACAAGCGACATTGCCGCGGGGCCTAAACCGAGCTCGCCTGCATCCATATAAGTTTTGAAGTACCATGATTCCTCCGGGTCCATGTATGGTACGAACAACTCCGATGGGAATCCTTTGTACATCACACTTCTTGGTTCACCTGCTCTTTCCACATTAACAAACATCAAGAGTGTGGGTTCTATTTGTAAAATTTTCATTAATGTCATGGCCAATTCATGATAATGACTTAAAATTAGGGACCTCTTTGTAATGTTTGGTAAATAGTTATTGCAAATGTGATTTCTTTTCGAATAAAAAAAATAAATATTCGTATACAATTTTTCCAACAAAGACCACAATAATTTTTAAAAAATTACAAAGTTAACCATTTCACCTAAATACTTTTCATAATAAAGAACTATATATTTTATTTTATTTGTTTGTTAACGTAGATGGGGCAATTGACCAAAATATCACATTTTAAATTTTTGTTCCAAACTTAACATTACTAGTTGAAAATAACAATAATAGCATAAATTTTGACAATAACAACACAAATTTAATATTAAAATACCCTAAAATCATTTCCTAATGGAAAAAACTAAATCATAATTTGGAAATAGTGAACCCAAACATAATGTTTAATTTTATTTTAAATTTATTTTGGGTAAACAAGTTTTCTTACATAATTATTTATGCTATTTTCGGAATTTAAAATTTAAGGTGCTAATTTTAGAACAAAAAAAAATAATTTTGGTGCTATTTTAAGATATTTTCACGTAGATTTGTAGTCATATTTTATGTGTTCTTTTGTTGTTTTTTTATAAAAAAATTTGTTGTCATATTTGATTTTGATGTATATAATTAAAATATGGTGTGGTTTAAAAAAAAAATTTGAATTATGGTGTTATATACCTGTCTCGGAGTCACGAACCGTGGCCTGAGAGATGATTATACCGGCTCGTTGGTCCGCTTTAACATGAAAAACCCAATTAGCCCACCTAACCAAATGTCCATCTTCGACCCGAAAACTGGGACCATCCGGCTGCTCCATCGAAATCGGGTTGATTCGATCCATATGCACCGGTTTATTTAGAACACCAAACCGGTATTCTGTACCAGCGGCTTTAGGAATCGTAACTGGGCCTTTATCGACGACCTTGATAACCTCTAGTTTGTTCATATCGACCGTTACATAAAGACCTTCAAGGGGTCTCATGAAATAGTTGGGAGTGTCTTTTGACGTGTAACATTGGACTCTTGTGATTCGACGTCCTTCTTCCTCCGGTCCAAACCATCCGACGAACGCCGGTAAGCATACCAGATCGGAAATTTTAACCCCACGCGCTTCGATTGAGCGGTTGAATTCGATGCTCTTGAAAGGAACCTGCATTTTGTGTTGACATTCAAAAAAACAAATTATTGAACCGGTTAAGAAGAGTGGGACTGTGGATGTCTTGGTTTTTTGATTAAATGTTGGTGACTATGTGAAAATTTAGTCTAGATATATCAAACCGATCCAATCCGCACATACCGGAAAAACCCGATATGAGATTTTTTAAAACATATCTAGTTTGATTCGTTTTAAAGGATATTTATTCGGGTGGCTGAATTAAGGGTTAATTAATGTTTTTACACTAGAAAGTTTGAGTTTTGATTTTTAGAAGATGCGATATCTGCATGTTAAAAAAAGCAAGATTAAAAAAAGTAAAATCTTCAATGTGGTGTAAGGAAAGTCGTTCACCGTAGTTCCAGTATGCGTGGAATTTTGTAGAACGAATAGATAATCAGTTGAAAAACCGCAAAAAAAAAAATATATATATATCTAATCCAGCACTTATATTCATTTGAAAACCTAAATATAACCGTGTTGGTCAGAAAGTGAACCGAAAAGACCGGGTAAGCTAAACCAGGTTTACTGGTAATTAAATCAGAAACTTTCCCGTTTTGTTTAAGAAAACCTCTCGATACCTGAGAAGCCGCGACGAGGTCATCCATGGTGAGAATCGGATACCCAGAAGTCGGGTTAATCAAATCAGAAACGACCCGACCCGAATCAAGATCCACCGTAATCACGTGGCTTTGACCACCTGACAACGCGACGACCTCAGCTCTTCGCGACGGAAGCCGATTTCCCTTCTTCCACCGAACGACACGTGCTTTATCCGGTTCGTCGAGAGCCATGGAGTGGATCGTGGCTGACCCGGAACCGAAACCCGGGTCATGACCCGAGAGGATGGATCGGACTCTCTCGATTTCACGCACCGTTAGTGGATCAAGTGGATGATGAGGCTTTTCGGAAGAGTGGTCAACGCGGTCCGACCCGAGAGTTTTCCGGACCCGGGTACCGGATAAGAAGCCTGAGTCGGGTCCAAAGACCCAAGATAAGGTGGCGAAGAGAAGGAGAAAACCGAAGAACAAGAGAGAGAGACGAGCAAAAGATGGTTTCGCCATGAAAGAGTGAGAGAGTTTTTTTTACTTTTTGGGGTTTTGTAAAGTAAGCCGTCTTTTACTGTACCAAGTTACTTATAAAAGCCAATTAGCGTTTTGAGTGAGTCCAAAGAAAGTGAAGAAATTGAATCATAATCAAAGGATTTAAAAAGTTGTAAGTTTGATCGCATCGCATCTATGAGATATTTTACTTATTTATTCTAAATCATGCAACGACTTAGGTTAACTGTCCTAAATGTTTATAAGTAATCGCTGTGTCACCATCTCGCATAATGCATGATATCGACAACAAAGTGTTGTGATGGTCTATTCATTTAAACCAGTCGTTTTAGTGTGGTTAGTATTAAGGTAGTTTTTTTGTTTTTTTTCCAACAGATCGATATGTTGATCTTGATCTTTCCCTAATTTTTTCACAGTCTAAAATTTTGATTTTAAACAGGGGCGGATCTAGGATTTTTTTTTAGTATGAGGCACAAATTTGATAAAAGCAGACCACCCCTCCCCCCATCTAATGTAGATCCGCCCTTGCACACACACAAGTAGCTAGAGATGTAGTAGGCTTAATCTAGTTGAGTTTAATCCACTTTTTGTTTAAATTCAACCAAATTTCCTTTGTTTTTATTCCGATCCGATCTAAGTTTTTTAACCACTAAGTTAGAGTTGGTCAACGTAATTAAAATTTAATCAAGTGTTATTTATGACTCTAGTTCAGTTCGACCGCATCTGTGAAATATTTTACATATTGATTCTAGCCATGTGACGTCTAGAGTTTACCAACGTAATTTAAAATTAATTTGAGTCTCTTTTCGATGGCATCTCTTGAGTATTTTTCCTATTGATACTGATGACGTGATAACTGAGAAGGTGAAAGAGTCTTATCCACTAACTAATACAGTACTTATATAGTTATTTGCTGGTTAACGCGATTCGAATAATAAGTTTGGACTCAAATCATTAAAAGCTTACGCTTATCCTTTACACATACATATTAGCAATGTTCATCATTTTGGAAATTGGGAAGAGACAAAAGTCTCACGGTGCTCTTGGAAGATTTAGTTTGACTTAATTTTCCCTTTGAACCTACTTCTTAGGATTTCCAGTCATGTAGATGGGGTTACCGCCAAACTTCCTCATAAGTCATAGGATTTAATCCCATTCCTCTTGATGATTTATCAACTTGATCTCGTGACAATCCTTTAGTGAACGGATCCACTAGGTTGTCGATTGATTTGATGTAATCTATGGTGATTATACCACTTGAGATCAAATGTCTAATGGTTTTATGACATATTCTTATATGACGAGATTTACCATTATAGAGATTACTCAGTGCATGAGCTATAGCCGATTGACTATCAAAGTGTACTCGTATTGCTGGCACTGGTTTCTCCCACATTAGAATATCTTCCAAAAAATTTCGAAGCCATTATGCTTCCTCTGCGGCTTTGTCTAGCGCTATAAACTCAGATTCCATTGTTGATATGGCTAACAGAGTTTGTTTGGAAAATTTCCAAGACACTGCTCCACCGCCGAGTGTAAAGACATATCCACTCGTGGATTTTGAGTTTTTGTAGTCGGAAATCTAGTTAGCGTCACTGTATCCTTCCAAAACTGCTGGTTCTTTACCATAGTGAAGCCCATAACTTTTAGTATGACGTACATAGTCCAATACCCTTGTTCTGGCTTTCCAGTGATTATGTCATGAATTGCTTGTGTAGCGACTCAGTACATTGACTGCGTGCGCTAAATCTGGTCTTGTACAATTGGTTAAGTACATTAGGCTTCCGATCACTCGTGCATATTCCATCTGTGACACTGCTTCACCCGTATTTTTCTTTAGGTGAAGTTGAGAGTCAACATGAGTTTTTGCTGTCCCAATTGAGTAGTCTTTGAACCTCTCAAGTATCTTTTCAGCATAGTGAGATTGGGATAGAATGATTCCTTCAGAACTTTAGTGATCTTAATCCCTAGAATGACATTAGCAAGTCTCATATCTTTCATATCGAACTTACTACTTAGCATGTTTTTCGTTCGATTGATCATGTCTTTATTACTACCAATAATGAGTATATCATCAACGTACAAACAGAGCAAAATATATCTGTGAGGAGTAATTTTGATGTATATGCATTTATCACATTCATTTATACTGAAACCATCTGACATCATTACGTTGTCAAATTTTTCATGTCATTGTTTTGGAGCTTGCTTGAGTCCATACAATGACTTTACAAGTCGACAGACTTTGTGTTCTTGTCCGGGGACAACAAACCCTTCGGGTTGTTTCATGTAAATCTCCTCCTTTAAATCACCATTTAGAAATGCAGTTTTTACATCCAGTTGATGGATTTCTAGGTCTCTTAATGCTGCTAAACTAATCAGCATTCGAATTGAAGTTACTCTCATTACCGGAGAATAGGTGTAAAAGAAACCAAGCCCTTCTTTTTGCCAGAAACCTTGTACTACAAGCCTAGCCTTGTATTTATCGATTGAGCCATTAGTTTTCAACTTTGTTTTGAAAATCCATTTACACCCTAGGGATTTAAACCCTTGTGGTAAATCGGTTATCTCCCATGTATGGTTTTTCATAATAGAGTCGATTTCACTATTAACAGCTTCCTTCCAAGAAGGTGCGTCTAGTGTAGACATGGCTTAAATGAAACTTCGAGGTTCATTTTCTAAAAGAAAGACTATTAAGAAATCTTCACCATAAGATTTTTCCTTACGAGCTCTTTTGCTCCGTCTAGGTTCATCTGCAATTTCTTCTGCATCATTTAAAAATGTGCCAGAAGTGCTTGCTTCATTTGCAGAGGTAATTGCATTTTTCTCTTCACGAGTTCGTTTCAGATTTTTATCTTTACATGCAAACACGTGTTCAAAGAAAGAAGCATTCCTTGATTCCATGGTTGTATTAACGTGGATATCCGGTATGTCTGATTTATGAACCAGAAACCGATAAGCACTACTGTTGTGTGCATATCCGATGAAAATACAATCCACCGTTTTAGGTCCAATTGTGACATTTTTAGGAAGTGGTACTACGACTTTTGCCAGACACCCCCACACTTTTAGGTATTTGTATGAAGGTACAATACCTTTCCAAAGTTCATATGGTGTTTTACCAGTGACTTTGTTGGGTATTTTGTTGAGGATATAATTTGTGGTAAGCAACGCTTCCCCCCCCCCACATGTTCTGGGATAACCATGATTCCTGCAACATCGCATTCATCATCTCTTTAAGAGTGCGGTTTTTACGTTTCGCAACTCCGTTAGATTGAGGTGAATAGGGAGCGGTCGTTTGATGGATAATTCCATGTTCTTTACAAAACGCATTAAATGCTCCATCATATTCGCCTCCTCTATCATTTCGAACTACTTTTATAATTCTATCGAGTTGGTTTTCAACCTCGATTTTATATTATTTGAATTTTTCCAAGGCTTCATCTTTGCTTCGTAGCAAATAAATGTAACAATATTTTGTACTATCATCTATGAAAGTCACAAAATATTTTTTTACCACCTCGAGTTTGAACAAATTTTAAATCACACAAATCTGTATGAATTAAACCGAGAGGTTCGGTTGTTCTCTCTACACGAGGGGATTGAGTTTTGCATGTACGCATACTTCACATTTTTCTTTGCTTGTTTTGAATTTTGGGATTAGTTTTAAGTTCATTAGTCTTTTCATAGACTTGGAATTAACATGTCACAACCGTTCATGCCAAATGTTAAATGACTCAAGCAAATAAGTAACTGGATCTTTTTTATTGATGGAAATGTTTGAAACAGATTCAATAACATTAGATACAGAAGTTACAATAGTAGAAGTCGATGCTTCATTATTACGAATGACTGTCATAACACACATCTTGATCAGTCCATTTTTTACGTACCCTTTGCCTAGGTACACCCCATACTTCTTCAGAACCAGCTTGTTTGAGTCGAAGTAAACAGCAAATCCGGCCTTGCTCATCAGAGTGCCGGAGATCAGATTCTTTCTCATGTCTGGGACATGCTTCACGTTTTGAAGAACAATTTCCTTTCCCGAAATCAGTTTCAAGACCACTTTACCACGACCAGCAATCTTGGAAAATACAGAGTTCCCCATAAAGAGCTGCTCCTCAGACTTGCTCTTCTGATAGTTGCTAAACATGCGCTTATTAGTGCATATGTGGGTTGTGGCACATGTGTCGTACCACCACTCCATCTGGTTGTCATCAACCATGTTGGCCTCTTTGACCACATTGCACAAGTCAGCTTCTGTAAGGTTGACTTGGGCATTCCCGGTGTTTTTGGGTTTGCTTCTACACACGTCAGATTTGTGGCCAATTTTACCACACTTGTGGCATTTTCCTTTGAAATTTTGTTCAGCCGAACCTTTCTTCTTGAATTTTGTGGAATTGGTNATGATAATGTTGTAGCATGATGGGTGATGTCCAGCACTCAGCTCTTAGTGGGTGGTTTAAAGGAAATGAGTTGGTTTCAAAGTGGGAAAGTTGTGGTGGTGGGTTTGGTGGAAAGTGCAAACCCGATCTGCTGGATATGTCTTCAATAAATAAATCATATATCTTTAGCCATAGCTCCGAATGACACGAATTCAACGCTCATGTGAAGCTAACTCAATTAGCTAGGACTTTAATCAAGAGGTCCAAAGCTAAATCTTCTTGTAAGGTGTTCGTCGGACTTGATCTTTAAGACACATTGGCTGCTTCTGCATTTTCCAGGTTTGACATGGCTTCAGTAAATAAATCGTATCTCTCGAACCGCTGATGAGAATGACATGAAACCACTTACAGTAGAAAGCTAACTCAATTGAGCATAACTTTCATTAAGATCTCCCAGTCTAATTCCAAACGAAAGTGCTTCATCCGATTTTATCGTTTTAGATCAAGCAAACCGATCCACTCTCGTTTATGCTCCATTCGCTTCTTTGATTCTCCTTTAAGCTCTAACCATCTCCTTTGATCCAAGCCACTCCCAAACACCTGAAAAAGGCTCCAGCAAGCCACAAAAATACACAAAACATCCTAGGACATCTAAAATGCTAGACAATACAAAATAAGACTCAAATGCATGAAAACATTCCAAAAACTATACAAAATGGGAATAATGTCAATGAAATAAACACACTAAAACATGCAAAATATGGTGTTATGAACTCCCCCGGACTTGCCTTTTGCTTGTCCTCAAGCGAATAAAGCAAAGTAAGCCAAGAAGAGAGGTTTGAAGATGGGGACTCATATCCAAAAGGAAACACATCAAACTTTCAACTCAATGTCCTTAGGTAAAAATGCCATAATGCCAAAATCGCCTCTACTCTCACGAACTTCTCCATGCCTATCGCAACTTTTACTTTAGTGCCTAAGACTTTAGAATCCACAAGCATTCATATCAACCAACTCTTTAACATTCAATTAAATCTTTTCAAATGCGGTCTCACATAAGGGAATCTAATACATTTTCAATCGGTTTTGGTGAGAAAGGCTAGAAAGCAATGTACGAGGAGGTTCAACTTTTATGGGTGACTTTCTCTCACAAAAACGTAATGCATGGCAATTCGAAAAAGCAAGGAAGGAATAGAACAATGATGTATCAAAGATTATCTTCCATCCTATCCTAGCTTTCTAATCTCTCGTTTCAAGCTCATTGCCTAGCAATCTCTTATCCCGTAAATAAAACCCGTAGCCCTTTTTGGCTAGATATACACATTGTTCATAACCTCATTTCTTTTCTTTTGTTATCAATCTAGGGGAATTTCTCTTCTTGGTCTAAACTCTTATTCTCTTTTTTTTTTTTTATATATATATATCGAGAGTTTAGACAACTTTAGATACACGATTTCTCCTAGAGTTTCTCGCTTTCTTTTCCTTTTCTTTTTACACCTTAGGCTCTTTCTTTAGCCTACATCCGATTTTCACTCGCCATCTCCCTTTTTTCACTCACCATTCATTCCAACTTATCTTAACCATTCTATCTACCAATTCCCAAGTCATTTATCTAAAGAAGATAAGCCTTGTCGTTCCTTTCTCTTACAAGATTTTTCAATTGTATGCATTTTCAAGAAAAATGCCTCACACACAAATAACATGGGTTTGAAACAATTGGCTTAGGTGATGAGGTGGGGAACTATCCTAAAGATGAAGATGGTTACTCGAATTAGCACAAGAGTGGTAAAATGGATAAGAAAATTCGAGTATATAGATTAAGACCATGAGAATGCATTTCGAACCCCTAGGTGAGACAATTAATGTTCAAATTAGGTTCAAATAAATAGAGTTGAAATCAAATCACAACGAGCTTCATCCTAATCAAAGACATTCAAGCCAAGAGATCAAAGCATGGATTTTCCAAATTTTCAAAGCGGTTCAAGCATCATGACATGATTAACGAGGGCAACGTTTTCAAAGTTCAAGCGTTTAATCATTGTCCCCTATGCATATGAATGTGTCCTAAATGCTTCTAGACTCAATCCTAAAATGAAGATGAGACTATGCAAACTACATGATATTTTTGGATTTTTGAAAATTTTCGAATCTTTTTTTGGTTTTTCTATGCAATAGAATATGTACAATGAAAGACTCAAAAATATAAAATAAGACAAAGAAAATGACGTTAAATGACAAAGACCTCTCCCCCAGACTTAATTCACACCGTCTCGGTGTGAAATGAATCTGAAAAAAGAGTAAAAATGCAAATAAAAAGTATGTACAAGGTGTTAAGTTAGGTACCTTGGAGTTGGAGATGAAGAGCTTTAGCATTCCTTTGACTGAACTCGCGATCGGTTATAGACGAAACCGATCGAGACAGATTTTGATCGGTTATAACCGATCGTGGTAACCGATTGCTGGGACCGATTTTTCTTCGTAACAGGTCGCATTTTGATGATCGATCGGCATAACCGATCAGTCAGCTTCAAGACCACTTTACCACGACCAGCAATCTTGGAAAATGCAGAGTTCCCCATAAAGAGCTGCTCCTCAGACTTGCTCTTCTGAGAGGTGCTAAACATGCGCTTATCAGTGACCACCACACCATCTGGTTGTCATCAACCATGTTGGCCTCTGTGACCACAGCGCACAAGTCAGCTTCTGTAAGGTTGACTTGGGCATTCCCGGTGTTTTTAGGTTTGCTCCTACACACGTCAGATTTGTGGCCAATTTTACCACACTTGTGACATTTTCCTTTGAACTTTTGTTCAGCCGAACCCTTCTTCTTGAATTTTTTGGAATTGGTAGGTTTCATATTTGGCTTGACCACGGCTTTTCCCTTACCTTTCCATTTGAACTTGTGTTCAGCCACGTTAACGTCATAGTTACGACTTTGAAGGCCAGTTGAGGTTCGGTTCCTAGCCTCCATTTGTAAGCGTGTGACTAAGTCTTCGAGAGACAAAGCATTTTGCTTGTGCTTCAAGTAATTCTTGAAGTCCAACCAGCTCGGAGGAAGTTTCTCTATGAAGCAATTAACTGTGAAGATCTCAAAAATGCACATTCCTTCTTCCGCTATCTCATGGCAAAGGAGTTGAAGAGATTCAACTTACTCCATCATTGGTTTTGAGTCAACCATACGGAACTCGAGAAACTTGGCGGTTGCGAATTTCTGACATCCGGCATCAAGAGCTTTGTATTTCTTCTCCAAAGCGAAACTAGCCTTCAAAGTCGTAACTACGACGTTAACGTGGCTGAACACAAGTTCAAATGGAAAGGTAAGGGAAAAGCCGTGGTCAAGCCAAATATGAAACCTACCAATTCCACAAAATTCAAGAAGAAAGGTTCGGCTGAACAAAATTTCAAAGGAAAATGCCACAAGTGTGGTAAAATTGGCCACAAATCTGACGTGTGTAGAAGCAAACCCAAAAACACCGGGAATGCCCAAGTCAACCTTACAGAAGCTGACTTGTGCAATGTGGTCAAAGAGGCCAACATGGTTGATGACAACCAGATGGAGTGGTGGTACGACACATGTGCCACAACCCACATATGCACTAATAAGCGCATGTTTAGCAACTATCAGAAGAGCAAGTCTGAGGAGCAGCTCTTTATGGGGAACTCTGTATTTTCCAAGATTGCTGGTCGTGGTAAAGTGGTCTTGAAACTGATTTCGGGAAAGGAAATTGTTCTTCAAAACGTGAAGCATGTCCCAGACATGAGAAAGAATCTGATCTCCGGCACTCTGATGAGCAAGGCCGGATTTGCTGTTTACTTCGACTCAAACAAGCTGGTTCTGAAGAAGTATGGGGTGTACCTAGGCAAAGGGTACGTAAAAAATGGACTGATCAAGATGTGTGTTATGACAGTCATTCGTAATAATGAAGCATCGACTTCTACTATTGTAACTTCTGTATCTAATGTTGTTGAATCTGTTTCAAACATTTCCATCAATAAGAAAGATCCAGTTACTTATTTGCTTGAGTCATTTAACATTTGGCATCAACGGTTGGGACATGTTAATTTCAAGTTTATGAAAAGACTAATAAACTTAAAACTAATCCCAAAATTCAAAACAAGCAAAGAAAAATGTGAAATATGCGTACATGCAAAACTCACAAAAACTTCATCCCCTCGTGTAGAGAGAACAACCGAACCTCTCGGTTTAATTCATACAGATTTGTGTGATTTAAAATTTGTTCAAACTCGAGGTGGTAAAAAATATTTTGTGACTTTCATAGATGATAGTACAAAATATTGTTACATTTATTTGCTACGAAGCAAAGATGAAGCCTTGGAAAAATTCAAATAATATAAAATCGAGGTTGAAAACCAACTCGATAGAATTATAAAAGTAGTTCGAAATGATAGAGGAGGCGAATATGATGGAGCATTTAATGCGTTTTGTAAAGAACATGGAATTATCCATCAAACGACCGCTCCTTATTCACCTCAATCTAACGGAGTTGCGAAACGTAAAAACCGCATACTTAAAGAGATGATGAATGCGATGTTGAAGAAATCAGGGTTACCCCAAAACATGTGGGGGAAAACGTTGCTTACCACAAATTATATCCTCAACAAAATACCCAACAAAGTCACTCGTAAAACACCATATGAACTTTGGAAAGGTATTGTACCTTCGTACAAATACCTAAAAGTGTGGGGGTGTCTGGCAAAAGTCGTAGTACCACTTCCTAAAAAGGTCACAATTGGACCTAAAACGGTGGATTGTATTTTCATCAGATATGCACACAACAGTAGTGTTTATCGGTTTCTGGTTCATAAATCATACATACCAGATATCCACGTTAATACAACCATGGAATCAAGGAATGCTTCTTTCTTTGAACACGTTTTTGCATGTAAAGATAAAAATCTGAAACGAACTCGTGAAGAAAAAAATGCAATTACCACTGTAAATGAAGCAAGCACTTCTAGCACATTTTTAAATGATGCAGAAGAAATTGCAGATGAACCTAGACGGAGCAAAAGAGCTCGTAAGGAAAAATCTTATGGTGAAGATTTCTTAATGGTCATTCTTTTAGAAAATGAACCTTGAAGTTTCATTGAAACCATGTCTACACCAGACGCACCTTCTTGGAATGAAGTTGTTAATAGTGAAATCGACTCCATTATGCAAAACCATACATGGGAAATAACCGATTTACCACAAGCGTTTAAATCCCTATGGTGTAAATGGATTTTCAAAACAAAGTTGAAAACTAATGGCTCAATCGATAAATACAAGGCTAAGCTTGTAGTACAAGGTTTCCGGCAAAAAGAAGGGCTGGATTTCTTTGACACCTATTCTCCGGTAACGAGAATAACTTCAATTCAAATGCTGATTAGTTTAGCAGCATTAAGAGACCTATAAATCCATCAAATGGATGTAAAACTGCCTTTCTAAATAGTGATTTAGAGGAGGAGATTTACATGAAATAACCCGAAGGTTTTGTTGTCCCCGGACAAGAACATAAAGTCTGTCGACTTGTAAAGTCGTTGTATGGACTCAAGCAAGCTCCAAAACAATGGCATGAAAAATTTGACAACGTAATGATGTCAGATGGTTTCAGTATAAATAAATGTGATAAATGCATATACATCAAAATTACTCCTCACGGATATATTTTGCTTTGTTTGTACGTTGATGATATACTCATTATTGGTAGCAATAAAGACATGATCAATCGAACGAAAAACATGCTAAGCAGTAAGTTCGATATGAAAGATATGGGACTTGCTAATGTCATTCTAGGGATTAAGATTACTAGAAATTCTGAAGGAATCATTATATCTCAATCTCACTATGCTAAAAAGATACTTGAGAGGTTCAAAGACTACTCAATTGGGAGAGCAAAAACTCATGTTGACTCTCAACTTCACCTAAAGAAAAATACGGGTGAAGCAGTGTCACAGATGGAATATGCACGAGTGATCGGAAGCCTAATGTACTTAACCAATTGTACAAGACCAAATTTAGCGCACGCAGTCAATGTACTGAATCGCTACACAAGCAATCCAGGACATAATCACTGGAAAGCCATAACAAGGGTATTGGATTATGTACGTCATACTAAAAGTTATGGGTTTCACTATGGTAAAGAATCAGCAGTTTTGGAAGGATACAGTGACGCTAACTGGATTTCCAACTCCAAAAACTCAAAATTCACGAGTGGATATGTCTTTACACTCGGCGGTGGAGCAGTGTCTTGGAAATCTTCTAAACAAACTCTGTTAGCCAGATCAACAATGGAATCTGAGTTTATAGCGCTAGACAAAGCCGCAGAGGAAGCAGAATGGCTTCGAAATTTTTTAGAAGATATTCCAATGTGGGAGAAACCAGTGCCAGCAATACGAGTACACTGTGATAGTCAATCGGCTATAACTCGTGCACTGAGTAATCTCTATAATGGTAAATCTCGTCATATAAGAAGACGTCATAAAACCATTAGACATTTGATCTCAAGTGGTGTAATCACCATAGATTACATCAAATCAATCGACAACCTAGCGGATCCGTTCACTAAAGGATTGTCACGAGATCAAGTTGATAAATCATCAAGAGGAATGGGATTAACTCCTATGACTTAAGAGGAGGTTTGGCGGTAACCCCACCTACATGACTGGAGATCCCAAGAAGTAGGTTCAAAAGGAAAATTAAGTCAAATTAAATCTTCCAAAAGCACTGTGAGACTTTTGTCTCTTTCTAGTTCCCAAGATGATAAACAGTGCTAACCTGTATGTGTAAAGGATAAGCGTAAACTTTTAATGATTTGAGTCTAAGCTTTGTAAAATATTTGGAGTATTGCAGGATACCCCTTAAAATACAAGCTAAAAGGCAAATCACCTTATGAGTGTGAAATAAGGTCGTTTCTAGGAAAATGATATTGAGGGTATATTTTCCAAGTTCACTCATGATTAACCAGACATGTTCAATGTCAAAATGAACACAATAGAGAACTTAGTTCTACGAGAAATGAAGCTGTGTTATAGTTGTTGTCTCGGTTTACATCAAAATCAGGGGGGTTCAAGACATCATGTTCACCTCCTGGCCAAGTAAATCTGACAGTTATAACAATGACTGGTTCAAGGCTGAAAAATGCTACCATCTCAGATACAGTGAATTTCGTTTATACTCTCGACATGGTTTTCTGTCTAGTAGAGTCTGTCTAGTAGAGTCTGTCTAGTCAATTACGTCTAGTCAGAATAGCCTGTCAAGTTTATCGAGTCTTCGTATGTTTAGAGACATTTCTATTCATGTGGTGATTGTTGGATCAAAAAATAATAAGCCAATGGGCTAATTATTTGGTTGAAAAATGAATGAGAAATAGCCCATCAAAGTGGTGGTAAAGTAAGTGGAGTTGTGTGCATTTTGTCCCACATTGGAAACAATGGGAAAAACACACTAGTATAAATAAGGAGGTGTCAGTCTTTGTTCAAAAGGCTAAGACTCATGGTGTGTCATAGAGAGGATGGGGACCCCACGCGCGCCGCCGCCGCCTAGCCTAGCCGGGTGTGGGCTCGTGGAATGGGCCAGCGGCCCAATAAGAAGTTCTTTTTGGGACAAATTCCGTCAAACGTTTTTGTCTCAAAACTAATCTTTTTAGATCGGTTTGTAACACCAAACGCGACGGTGCGTCGGCAGTACGTCATTGTGTGCGTCATGGCATGCATCACCAAAAGCCACCTTAAGCGTCATTGCGTGCGTCATGGCATGCATCACCAAAACCCACCTTATGCGTCATTGCGTGCGTCGGCGTGATGTCATGGGCGGCCACTCCTCCTCTATATATAGAACCTTCATCTCTTCATTTTAGAACACACCAAAATCAAATACAATTGTTCAACAAGAACAACTCTCTCTCTCTCTCCTTCGTGTTCTTCTTTGTCGTAAATCGTAAGTTTTACATCGAGAGTATATAGTAGTATATAGTTCGTAGATTCCGCTTTCAAGTGAGTGAAACGGTCTCGCCACGGTTGTATCATGGGATTCAAAAATCCTACAATTCTGTATCACTACGGAGGATTTATTGAGTTAAGGAAAGAGATCATATCTCGACTCCGTATCTCCATTTAAACATGGAATATTTTTGTCTCGAATGTGATCTTTCTTAATTCATTTCTGTTTGTATCGTTTCTAATCATTAAAGTAAACACAAGTTTTCAATCTGGTATTTTACTCTAATACAAGTGGGTCGTAGCAGGTGGAAATCAGAGAGTAGTTATTCTACTTCTCTATAAGTCTGTAAGAGTATTATCTTTGATGATGTATGTATGAAAAATATCAGTTTGAAACTATTTTCAAGAGCAAATGAAAACAGAGATGTTCTTACTTGAAAAATCACAACATACCTGAGAAGCCGCGACGAGGTCATCCATGGTGAGAATCGGATACCCAGAAGTCGGGTTAATCAAATCAGAAACGACCCGACCCGAATCAAGATCCACCGTAATCACGTGGCTTTGACCACCTGACAACGCGACGACCTCAGCTCTTCGCGACGGAAGCCGATTTCCCTTCTTCCACCGAACGACACGTGCTTTATCCGGTTCGTCGAGAGTCATGGAGTGGATCGTGGCCGACCCGGAACCGAAACCCGGGTCATGACCCGAGAGGATGGATCGGACTCTCTCGATTTCACGCACCGTTAGTGGATCAAGTGGATGATGAGGCTTTTCGGAGGAGTGGTCAACGCGGTCCGACCCGAGAGTTTTCCGGACCCGGGTACCGGATAAGAAGCCTGAGTCGGGTCCAAAGACCCAAGAGTAGGTGGCGAAGAGAAGGAGAAAACCGAAGAACGAGAGAGAGAGACGAGCAAAAGATGGTTTCGCCATGAAAGAGTGAGAGAGTTTTTTTTACTTTTTGGGGTTTTGTAAAGTAAGCCACCCCCACTCAAGTTACTTATAAAAGATGGTTCCGCCATGAAAGAGTGAGAGAGCTTTTTGACTTTGTGGGGTTTCTTAAAGTAAGCCGTCTTTTACTGTACCAAGTTACTTATAAGCCAATTAGCGTTGCATTATTTATTCTAAATCATGCAACGACTTAGGTTAACTGTCCTAAATGCATAATGCATGATATCGACAACAAAATGTTGTGATGGTCTATTCATTTAAACCAGTCGTTTTAGTGTGGTTAGTATCAAGGTAGATTTTTTTTGTTTTTTTTTCCCAACAGATCGATATGTTTGATCTTGATCTTGCCCTAATTTTTTCACAGTCTAAAATTTCGATCTTACGATTCACATGGTTTAAAACACACACACACACAACTAGCTAGAGATGTAGTAGGCTTAATCTAGTTGTGTTTAATCCAGTTTTTGTTTAAATTCAACCAAATTCGATCCGATCCAAGTCTTTTAACCACGAAGCTAGAGTTGGTCAACGTAATAAAAAATTTAATCAAGTGTTATATATGACTCTAGTTCAGTTCGACCGCATCTGTGAAATATTTTACATATTGATTCTAGCCATGTGACGTCTAGAGTTTACCAACGTAATTTAAAATTAATTTGAGTCTCTTTTCGATGGCATCTCTTGAGTATTTTTCCTATTGATTCTGATGACGTGATAACTGAGAAGGTGAAAGAGTCTTATCCACTAATTAATACAGTACTTATATTAAACCTAAGGCTGGTGGTACAGTTCTAACTTTTGATTTGATTCTCGGTTGAAACTAAAACGTGGAGATTTATGGAACCACTAAATACCTACCTATTTGGTGGATGGTGGTATAGTTCTAACTTTTGATTTTAGTCTAGTGGCCTACACCCAATTTTCAACGCAAAAATCACCTTTTTAACTTTCAAATTACAATAGTGCTTCTCCAACCACACGGCATAACGCCAAATATGCAGTCAATAAAGCTCTAATCGAACGATATATTCCACGATAAAAAAAATAAATAGTTTTTATGAACGTTATCATACCAAACACCATTTATAACACTAAACATTAAAATATTTTTTTGTTTGTTTTTCATTCAATAATATAATTAAATTAATGTTTATCATTTGATTAAACTTTGTAACTAATAATTAAATATACTTAAAATATGTTTGTATCTTTAATTTTTAATAATATGAAATTTTAATTATAATTAATATAAAATTTTAATTTGCAAAAAATATCTAAATCAATAATCGAATTGATTAAGATTAAAGACACATTATTAATTAAAGTTCAATTAAAATACTGAAAACGTAAAAATACAAAATTAAAACCAAACAAACATAAAAACTAAATACAACAAGATAAATTTTAAGGACATAATATAAATTTAAACAATAATCTTATACCCGGGAAAACCATTTCCGCTAAAAAAACGATAGTATTGGATAAAATCTTGTTGGTCACTTGGTGATCTTTGGTCTTGAGCTTGAGGTTGTTGTCCTTGAACATGTTCTCCTTGAGCTTGTTCTCCTTAAACTTGATCTCCTTGATAATGAGAGGCTCGATACTGAGATCTATGATATTGGCTTTGAGAACCTTCTCCGTATTCTTCATATTGATTTGTCGGTGCTCTTCTTTGCAAAATTACCACTCTTTCATTTTCAATATACGCACGACACGCTGGATCGGTTATAGAACTCAAATCCGCAAATAATATTTTATGCTCTTGTTTCATTCTTTGTACCTCGACCTTCTGTCTTTGAATTTCATTTCTTTCAGAAGTACTTTTAGCAATAACTTTGATAAGCTAATCATTTTGCTCCATCATTTGTTTAAATTGTTCCTCATATTGTTGTTTTCTCTTCGCTTTTTTCATACATGTAGGTCTCTGAGATAAATTAAAAGTGGCTTCTTCACTATTCGTATTTAGATCGAATGAATTCATACCAGGGGATGGCGATGACTCATCTTGGAATGATGGAGATGAGATAACATTACGACCTTCTTCTTGGAATGCAGCGGCTCTACTAGTGTGGTTATTAGAAAATTTCTCAATATCTTTAAGGATAGGCCAAACATGATCGAATTTGAATCCTTTCTTGTATTTGACATATTGTGTTAATAACATCTTCGCTTGGTTTAACTGATTTAATATTGACAAGAGAAAAATATAAATAAGTTAGCAAGTACAAAAAAAAAAAAAAGATAGAGCAAGTATATATGGACTTACAATGTCTTGCTCAGAAGCACCGCTAGGATTCTTGTTTTCAATATGGTTAACGCATCCCCTCAGCTTGGAGACTGCAGCAAGAATTATTGTCATTCGAGTTTGTAAAGATTTGTTTGGTCTTGGTTGAATATGAAAAATCTCCTAATTGATCTCTTGTCCAATTTGATCTCCTAATTGGTTTATCCCTATGATTGGATTTTGAGAAACATCAAGATACACATGACATAAGTGTTTATCTTCTTCAATAGAATATGACCCAGAGCGAGTTGAAGCCATTTTAGAAAAAATATTAGTGGTAAAAAAATGAATTGAAGATGTGTGATCAATAACAGAGTGGTATACATTTATATAGAGAAGTGAAGGCAAATCAATGCAACAGTTGGATCTTAGCAAAGAAATTCAATGGCTTAGATAGATTCGTATTTTTCTAAGAAAGTGATAATTGATATATGAAATGAAGTGAGTACTCAATGCAACAGTTAGATCTTGGTCAAAGAAATTTAACGGCTAATATCGATTTGCTTACATTATAAAATGGGTACCATGTTTGGAAAATAAGATGAATATAAAAAAATCTTCTATTTCTTCTCTTCTCCTAAAATATGAATTTTAACTACGGTAGTTCATCTCATATACCATCTTCTTCGTCTTCTTCATCTTCATCTTCAGATAATGATTATTACGATGATATAGAAAATCAGGCAGTAGCTCAAATTACCGCAAACAACAATTTTTTAATCACTCAAAAGCTATTTAACTCAGAGGGTTCCCATGGTGGATCTAGTCCAGGTCATATAGTTATCAACAGTGACCGGGAAAATGTTTCTCGCAATCTCTTCAATGATTATTTTGCAGATAATCCTTTGTTTTCTGAGACGATGTTCCGACGAAGATTCCGGATGAGCCGTCCTTTGTTTCTGCGTATTCATGATGCTATACAAAGACATGACAATTACTTTGTCTAGCGAAAAGATGGTGTCGGTAAACTTGGGTTGTCTGGTTTGCAAAAAAATAACTGTTGTATTTCGAATGTTGACATACGGTTTACCGGCGGATTCCACCGATGAATAAATAAAAATAGGGGAGTCTACAGCTATAGAAAGTTTGAAGCGATTTTGCCGTGCTGTTATCGAGGTGTTTGCCAGCCACTATCTTTGATCATTTGACGCTAACGATGTTGCACGGCTACTCCACATTGGTAAACGCCAAGGATTTCCAGGTATATTGGGTAGTTTAGATTGTATGCATTGGAAATGGAAAAACTGCCCAACAGCTTGGGGAGGACAATATGCGGGTCGTAGTGGATCTCCTACTATTATTTTAGAGGCCTTAGCCGATTATGATCTTTGGATTTGGTATGCATATTTTGGTCTACCGGGATCTAACAATGATATTAATGTGCTAGAGGCGTCTCATCTTATTGCTAATCTAGCTGAAGGAACTATTCCACCCGCTAATTATGTTATTAATTGGAAAATTATAATATGGGTTATTATCTAGCTGATGGTATATATCCAAAATGGTCCACTCTTGTTCAAACAATTCACGATCCACATGGTCCCAAAAGAAATGATTTGCAAATAAACAAGAAGCATGTAGAAAACACGTCGACGTGCATTTGGAGTATTGCAGTCAAGATTTGCAATTGTGGCCGGACCAGCACCCTTTTGGAGTAAGAAAGTGTTACATGATATAATGACAAATTGTATCATAATGCATAATATGATCATAGAGAATGAACGTGATGTTGATGCAATAATTGAAGAACGAGACGAAGTCCCAACTATAGAAGTCGAGATGGCGGGTGATGATGATGCTCAATTTCAAGAATTCTTAGCTCGACACATGTAAATCAAGGACCCGGAAGCTCATATTAAACTTCGGAATGCATTAATTGAACACTTGTGGTCCGAGTATACTAATTCTCAGAATTAGTATGATGTAATTTATTTTTCACTATTTTTAATTTATCGATTGTAATCTTATATTTAAGATATAATTAATCAGTTATAAAAAAATTAGTATTTATCAAAACGCTTAAAAAATAAAAAGAATTTTAAATTTAATAATATAATAATAGATAATGTTCTTTTTAGTGTTAGATTTGGTGTTGTGGTTGGAGATGAAAAAAAAAA
>PKML01077815.1:249935-303906 GCA_002933935.1 Eutrema yunnanense | reverse complement strand
ATTTAGGATTTTGACTATTGAGTGCAAAATATTCGATTTAGGGTTTAGATTTAGCAGACTTCATTTGAAGTCTGCACCAATTTAGAGACTTCAAATGAAGTCTGCACCAATTTAGAGACTTCGGGTGAAGTCTATTCATAGTTTAGGGTTTAGCAGACTTCAGGTGAAGTCCATTTAGAGACTTCGTTTGTAGACTTCATTTGTAGACTTCATTTACAGACTTCGTTTACAGACTTCGTTTATAGACTTCGTTATTGTTGTTTCATATTTAGTTTAGGGTTCAATTTATATAGTTTAGTTAACTATAATAGAAAGTTAAATTTTGAGTTATGTATTTGATTGTGCATATGTCTCCCAATTATGACTTCGATATAACGCTTAGGGTTTGACACTATAGGTTGGAAATCATGTTTTTACATTTAGGATTATATTTAGGATTTATAAAATTTTTATTTAAAATATTAAATTTGCATATAAGTGTTAAATTGTGATTATATTAAACGATTTTAATTTGTGATATAAGTTTTTATTTAGAGTTTTGACTATTAAGTGGAAAATATTCGATTTAGGGTTTAGTTTTGCGAAGTCTGTACCAATATAGAGACTTCATGCGAAATTTGATTAACTTTTGAGACTTCAAATGAAGTCTATTTAGAATTTAGGTTTTAGCAGACTTCGTGTGAAGTCTATTTAGAGTTTAGGGTATCTAAACCGAAATTATTAACCTAACCGGAATTTTTTTATCCCCTTATATAAAGAAAATTTACAACTTGTAACCCTAATTTTTTATAAAAAAAAGCCCTCGCCGTTCTCCAGCTCCCGTTCTCCCTCTCCCTCTCTAAAGCGGCGCTTCAGTCTCTCTCTCTTTTCTCTCGCGTCTTTGATTCGACAATGAGTGAGTCTCTTGCTTTTGTTGATTTATATTGGCTCATCTCTTCTCTTGTCGCTGCTGCTTACGATGTTGTGTTTTTTGATCTGATCGTTTTTTGATTTCTCCTTTGTTTTTTTTCTTGTAGCTGGCGGTAAGAAAGAGCGGAATCAACGGCTATGGCAGAAGAACGGTGGTCGAGTACAGACCGAGACCTGAATCTGGCTATGGCGGAAGAACGGAGGTTGAGTATGGCCGGAAACCTGAATCGGAGCACGGATCTGGATATGGTGGGAGAATGACTTCCAAAGAAGAGGAAGTTGGAGACTACAGGAAGCCCAGCTATCGCAAGGATGATGATGATGATGAAAAAAGAGAGCCTATTTGTTAAAACGGAATTTCCACTGGGTCTATTGGGCCCAAAGTCTTGCCCCCAAAAGGAAAAAGATGTAAAGAGGAGGAACAGAGAGAAGTAGGAATCGAAGAGAGAAGGACATGGCGGAGGAGCTTCTGATTAGTCGCCGATGGGATCGATGGAAGAGACGAAGATAGAAACGGCAAAAGAGACGACGGACAATAAGAAGAGATCGAGCCCAAGCTTGCGCGGTGGCCTCCTCCTCCTCCTCCTCGGCGGAAATTAAAAGGATGAGAAGATTGAGCCACCACAGACCTCGTGTTGCTCGTTGCGGAGCTCTTACTTTATGTGCAAATTAGCTTTTTCTTCTTTTTTTCTGATTCTGATTGGGCGAGGCCTAGGATTTTGTGATTTCGAGATCATAATGAACTTGGGGTCATTCACTACCAGACATTGGATGAGTAGAATTTATCTACCTGGATCTTGTAATTTCTTGTTGTCGGATGATCAAAAGCAGGCTGTTTGTAGACAATCCTCTATTATATCTCCGTCTTTGGATTGTGTCAATGTCAATAATTTGCCTCTGCTGAGGAAAAAGTATGGAATGCAGTATCACTTTGTTTGCACGCGCTTACTTTGGTTTCTTGAGATGATTATGTGATGTATGAATTCAATAATTGAATACAATCGAAAAACAGAGGAGCTCAAGAAGTAGCGACCTGACTTTTTGGTCTACAACATGACTACTTGGTTTCCTGGTTTTGTCATGTCTCTAGGCATTATACAGTTTCATGATTTTTAGGGTTCGTGATTTTTCAAAAAATTGAATTGGGGATTTTTAGACTTGAATTGGGTATTATATGCGGGTCTACAGGTCGGTTTTTTCAAATAAGAAAAGTGATTCTCCCATGATTATAACACATAAACACGTCAAATTCACATATAAGCAAGAACAATAAGTAACAACATGTGATAACAAGAAAATTTTAAAAATTCATTATAATTATGCTATAAATGCATTTTTAACAAAACTAACCACACAGACTTCACTCGAAGTCTGTTCCGTATTATGAAGCAGACTTCACATGAAGTATGCACAATGAGCTAAAAGCCTAATCAAACAAAAAAATATTTTTTCCATAATTATAACACATAAAGACGTCAAACTCATACGGATGCAACAACAACAACAAACATACATGTGAGAACAAGAAAATCTAAAAAATCGTTACAAATATGCTATAAATGCATTTTTAACAAAATTAACCACACAGACTTCGGTGTGAAGTCTGTCCCCTATATGAAAGTAGACTTCACACCGAAGTCTGTCTTTTAGGTTATTTTTGCAATTGACCATAAGTTTGACTTTTCAAGAGTAGACTTCAGGTGAAGTCTGCAGAATAAACAGGTTAGTTTTGAAATTGACCAGAATTTGACAATAATTTGACTTTTTCGAGTAGACTTCATTTGAAGTCTGCAAAATTTCACATGAAGTCTACTCTAAAAACGAAGTCTACTAGAGGTTAGTTTTGCAATTGACCAAATTTGATTTTAGTAAAGTAGACTTCATGTGAAGTCTGAAACGTGCAGACTTCATACGAAGTCTACGCTAGGTTAGTTTTGCATTTGACCAAAATCTCGAATTAAATTAATCGGAGACTTCACATGAAGTCTACGCAATTAAGCAGACTTCACCCGAAGTCTGCTAATTAAATGATTTTCCTGGTCAATGTTTGAAATTTTTGTCAAACGCAAAACTAACCTCTCTAAAAAAGTCAAAGTTTTGGTCAAATGCAAAACTGACCTGGAGTAGACTTCATGTGAAGTCTGGTTTTTCCAGACTTCAAGTGAAGTCTGCTCTAAAAAAGTCAAAGTTTTGGTCAAATGCAAAACTAACCTCGCTTTTACGCAGACTTCACATGAAGTCTGCATGATTTTTTTTTGTTTTCAAAGGAGAAATCGCAGACTTCGCATGAAGTCTCCTTTGAAAAACTTAAAAATGGTCAATTGCAAAACTAACCTCTGCGTTGACTAGAAGACTTCATGTGAAGTCTCCGATTTAGAGCAGACTTCACATGAAGTCTGCTATCGCGAAGCAGATCTGAAAATTATGAAAATCAAGTGGGTAATTACCTAGATCTGGTTTGAGCTCGTTTTTAGCTTCGTCAACCGCCCAAAACTTCGAATTTCACCAATACCAAAGAAGCCCATTCGTTTTTTATGCAAATATCACTGAAAATCACAAGATTAGTGAATTTGCAATTTTTAAAACGTAAATTAGAGAGTTTTTTGGATGAAATTGGATAGGAAATGGAAGATTATGAGGTTATGAGTTCACACATTGAGCATTTAGAGCTACAAAATCAGTTGGGTAAGCATTTAGAGTTTGAAATTGGTTGTTAATGGTGGTTGGGAAAATTGAAGAATATGACATTTTCGTAAATAAGTAATATGCCATGGATTATTGTGTCTTTTTGTTATTTAAAAAAAAATAAAAAAATAAGAACATAATGGCATTTTTGTAAATAGGTGTTGTTGTGAAGGATATAATGGAGAGAAAGTGGTATTTGTTGAAAATGAAGAAAAATGAGGTTATGTTTGCATTTGACCACAAATTGTGAGTCATTTTTGCAAGTATTGAAAAAAGATAATTCACATATGGAAAATAATTGTTATATTTGAAATAGAAAATATATTTTTTGTCATTTATGATACAATAGGCCGGTCCAATAGTCCAACACCCTCAATTAAATATAAAATATTTCAACACCAGTAATATTTGAAATATAAAATATTTATGATGATTTGTAGGTGTAAATGATATAATATTTATGTTGATTATATAAAATATTTATGATTATGCTTTATTCGAAAATTAATAACAAAACAATGGGTAAGACAGAATGGATAATTTAAGTATTAAAACATATTTTTAATAAAATATAGAACTAAAAATACATATAATAAAACGGGTGGAAAATTTTGGATAGCTAAAATCACTAATTTTGAATCATAAATGTCATACCAAAAATATATTTTTCCATACAAAATAGAAAATATAAAACGAAAACAAATAAAAAATTGTCGATTACCTTTATTGTGGATTAAAATTTTAGAAAACTATATAATACATTCTATACCAAAAATAAAACTATTAACACATCTCAAACATTTACATCCACAAATACATTTTGTCCAAAAAGTAGAACTAAACATGATAAAATATCGGATTGTAAAATTTGAATGATTCAATAAGAACAATAAAGGAAAGAAGCCCTTTGATTGGAGTATATTTTTTTACTTAACCAATATCGTCTAGAACTTGAAGCTTATAAAAGAGCAACGATTTGATGCAGAACATGAAGGCAAGAACGAACATCTATGACATTTCCAGGATCCGATATAGAAATCAACTCAATGAATTACAGAAAGCATAAAAGATATGAGATTTATCATTCTGAGGAAGGGATCATCACACATATGAGCAATTCCCAAATCCCAATTAACATTTCTGAACAAACCCTAAGATTCGTTGCAGTCAACACAGATAAATGAAAACCAAAACAAAAAAAATTCAAAATTAGAGATGAGATCTCACTTGGCGACCATCCTAGAGATGAAATCCTCGTACCGGATCTTACCATCAGATCCCACATCAACCTCCTTGATCCACTCATCGAATTCACTCGGCTGCAGCTTCTCGCCGATACTAGTGAGTATATGCCTCAGATCCGCCACAGCGACGAACCCTGTGCCTTCTTTGTCTAGCACCTTGAAGGCATCACGGAGCTGTCGATCGAACGGCTCTGTTTTCAGATGCTTCGCCATGAGATCGAGGAATCGGTTGAAATCGAACGGCGAAGAGAGTTTCTCCGTGGTGGTGATTGATTTAAGCTGGGCTTCTGTTGGATTGCCGCCGAGTGACCGCATTAAGATCCCGAGCTCCGACGGCGCGATTTTGCCGTCGCCGTCGGTGTCGAAGAGCATGAAGGCTTCCTTCATTGAAGAGACTTGGTCGTCGCTCAAACCATCCTTGCCCATCTCCGATTTTTTACAGGTTTTCGGGTCTTTGCTCTTTCTGTACAATGAAACTAAACGATCTGTGTGTAGCGTTTGTAATTTGATCAATAGAGAGTAGTGACTAAATATGTCGTCGTTTTAGAAAAATCAAAGATACATGGCCGAAATAATGGGCCTAGCCCATTACAATTGGTTTAATTTGGAAATCGGTTTGCTCTTTTTTTTTTTTTAACTCCCGTGATCCGATTTTCGACTCCAACCGATGCAGGTTTTTAGTCTTTTAGCACCAAGGGTCTACACATCATCCTATTTTCACCGACTAATTCTGGGGCCCGAGGGACCATGTGAAAACCTCAGTGGCCAAAACCCTCGGATTGTGATAATTCTGCTCCTGCGGAGAGTCGATCCTTGATCTGGACCAACATAGCGATTCTTCGAACGAGAGAGAACCACTTGCTCTTTTAGCATAAACTAACATAGCGATTCTTCGAACGAGAGAGAACCACTCCACCACAAGTTGTTGGTTTAGTTTGCTCTTTTAGCATAAACTAAACCAAAAATACCAAGATTATGTGATTAACAAGATATAACATCAAATGATAGTGAAGCTTTTCTTTTCCTTCTTGCGTTAATCATCGAAATGTGGTTAAGATTAAAAAGTACCAAAAAGAAAGAAAAAAATAAACAGCAATTTACAAATAATAAGACGTAGCTGAGTACACAATTTTCAATATAAAAACTAATCGAAGATTTGTCGATTCAATCTCGCAGCTTTGAGTGAAGAGATCATCGATTCCCCTTCTTGAGAAAGGCTCCTTCTTTCTAAAAGTATAACCCCTAACTTACCACGCAAGTATTCATTTCTCAACTCATCTCCCTCCATTTCACCAAGCTCAAAAGCTTGTTTCCTTGTCACTAAACCGTAAACCCAAACACCCGATTCGGGTTTCTCCATTTGGATGCTAACTCTCAACAATGACATGGACTCGACTTCATCTGAATTCGGAGTAAACAACACCGAGAAATTCCCGAATGTTAAATCAGGTGTCTCGAATAACTGATCCAAACAGCTGTTTTCTTCTTCTTCTTCTTCTTCTTTGTCGATGCAGCTCTCGTTAGGGTTTGAAGCCGATGATGATGCCCTTCTTCTAGCAACTCTTAGTATGTTTGCTGCTTCTCTCATTCCGCTTAAGAAGGCTCCGTGCATTGTAGCTGGATATTGTTTGTTAGTTGCTTCGCCTGCAAAGAACACTCTTCCATCTCCAACACTCTCAGCTAAAATGTCATAATCATCTCCAGATGATCCTACCGCAACATACGAGTAAGAACCGTATGAAAACTTGTCTTGTCCCCATCTGGAACAGAGAGCTTGAACCGGGTCAGGAACAACTATTCCTTTTGGGTGATATATTCCGCGTAGTATCTGCAAGACCCGTTTAACGGAATCAGTAGGCGACATTGTCTCGAATCTTTCTGCCGCATCTCCAGCTACGAGGGCTACAAGTAATGGACCACCGGAGACCGAAGAGTAGCTGTAGAACAAGAAGAACTCTCCTCTTGTGCTTGAATCTTCGGTTAACCGCCCAAACGTATCGATCTCTTCGCCCCAAAAGTTATATGGAAACAACATCGCCACTTTGTTCAACAATCCGTATCCGAGTCTCTGAATCGCTTCTTTCTTCTTCAGAGGAAGCTCGGGATAAAACCCGATTGAACCTTTCTTCAGAACACCTAGAGGAACCGTGCAAAGAGCCATATCACAGTAGAACTCCTTATCACCCGCATAAACCAGAACCCCGTTGCTTCCATATCTGATGCTCTCGACAGTATTCCCATAGAAAACCGGCAGATTTTCAGCCAGAGCATGTACAAATATCTCGTTCCCACCAGGGATAAAACAATGATCACCGCCCATCTCATACGGATCATCTTGATCCCAATACGCCATAGAAAGATTCCCTAACAATGTAGCATTTGCATATTCCAAATTTGCTAAATGCCAATTTAAGAGCATTCTCTCTTGCGGATCCTCGGCAACCCCATAAACCAATCGAAAAGTTTCAAGCGCTTCTCCCAACGGCACATCTACTGATTTAATCTCCTCTATCATCGATTGTCTAAGCTTACAAACTCTATCCAATAACTTATTAAACGATGCCTCGATCTTCGAATCAACACCAACATCAACAAGCTCTCCACTAGGTAGATACAAAGGACAAATATCTCTGACCTTATGTAGAGGCAAACCGAGTTGCCTCGCCAAAACCCCAAGCGGATTCCCATTAATTCCGGTGAGAACACTTCCACCAACATCAGCCATTGCCTCAACACCATCACCACCTTTCATCTTCCGGGTCTTGACCCGCCCGCCCGGTCGATCTCTACCTTCAAGAACCAAAACCCTAAACCCCATCGACAACAATTGTCTAGCAGCCACCAAACCGGCTAGACCCGCCCCTACAACCACAACATTAGGCGGCTCTACGCCATCAAACGACCTCAATTTCGCTTCTTTGATGACCGGAGCAAGCCCGAAGTTGATATAGCCATGCTCCAGGAGAAAATTGTAAGCCGTATCGACTAGGGTTTTGTGTTCGGCGCGTATGGACTCGAGGGCGTGATCTCTCGTTAGCCAATTCGAGACATTTGATCGCCACAGAGCGATAATGTGATTCCTAACAACGATGTAATTCGCCTGTTCCTTACCTCCTATAATTGAAACCACATTGGCCTCGATTTCTTCCTCTGTGAGCGAATTTACTGGAAACCCTACCGACATTGCGATTAGGGCTTCGGAATCCAATTCTTTTCCGACGCTGTTGCGGCGGTTTCTGGAGAAAGCCGGGTTCGCGTTTATCTCTGTGAAGAAACGTTTCCTACGGCGTCGTTTTCTTGCCCTAGGACCAGGCTCCGCCGCATTGGGGTTTTGCGATTGTTGCTCCAACACCAGATCGGAAGAATCTTCGCCGAGCGATTCCGAGATGCGTGTTTCGTTTGTTGTGTCGGGAGGAGGAGGAGGAGGCGGAGGTTGAAGTTCCGTCAATGGCGAATTGTCGTCCAGTGAGTTTTGCCCGTCTTCAAGATTTTGCTCCGATTGACTCGCCGATTGCGAGAGGTCTGTCTCCGTCGCCGACGCATCGGAAACGACGTCGTTATCGTAGGCGGTGAGCTTTCCGAGAACTTCTCCGGGTAGATCCACATTAGAAAGGGTTTCCGGGTCTTCGGGTTTAGATTCGGGTCGGGTTTCTTTAGTATCTGTTGACATGCTATGTGTCTCTGTGTGAGTGACGACGACCAATAGTGTTTGTTAGCCTTCGCTTTAGCTCAAAGAGGATTGATGAAAACGGCGTCGTTTTAATATAGAGCTAAATCTAATCCACAAATACTTGGGCCTGGCCCATTTATTTTAAAATATTCGTCCAGTTTGATGTTTCATTTTTTTCTTCTTTCCAAAATTTCTAGAATCTTTTTGGAAAAAAACTCAATTTGAAACTTTCAAAACTATACCATTGAATGGATATAGAGTTTCATACCAAAATTGTAATCTAGATTTTTTTGTTATTATTTTGGACCACAACAGGCCGGCCAAATAGCCAAATATCTAGACATGTGGAGTTGAACTCGATTACTGGTAGAAGAGGTGTGGTAACCACTGACCCACTTGATCTTTCTTAATCTAGTTTTTACTTTTCAGTTTTTTTTATAAAGATATTAAATACAATTGAACGAGTCAAAATAATCCGAACTATAGCTATACCCCCAAAAAAATAAAAATAAAATTGATCCAATGGAATCTATATTAAAAAGAATGAGACAATAAAATTTTGAATTATAAAACTATAGTTTTCTTCCAAATTTACAGCCGAATCCAAATAGAATTTAGTTTCATAGAGCATATTTTCCAGCATGATCATTGATTTATAAAAAAAAACCACAATGCATAGATTTTAACATCATAGGTAATATTTTCGAGCATGATCAATAATTTAATAAATTCACAATTCATATTAATTAGATCATATGTTCACCCCACACACACAATTTAAGTCGTAGAAAATTTCCCTATCATAATAATGCTAAAGAAGAACTACACATATCAAATCTTGTTCTCTTGGCTCGATCAATAGTATCTTGACTTATAATAAGTTGGAATTGACGAAGACGTTAACATGCCAATATTCACGAATCAGTTATGGACCTTAGTCCTTAATTAGGTCCATCCTTGAACCGTGAACATGCAAAGTTAATCCTCTTTTCAAAATTAAAATTCGATTTTGATATTTACTCCCTTGGAATATCCAGTACTTGAACACCAGTAGAATTACAAAAGTTGTGTGTTATCAGACATTAGTTGATACTCATTCTGTTTCACAAACAGTATCGTTTTAGACTTATTTTTTAGTTTAAAAAAACTGTCGTTTTATGTTTCTAATATGATTTTGATACACAATTCTTGTTTTGAATTTAAATCATTTATATTTAATTTCTGATATATTAAATAAGGGTATATTTGTATATTTTAAGAATTTTTTAATCTGCGTGAAATGTGTCAAAATGACATTTTTTTGTGAAACAGAAAGAATAAAAACCAAAAATCAATCTAGCATCGGTAGTGTGGAATGTGAATTTTATCAAAAATCCTTTCATCATCCAATAGAAGAGAAATTTGGAGAAAGTGGGAAAGATCAAAGGGGAACATGACCTAATATTTTTTTCACCGAAACCCTATAGGGTCGTTTTCAAAATGGAAAGAACAACGAAATTCTTTCTCGTGACTTAGTCCCACTATTAGGACTCATTTATGGGGAACAAACACAATTGGTATTACTAGAAATTGCACAATCAATGTATATATAGTATGTACCTTTTTTGTAACAAATATATAGTATGTACTTAATAACGTTCTTGATTATTCATCATGTGATAAGAAGCAATAACAATGAGGATAACTTTTACGTATTTGATTTATATTCTTTGACGTAGAAAACATTGATTAATCAAATTCATCATCAAAGACACTGCATATAAATCGTTGCTAAATTCAAAATTAGAGGGTGGTATTCAATTAAAGAATTTAATTGAATTGTAAGGAATTAGACTTTCTATAAAATTCTAGTGTTATTCAATGATGTATTTCATGAATTCTTTTAAATTCATGTGTTATTGGATTAGATATTTGTAATCATTCTTTTATATTACTTTAAATTCTAGTGTTATTCAATTTTTGGATTTCTTAATTCTATTAAATGTTAGTGTTATTCAATTTTACTGCAGTATTGATGATAGTGTCATTTGATAGGAATTTAATAGAATTTCAATAAAAAATTGTAAAGAGTCAATTCCGAACTTTTTTACTGTCATTTTGATAGAATTCATTAAAATTCCAACAAAAAACTTTTAAATTATTCAAAATCAATTGATTTTGAATTCATTTGCATTCTCTTAAATTCAATCATCCAATACCCCCACCTTACTATGTATTGCTAAATTTGGAACAATGTTGAAAAGAAGTTTAAGTTTTCCTCAACTGTTTTTCGATTTTTTTTTTTTTTTAATTAGTGTTATCTAATCGAAGTGATTTTGTAAAAAGAAAAAAAAACTTTAGCAATCGTTTTTTTTTTTTTTTTGTAATTTAACTAGATCGATAAGCAATCTGAAGAAACTAACTTAGCAATCTTGTATCTACATTAGAAAAATATATAAAATGAAAACATCTACCTAAAAAAAAACATTAAATCTCAAATTCCTTTAATGGGAAAGCAACATCTTGCATCAACAACGTACGACCAAGTAAAACAGCTGTTTTTTAGATCATATTTGTGTGTTAATCATATGCGCACGTATATATATTACTTATATACATCCCATTGCTTGTATGTATACGATATTATATGCACCGCATATATAAATATATACATCTCTCATAATTTGTAAGATATCTTCTATACGTTCGATCAGAATTTCATATTAGACTTATTAGTATTTGTAAATCGTAAACCGATTGTTATATATGGTTTAGTTAAAACTTAAAATTTTAAACCGATTAGTGATAATTTATGCGACGTTTAGTATGACGTCGTTGTATTTGAATTTGATTATTACCTAATGAAACTTAAAAATCTATGTACATGTTTTCAAAGTTGTGTATATCGACATCTTAAAAATCTATGTCCAAAACGAGTTGCCGACCAAATCCAAAACCAGCAACGGAAGAATCGGTCTGGTTTTGGTTTAACAAAGGACGTGGGTGGTGGAAATATCATTAACTTAATCCAATTAACTTGAAAATCTTGTTATATGCAAATAATGAAGAATAATCACGTGGAATATAGTATTTTATAAATGCATATACATATACCGAGTCAATTCAATTCGGGATAGTTAGTATCAAAGCAATGGAAAATTCAAACATTTGTTTGTTAAATATAATAATTTTAAGTCGGTTCCGACTACTAATTAAAGATTAATTAGTCTAGTTCTAGTTTCGTTATAATCCAAATCCAAAACTCTAACACGTCGGATTCTTCTAGACAAAATGTAAAATGTCAACGATATCTAACAACACAACCTATATCTTCAAGAAAAGAAGCATGGAATAAATCATCTTGGGGATAAATTAACTATAGACCCCACGTTTTATGGTGTCTTACAGATTCAACCCTTATATTATCTTCCACTCCAAGTCAATTTTTTTGGATGTTACTACTTGATACTCAGAAGTCACAACTGCTGAATTTTTAAATCTACCGGACAGACAAAGTCTACTTTTTTTTGTTCGTTAAAGACCTAGATCGATTTTGCTTGACATTTTCTAATTCATTACTATTGTTGCGGTTTCTATGGAAACTGTAAATTTCAAAAAAAAAAAATTAAAATGTATGTCAAATGATTAGTTTTTAAATAACGAAATATTCAAACGATCGAAATAATAATGCAATATTTTAGTTGAATAGAGATTTCGAAGAAAAAAAATATATGATAATATGATATTAAAAACTAGTTTAGTTTAGTGAATTAATGGAGTTTTGGATTTTCTATTTTTTTTAATATGCTCATACTATATAATATAATCGAAAACGTAAAAACATTAAAATTTAATTGAATAAGCTAATGATGAATTGCATGATTGGGATCACGAAATTTTCGAAGAAATCTCTCTCCGCTACATGTAGAATTGGAAACGCTCATCTGGGCGATGCATTGCATGATTGTAAATCAGAAGACGGCGATAGCTTTTGCAACATACTGCTCAGAGTTGGTGAAGATGGTGTCTACACCCAAAGAGTGGACGGCTTTTACACTACACTTGGAGGAGTTCGCGAGGAGCAAAGAGGAATTCACCTTTTTCTCTATCACATATATCCCACGCGCAAATAACACAGTGACAGACAAGCTAGCATGAGGTGCTCGAGTCTACTCATCAGATTTTATTTATGTAAACTCAATACCCCGGTTTGATTTACCGAATTGCTATAGGTATTTAGATTGTTGACAAAAAAAAAAAAAACTAATGATAAAAAAAAAAAAATGGATTCACGTTTTCAAAACGTGAAAAAGTGGTATATCATCCATCACCAAATACTTAAATAAGTTTTGGTGGAGATTAGTTTAGATTTTTAATTTAGAATTGCTGGAAGAAAAATGCAAAGAAAAAAAAACCTGATGTGTAGTACTTGACAAATTTCAAGAATATTTGGGCTATAACAAAATAAACCAGAAGTATAAGGGGCATTGTCTGAATATATCCAAACAAGACTTTTCTTCTCTCTTTGTGTTATTTATAAAAGCAAACATCGTTTGGAGGTTTTACGCTAAGACTCTGTGACCCAACGAACAAGTTAGAAGAAACCCAAAAGAAGAAGATGAAACTTATTTGGTCACCGGAAACAGCATCAAAGGCTTACATCGACACAGTTAAATTGGTGTGTTCATATGAGAAAGCTTCTTTCAATCTTTTCACCGTTTGTCAAAAACGCATTTCTCTAAATTTGACAATGTTTTCGACACATTTCAGATTTGATCTTTGCATGTTTTGGCCCACAATTTGTATAGTTTTTGATTTTTGGGTATTTTTTTGTGTAGTGCGAGAATCTTGGAACGCCGGGAGCGGCGGAGCTAGTGGCGGCGATGGCGGCGGGATGGAACGCGACTCTAATCGTGGAAACATGGTCAGAAGGAGAAACCATAGCCATAAGCGTTGGTTTAAACGTAGCGAGTCAACACACAAACGCAAGACACATTTGTCTTGTACCAAACGCGAGATCAGAAACAGCGTATCTTCAAGCCATGACACAACAATCTTGCTCCAACTTGCCGGAGACAATCGTTATGAACGAGGAACAAGAAGGATCCGAGAACACGATGCAGAAGCTACAAGGAATCGATTTCTTGGTAATTGATTGGGATCAAAAAGATTTCGCAGCAAACGTTTTGAGAAACGCTGCGTTTGGTAGCCGAGGAGCGGTTGTGGTCTGCAGAAGCGGTTACCGGAGAAGCACTTCGTGTTTCAGTTGGGCAAAAGCTTTTAGTGACCGGAAAGTTGTGAGAACGGTGACTCTTCCGGTTTCCGGTGGACTAGAAATCGCTCATGTGGCGGCGGCGAGAAGCTCTGGGAAGAGTGATAACAACAACAAGAGAAAATGGATCAAGCATATTGATCAAAGATCAGGAGAAGAACATGTTATTAGAAAGTAAAAAAGGATTATACAACAAAAAATAAAGTGTGGAATGATATGTTTGATATTTTCCCTGTTTATGATATGTATGAGAGTGATTTGTACATAAACCCAATTTTTATTGGAAGATTTGATTGTTGTGTTACAATAAATTCCAGGAAAATGACATAATAATCATCTAAGTTTAAATCTTTAGAATCAACCTGGACTCCATTGTATGGTTTGAAGTTGTTTAATCCCAACTACTGCGGTCTCTTCTCGCAGCTTTCTTGTCCGAAAGAACTTTTTTGCTTTTAAGCCGTTTATTGTCAGCTTTCGCAGCCCTGAAAATGTCAGAATTCAGCAGGTAAAGATTTGAGGATTGAGGGAAGAAAGATGGGATCATGGAAAGAAGATTTGGTTTGGTTGATTCTTACATCTTTACAATTTTCTTCTTCTGTTCTTCTGATGGTGGTGGCGGAACATATGAAGCCGCATCAATTATCGCCTGTCGAGTTTTATATCGGCGTTATATAGAATGGAAAAAAACACCATGACCAAAGACAGCGACATTCATTTGGTATTTTACCTGTAGTTTAGCAAGTGCATCGTCGATGTTGCCTCTGCATAAAACATACTGTCAGAAACAGAGAGTTTCCTTGGAAATGGAACAAGAAAGACAAGATTGTTAGGTTACTGACTTCTGCGTTCTGGTTTTGGTTGAAGATATCACAAGTTCTCCGTCCTTGTTGATCCGATTCTTCTCCTGTTAACAAACAACAAAAGCTAAAACACAGAAAAGAAAAAGCTAATACCCCAACATGATCAGCGCTATATATCAACACGATAGAGCTAAATCCTCGCACTCATAAGTTTTGTAGAGGTAATAGAGTAAACACAAACCGTCAGTATGATTTTATCTCTGATCCTGTCACTTAGCCAGTATGCGGTTTTCACATTGAAGCGCATATCTACTTTGGTATTCACTGCGAAAACAAAGAATTGGTACATATGAATACCACTACAAGCATTGACTCAAAAAGCTACTACAACGCAAAAAAGGTCACACCTTTGTTCACATTCTGGCCTCCAGGACCACCGCTTCTAGCAAAGTTAAGTGTAACATGGTCTGCAAGTACCAAACACAAGATAGAAATGAACACATCAAATTCTAAATGTTTCCATCAACGTAACTCTATAACTATGCTTTCACTAATCTACGAAACCATTCAACCAGACCAAGATGGAATTATCATAAACACAAACAACATATTTACGAACGCAGCTGATTAATTGAATCGATTTGAGATTCATGTAGAAAGTAGAGTTCTTCATAAAACAAACTAAACTTGGTTTCTTTTCTGAATTTCTATTTTCATCAAGAAAATTTCTGGAATTCCCGTAAAAAAAGCTTACCTAGAGAGATTTGAGGAGTAGGTTCATTGCCAGCGGAATTAGCCCTCTCCTCTGCCTCATGAAGCATCTGTTGTACCTGCGACAACCGTGAAGAAACTTTCCGATCACCACCGCTTCCGCCGGAGGTCGACGCCGCACATCGGAAGGATCCAAATCGGGAGTTTGAGTGAACCAGAACAATCCGGGGAGTGCGACGGAGGGATGGCAAAAGAAATTGACAAGATTTAGATGATGAGTGATGGAGAACTTGGCGAAGGATCATGTTCGTCATCGTCCTCATTGCCGCCATTTTTTCTCGGCGTGAAGATTCCGAATCTCCGATGTCAATGTCGTCGTTCACGAGAAGAAGAAGGCCCTAATTTTGCGTGGCTCCCAAATTCCGGTTTGTATCAAAGTAACGGTTTGGTTATACGGTTCGGAACTTTTTGGTGGTTATCTCTCTACCTTTATAAGGTCCGGTCTAAAGTCGAAAATTCGTGATTTCCCCGGTTAAAAACCGTCAGTTTCGGGATTTTGTTTTTTGGGTCTATCTGGGCCGAATTTTGGGCTATAGCCTTAATGAGCTTCGGGCTTTTTTTGTTTTTTGTTGAATAAAATGGGTCACTTCTTTTTGATTCTTATGAATTAATGAATGATCATTTGTAGCCATCAATTGATACGGTTTTCGTCCACGAGAGTGTGTGAGTTCAAGAGAAGTTGTGAAACCTAAGTGATGATTCTCTTTTATTAAGTGATCACAATATTCTATCAGTTAAGCAAGGCTATATGTGTTTCTCTTTTGAGCACTGGTTTTCTTTTTTAACCCTCCTGACATTCGCTTTTTTTTTTTTTTGAATTGAATGTAAAATTCATTCAATCAAAACTATTTCTAGGAACTTTGATTCGAGCTTGATGCCTCGTATTGGAGCGATGAGAGATGTGACTTAAATTCTTTCGGAATTCTAGATTGTTTTCATAATACACGAGTGGACTTATGATACTGCGGATGCAGATGTGAGAAATCATAGGATGCATTACAAGAGTTTACAAGATTATAGGAAGCTAATGTGGAAGCTTGTAAACAAGTTAGACAAATCAAAGCCAAAGTTTACAAAATCATCGCTTGAAGAATTTACAAGTAAAAAAGGAAAATTTAGAAGAAAAGGAAATTAGACTTTTACTAGTTTGAAAAGAATTGGGAAAAGGTCTTGTGTTAGTAGTTATAAATATAGGACTAGTTGGTATAGAAACTTTGTGCGATAAAGAGTTTGAAGTTTCTAAAGTTATAATGGTTTTAAAAGTTTCTTTGAGAGGGAGATTCGATTTAAGATTACAAGCATTGTTTGTCTTGAACAAGCTAAAGGAGAACTAGATTTTCTAAGAGATATTTGTAAGTTTTCGCTTTCTGATATACTTGTAAGTTACCATTAAAAAGATAATCTAGTGGAATTATTTTTTGAGAAAAACTTGGTTTCTTTATCTATCGCATCAATTTCTATAGTTCTTACATTTACATCGGATTGCTTGAGAGGGGTGCACTTACCACCTATGATCTTGTTAAAATCAGTATAAGAATTTTGATTATGCCCCATTGATATTTTTTTTTCCCATCATATATAAGATTTTCCCCTGGTAAAAACTATTTCTAGATTTGTCCCTGAGTATGCGCCATGATTTACTCCATGTGAGAGTTCTTATCCTCTTGTTCTATCTACAGTTCGATCATATTGAAGCATGAATCTGCTGTGATCTTTGTATTACATCATGGGTTGATTGGAAAGTTACAATGGATAATTTCACTTTGTCGGTTTTCTAGAGATGGAAGTGAGCTTTTAACAACGGAATTGCAGAAGCATTTGCACAATACATTCAACAAACGTAGTTTTTTTTTTTTTTTGGTTTAAATGTTAAATTTTATATCAATTTTAATATTTGTGACAGCGGTTACAGAGATAACTAAAAAATCAGAAAGACCGAAAACTACAAACAATGGCAAGAACAACATGAAACAAAGAAGCAGACAAAGAAACGAGCTAGCTAAACACACGTCTCTAGATAACAAACGGATTCTCGACGAAGAAACACCGATTCCGAACATGAAACTCGGACATTTGCAATTGCAATTCCTAGGAACTCGAGTCCTCATCGTCGTTACCACGAGCAACCCCTACACGAGGCAAGCCCTCAAACCTCGCAAGCAGCAGCGCCTACAACTTCTATGAGGACAAACACAAAAACAGAACCACTCCAACAAACTAATCCACAACCGGCGGCACGGGAGCCTCTTCAGATTCTAAAGTGTCTTTACTTGATTTGTGGTGTCAAAACACAACTACTTATAGTTGTGTACTCTGTTTACTTGTTTCTGTTTTTATGTTTTTTTTTCATTTCATAAGGAATGAGGCGACGAATATTTGCGTTCATAGTTTGGTGGAGCCATAAAACCAAAATGCATGTGTCGATTGGTAGAGGAGCACTAACTTTTTTCTTTCTTTCTAAACTAACTTAAATTCATATATTTGTCAAACTAGTAGAATCTTCCATACCTAATTAAGAAAAAAAAAAGTGATTGTGATTTGTCTCAAAATCAAATATCAATTATGAAACTGAGTAGATTTTCAGTCACTCTCTTAATTACAGCTTTATTAATTATAGCACGTTATATATATTTCCGCATAATTTAATTTTTGTATACAATTATATTAAAGTTTAACACTATAATGTATACTCTTAATTTTTTTACTATTACATTTTTAATCGCTAAGTAGATAAATATGCCACTTTTTGTATGTATAAAGAATCAAATGTTTATTTTAACCCAAAAAAATGAATTAATTTTTTTGCGATGATTGTTAACCCTGGCCACTAATATTTTGTGTTAATGTCTTCAATGTGTCACGATCCAGTTTCAAACTTACCCAAGTCACTTTATTGGGAAAAAGTAGCCTTAATTAGTTTATGGGGTTTATGAGATTTTACTTAATTTAGCTTGGGTTAATGAAATTATAATTATTTTAACCGATAGTTAAAGTGATTTGCTTACAAACCAGGAAACCTAGAGGAAATAATTTCATCACATGCTCCATAAGAAAATCTAAGGTTTATAACATTATTACTCGAAGTCATAATTCAAAATAGACATAATCTCTTTTTATCATCATGCATTTCATATCAACCCCCGTAACTAATAATGGTCTCTCTTTTCAAATAATATTCTATATTTCTATCTCTAACAATTTTAAAGAATATACAATACTAAAACATGCCAACATGGAGTAACAATTTCGGACTCCAAAGAAATCCGATTGTATATTATATATGAAATAAAAATATTGTACAAATACACTGCCAAAAAAATGTATCTTCATATATAGATGAAATAGGAGAAAATATAAATTCTAATTCCATATTATGTGTGTAACATCATGGTAAAAAAAAATCTTCTTAAAAACATTAATAATAATTATAAGCATTTAATTCCAAATGTGCAAACATAAATTGACATGTTAAATTCTGGATATATTTTGACACATCTCGTAATCACGCGAACTATAATTAGTTTACATGTTAAATGTTTATGAGATATATTCAATTTTATATAATAATAGATAATGTATATTAAAAATTATCTTACTTTGATGAACAAATAGTCTTTACCTTTTATGTATCTTTATCTTCTTTTAATTTCATTTATATTTATTTATTACACCTAATATTTTTTAGGGCATCCTAATATAACTAGAATAAAAAGATAGAAAATTAGTTTATCACATAATTCATCTTGTAGAGAAAAATATCGAAATAGTTTTCTCAATTCAACAAATCATTAATGTTATCAAATTATCTAAATGGCTTATTTGGTTCTATTTCGTGGAAAGGAAATGCATGTTGTGTGACTAATTGTATGATTTTAGGTAAACCCATAACTGGAACCCAAAAAAAAAGTTACTTTGAATCATATGATTATTTAATTTGAATTGTTTGTTTAATACTCCATATCATATGATTTTATTTTATTTTTTGGTTTTAGCGGATTGGTTTTAGCGGTTGAATGGTTTTAGCCTCTAATTAATCTCTGGAAGCCGAGGAGCAATGTGTGGATCATCCCTATGTATGGCCATCTCCAACCATGCACCAAAACACTAAATTTGGTGTTGATTCTTCTTCAATGATGCACCAAATCTTGCACCAAATTTTTGTTTTTGGTGTTTTGTGAATAGTGTTACACCAAATTTGATGCAATACTATTCACTGCACCAAACATTAAAATATATATTTTTTATTTACTAATATAATTTAATTGTTATTAACTAGTTAATTAAATTTTATAGTTTGGCCATTTGGGTACCGTTCGGATTCTGATTCAGATCAGTTTTCGGATTTTGATATTTCAGTACTAGAGATGTAGGATCCATTCCGATAATTTAGAATTGCACAAAATATTGTTATTGATATGCAAATTGATTAAGATTAAAAATACATAATAAAATTCAATAAAACATTCCAACATAAAATTACTAAATTAAAACAAAAAAACATAAAAAATTGCAACAAGATAATTTTTAGAGAAAATTACTCAGAACAACACTACTCTTTCATGTAATAACTAGAATAACACCCTCATAACTGAATTGGCTAGAATAACACAACTCTTTTGTGAAAAGACAGAAAACTCAATTTCAATCACTTATTTACACAAATGTCATTTTGATTTTTTTTTGTTTTTCAAAAAAAAATATATATAAAACTCAAAAAAAAATTTCTTCTCTCCCTTAAATCTATTCAGACGAAGAAAAAAAAAAAATCTCGCCTCTCCTCGCCGTCTCCTGTCCCAGTCGCCGCCAAGCTCGATTCTGCTGCAGTCCTAGCCGCCAGAACCCGCCGCCGTGCCGAACCCTAGCCTCCGCGTGGATTGATTCCACCAAGAGAGGTAACCGCAAGCCTTTAACCTTTCGATCTAGTTTGTGTTCTCGCTTGGATGTTGAACCGCGACTTTAACAAAAGGTTTTTAGCATTTCATTTTCTGAGCATATTCATCTTGTAAAACCCAGATTTGGTTTCTGCAGACGAACATGAACATGTCACGAGACAAATAAGTATGCGACAAGCAAATAAATCTGCGACAAACAAATAAGTTGCAAACTTATTGTGTATGTCGCAAACTTATTGTGTATGTCGCATACTTGTTTTCTTTGTTGTAATTGTTGCAGACTTGTTTCATTTGTCGCAGACTTGTTGCAAACTTGTTTCATTTGGCGCAGACTTGTTTTATTTGTTACAAACTTTGTTGTTATTGTTGCAGATTTATTTATCGCAGACTTGTTTCATTTGTTGCAGACTTATTTCATTTGTTGCAGACTTATTTTATTTGTTGCAGACATGTTCTATTTGTCGCAGACTTATTGTGTATGTCGTAGACTTATTTCCTTTGTTGATGACTTGTTTCCTTTGTTGCTGACTTGTTTCCTTTGTTGTTATTGTTGCAGACTTGTTTCATTTGTCGCAGACTTGTTTCATTTGTTGCAGACTTGTTTCATTTGTTGCAGACTTGTTTTATTTGTTGCAGACATGTTTCATTTGTCGCAGACTTGTTTTCTTTGTTGCAAACTTGTTTCATTTGTTGCAGACTTGTTTTTAGATGTTTAAAACTCTATCCCGAGTCGTCCTCTAAGCTCGTTTTAATTTCTGTTTCGGTTTTCATTAAGTTACACTTTTAAACATTGAAATAAAATCACATTTTCGTTAGTTCCAATTGCATTTTTGATCAACCTAAGTATCTTTCCAAGACATGACTCTAATTCCCCTAATTTGATAAATTTGATCAAATCCCATCTATAAATTCACACAGCTCGGAGAAAAAAAAACAATCCCTGTAAATAGAAATAGAAGGTCTTGATGCGTCGGGGATAGATGAAAAGACAAGCTCTGAAATGGTTAAGTAGCGGAGAACAAATAAGTTTGCGACAAATGACAAAGAGAAAACAAAACGTATAAGTGTACGACAAAGGAAAACAAAACTGCAACACACATAATAAGTCTCCGACAAAGGAAAACAAAAATGCAACAAAACAAATAAGTCTGCGACAAATGACAAAGGAAAAACAACAATATAATTTACAACATGATCGCCACAGAGAACGGGATCGGCGACGACAATGGAGAACAGCGGCAGTGAAGAAAATTTTCGGGTTGCAGAAAAGGTTGACGGCGGCCGCACATAACCCTAATGGCGCAGTGGCATATTTTGTAAATTTAATACTTTTAACTGGCCTTATTAGGAAAATCAACTTACTCCTCGAAGTTCGAAATAAGTCTGCAACACATTCAATAAGTCTGCAACGAAAGTCTAGGACAAACTAATTCGTTACGTCTGCAACACATTCATTAAGTCTGCATAACAAGTCTGCGACAAACAAAATGTTATTCTAGTCAGAAATCAAGTTTGCAACACAGTCTAATAAGTATGCAGTTTTTAATGCCACGTAAGCAATTTACAAATAAGTCGGCGACGTTGAGCATCAAATCTGCGACATTGTAAATAAATCTGCGATAAGCGATGTTATTTCAGTAAGACCTTTTAGGTGTCGCAGACTTAGTCTCTTTGTCGCAAATTTTCCAAAAGTCTGCAACAAAGCATTTAAGTCTGCAACAAACAGCTGCAGATTTTTTATAAGTCTGCATAATAAGTCTGCGACAAAGGGAATAAATCTGCGTAATAAGTCTGCAATCAAAATAAGTCTGCACAAACTTAATAAGTCTGCAACAAAGCACATTAAGTATGCGTCGAAAAGTCTGCAACACGCATAATAAGTATGAAGATGTGCGCAGACTTAATAAGTCCGCAACATTGAAAAATAAATCTGCATATTAAGTCTGCAGATCTGCGCAGATTTATTAAGTCTGCATAACAAGTCTGCGCATACTTGTCGATTTATTAAGTCTGCAACAAAGGTCCGTAGACTTAATCAGAAAAACGCGCATGCATTTTTGTAAATAACTCAAAAAAAAATTTTACGTGGAAATAATTTCGTAATGGCAGTGTCGTAATAACGTTTTTCCTAACAAAAGAAAATAAGAATATAATGGGCAAAAAAATACGCTTTTTCCTTCCCAGTAAATATATGTTAGTCTAGTAATTAACCAATTTATATATGTTATTCTAGTTTTTTCCCCTAATTTTTAAGACATAATATTAGGACTGTTGACAGAAAAAGACATAATATAATCATAAACAATACTCTAATAGCCCGAATTTATTTTCCGGTATTTTTATTTTATCGATTGTAATTTTTTTTTTATCGAATGTAATGTTATATCGAATTTGAAGTTAATATATTTTATGAATAATTAGTATTTATCATAATTATTGAAAAATAAAGAGAATTTTAAATTTAATAATATAATAATAAAAGTTATTGTTTTGGTGTGAGATTTGATGTTGTGGTTGGAGTTGAAATAAAATACTATTCACTTTCACACCAAATTTGACACTATTCACCGCACCAAATTTGGTGCTATGGTTGGAGATGACCTTGGTATTCTGGTTCCTGGACCCATCTCAACAACATTAAAATAAAACAAACAAACAAAAATTACCACTAGTTTCTAAACGAACATTTTTTTTTAAGTGACATATATCTACTATTCTTTACGTTACCTATTAATTATTTGGCATTTATAAATAAATACAGTTATTTCTGTACAAATCTGTTGCAAATATTTTAATATCATGTTATTATATGTTCGTCAAAAACTCAAAATTCTTGACGTCATTCAACTCCGGCGTGTCAGCTTAGTTATCCTCATCAAGCCACTTACTTGATGTCTAGCTTCCCAATTGGTAGACGGTTCCTTTTCCCCAAGATCAATGAAGAAGGTAGAAGTAAGTTGATTCTTCCAAAGAACCGGAAGTGAAGCGCTATGCCGGGGTGGGGGGATGGGAAAAGAAACGGCTCCAAAAAAATCAATTGGGTTCCCAATGCTTCTCTACGCCCAATGAGATGCACCAATCTCGGGATGCTTTACTCCTAACCCACAAGGTTCTGAGACGGAGTTTAACCTGAGTCTCGGTTAAGAACGGCGATGATCTACGTTTCACACGACGCACGATTCTATGGATAGTTTCATTCGACATCGTGATGGAGGACATAGCTTACGATCATCGGCTTTGATCATGCCGCTAGGCAGTTGATTCCAGTCAAACTTTGGATGTTTGATCACACGTGTCAGAAGACAGAGGAGCTTATCTGGTAAACGACGCCGTTTTCCCTACAGTTTTCTTACACGTGAGAGACTATCATATGTTACGCTTCATGAAATGTGGCTGCTGTCTACAACTACATCAGTCGATGAAAGGTTTGATTGGTAATCTGATTCGAGATGGTCGGATGTTTGAACCATTTCTTCTGTTATTTTCTTAAATTTCCTTCTTCTTTTTTAATATTGAATAAATTATGAGAACTACTACAAAGATAATTCTACAACGGACAACGCTATCCGCTCCACAACGATCCGCGATCACGATGGACAGTTCCACTTGCACCACGCTGAAGATTTCCTTATAAGTTTGCCTCTATTACTCTGCAGAAATTGCATCATATATGGGAATCGAAACCTTATAGTGTAAAAGCATTAATAAACCATTTGGTCAACCACTAGATTAAGGCGACTTCCACAACTTCTTAAAATTCCTTAAGAACAATATAATTAATAATTTTAAAAATAAATAAATTATCCCATTTGGTAAACAAAGTGGTTATAAATTATTTATGTTTTGTACGGTTTACAATCATCTCGTTTAAATTTTCAACCGCTTTTTTAACCATTTATTTGAACCATCTATTTGAATCGTTCGTTTTATCTGCCCATCCGATTGATAACTAAAAAACGATTGAACTTCTAAATTAAGCTATATGTACTAAATAAAACCTAATTGCACGAAAATAGATGGCTTACATCTCAAACATGCAGAAAGATTTTTAAATGTTTAAAAAAACAAAAAAAATTGAAAACATTTTTTTATTGTTTTTTGGATAAAATATATTTTTTAATATGGTTTATGTTTTTTTTTTATTTAGTTTTAAAGAAAATTACTCTAGAAGGCACATTTTGAGTTATGTATTACATGATAAGGCACTTTCAACTCTTAAGGCACTTTCTTAGATACAATTGACAATTTTACCCTTATGTATATAACTCACCTCTTTTTTTGTTTCTCTCTCATGAATCTTCTTCTCTCTCTCTTTTACTCTCTCGTAAATCATCTACTTATTTATTTTATATTTCTTTTTTTTTTTACCCCATCTCTCTCTTTTACCCTACTTGATTTATTTTTTATTTTTTTATAATGTGAAATACATAAAACAATTTATTTGGTAACTATGAATGATAATTTTTTTTATTCTACATTTTAAGATCTATTTTGCTATAGTTTTGATTCGAAAAAAACAAGAAATCTAAACATATGAAATCGAGATCGACGTTGACATGAAAACGTGGACAATTGTGTGTAGACAGATAAGAATCTCGTATTGTTAGTGTGGATGGTCATGTGTGGATAATACTTTACTGATGGTCATGTTTGGATGGTCATGTGTGGATAGTCATGTGTAGATATAGTTCTTGATATTTACAAGTAGATTTCTTGTTTCACATCAAAACTATAGCAAAATGGATCTTAAAATGTTGGAAAAATAGAATTATCATATATTGTTTCCAGAAAATTGTTTTATGTCTTTCACATTATAAAAAAAATAGAAAACAAATCAAGTGGGGTAATAATTATTTTATTCAAATTTTTGATTTCCAGATTCATCCACGACTTTGCATCCATGACCATGAGGGACCATTTTGGTTTTTCACACGCATGAACAGTGCAAAAGAGGCCTTAAGAGTCAAATGTGCCTTTTTTTGTAACAAAAGTGGTAAATGTGCCTTTCAATGTAATTCACCCTTAGTTTTATTGTCTTCATGTTCAAAAACTTCACTAATCAAAATATCGTTTAAACTACTCGTTATAACTAAACCGATTTTTATTTTACCCTATTAACCGTTTTCTTTCTACCCATTTTTTCTTTAGCCACATAACTCATAACAGCCACGTTAAAATAATGTTAACAAATTAGACTCAAAATTATATGAGATTTCGAAACTGGATCAAAATTATATATTGGATTTTTTTCATGTTGTTGTACTATAAGTTAAGGAACATATTTCTAACACAATGTTTTTTTTTATGCCGTTCTGGTTTGGCTCAATTTGATTAAACAAAATTAGAGATATACTGATAACGAATAATCTCTATGTAGTTACCATACACAAGAGCAAAAATCACTGCTAATTGTGCCACATGTCAGGGTCATTAGCGTAATCATCAAACTTAATGTACTGTATATGGTATGTCATTAATTTAATCTGATAAATAGTGATTAAACGATTTACCATGTGAAAAAACTTTATAAATGAATGATAGCTTAAGTATGAAATTGGTTATATAGGTAGCCAATAGTTGTATATCAATTCAAGTAATTAAAAAGTAACAAAATTAGGGAGTAATATCATAATTGTTTAAAACATGTTGAAAAACGAATCTACTTTATTATTATTTTTTTTTTATAAAAAACGGAATTTTTGTATAATGATGAATAAGCATTGGGAGAGGACGAGATTCTAGTGTATTAAAAAAAAGATTGTCCTGAACCATATCATTATAATTTCTCTTTTCAACTTTTAAAAATCTTTTACACTAAAATAAAATTTAAAATCAATTAAAAACATATATACAAATAATGAGAGAGAGAGATTTGGTGAGAAGTCAGCATTTGCCGACAGGAAATTCTGTCTTACCACCAAAATACCAAATCAATAATTCCAACTACTTTTTTGAGGTCGTAACTTTTTTACTTCTTTCTTTGGCGTCTACGCATTTTTATTTTCACTTTTAATTTAGCAATACAGTTTCCATAATGTCGATGTTTTGAAGTTATGGTGTTATTAGAAAACAAAACATAAAAAAACTTCATCTGATGATCTTTTAAAAGTTGTAGTATTTTTGAGAACTTTTTAATATTAATGTATTTGTATAAAAATTGAGCCAATTTGTTTTTTTTAGTAATTTTTTTGTGTGTGTAGTTATGAGTTTTGAATTTTCTGGAGATCAAACAGCTAATGGAGGTGGGTAAGATGAATCTAATACCAATCAAGTATAAAGTTATCAAAACAAAAACTAAAGTGTATTCTTTTTCATTATAATATATGCTCTTTGTGGGGTATAATTATTGAAATATACTTTATGGTTTTTTTTTTTACCCCTCCTTTGGGCAAGTAAAAATGACCTTTTTTTTTTTTTTAACATCATAAAAATGATTCCTTGATGAATAATTTAAAAGCAAACCAATTTCCTTGCACTCAATAACAATTATTTCCAACACTTTCAAATTGATAGAGATAATCATCAGTTGAAAAATATTAATACTATCTTTTAATGAAGAATATGTATACATATATGTCTGTAAGAAAATGGTTGTTGACTAGGCATTGTCACAAACAAAAAAGGAGAGTACTTAGATTTATCTACATGTCTGGCAAAACACCATCCAAAATGAATGTGTTTTGCTTTACTTTCTTAACATATTTTTATTAAGTTATTCATTAATTTATTATTTATTATATTTTTATTTGTTCGTGGTTTTGTTGTTATTTAGTTTGTGTAATTTCACTTTAGTTGTCCAGTCAGTACAGTTATGCCATTTTTACCACTAAAATTTCAAAGTTCAGTACTATTGATAAAAGCTATGATGAATATTATGGAGGTTAGATTTGTAAATAAAACTTTTTTGAACAGCAGTTCGTGGCTTTTTTAATTCTTCTTTTACTATCATTTAATTTACAAGAGTGTAAAATCATGGGTTTGCGCAAAAGAATATTAGTTTTTTTATAAAAAAATCTAAAAAGGATCATATCATATACATAGTACAAATCATGAGCATGGGCAAAATGGACAAAAGACTTGACCTTTTTTACCATTCACAACAGTACAAATTATGGGTAAACAAACACAGAAAAACAAACAAGAATTGAATCTTGGAACTTTATCCATGAAAATCAAATCATTTTTTTGTAATCGTCAACCAACCAAAAAAAAAAACAAGGTTATGGATTTTGGGTTTAAGGTTTTAAGATTGTTCTTCTACTTCGGACAGTTTCACTTACACAACTTCAATATAACATCAAAAAAAGTTTTGATTTTGATGCAAGAACCTCCCACTACTTGCTTTCCTTGTGGGGATCCATTTTTCTTTTAGAAAAGATGTAGAAAAAAAAAAACTCAAGCTAGATTGATAAATAGATAAATAATCATAATCATAATCATATAGGCAGTGAAAGCGAACATCCGAAAACCCGGTTATGTTCTTGGATGACAAAAAGGTCTACATTTTTCGTCGTCGACATCAATTAATAACTAACATGTTATGATGAAGAAAGAACGTTAAAAAAAATTCAAATTAAAAGATTTTATTTAATATTAAGTCAATTTCTTGAAATGGAAAGACATTGGTTCGAGTCATGATTAAAGAATATTAACGTTAACGAAAAAAAGAACAAAAGAGACGGATAAAGGGATCATGACAATGTACAATAGAGAAGATGAAGCTGTCGTTAGTAACTTTTGCTGATGCCATTAATGTTCTTAACTACAACCTTTGAGCTTTTGAACCAATAGATTGGTGATTACGACAAGAGAAGAAACCGAAATAGAAGTTGTTTCATTGCTACTCAAGCCAAAAATTTGTGCAGAAACATGGAACTTTTAAAATGGTAATATGATAAAGACAAGAACTTTACAAGAATCACTTGTATTTATGAATTCCAAAACCAGTCTCAAGATCATTGCCACAGTCGAAAAGAAACTATGGCTTTCTTTCTGATCACCATCTAAAGGAGCCAAGTACAAATTGAATTAAGGGTAGTTAAGAAGAAAAAAAAGAATCCAAGCAATCCTACAAAATGGCCAAGTTCTAATGAAAACTAAAAAGGGGTAAGCCGGAGAAAACTAACCGAAAAAGGAAGTAAAAATTAACAAGTCACACCGAGGATGTGTCGATGAGAACATCGTTTAGCACATCATCTTGACCATTTGCCATAGTGAGAAGCTCAGCATCTCTTTCTTCATCGTTTGAGAAATCTCGCCTTTCGAATTTCGAATTGGCTGATATAAAAATGAGCTTTTGGGCTCGATCCATGGCTGCGCGTGATCGTCCGTGCGAGTTTACCCATCTCAAAAGAGAGGAATTGCATTTGAACCCACAAGAAGTCGCGTGGAGGAAAATCAGCCTAACAGCAACTCTCCCCAATGACCTGAACTCACTAAGATAAGTTTCCCAAACAAGTCTACTGCTTTGCGGATTAGCTATCCTCATCTTCCCTGAGACCGGGTCTCTCTCCTTCATTTGGACGGCCCGTGCATAAACCGGATCAAGCCCTTCGGTTCTCCATTTCATCAGTTCCATCATGGCGATATGTGCCTCGTCTCTAGACACAAGCCTTGTTATCAACTTATCAACATCTTTCTCTTGCTCCGGCGACAAGCATTTGAACGGAGGAAGATACTTTCCGCTGCTGTCTCTTATCAAGTAAAGCGGGTCAAGTATAAACGCCGCAGCCCAAGCCGGGTGATAACTTTTCTTGAATCTTCTCTCAACAAGCTTCTCTACTTGCCTCTCTTCAACTACATTGAACTTTGCGTACCAATCTTTTATCTTCGATCTTAACTCGTCCCAAAGAGGCAAACATTGCCCTATCAAAGGCCTCTCTTCCTCTATTCTCCGAGCCATTTCTTTAACGAGCTTCAACAGCGAGTAAACTGCCTCTACCTCATTCCAAAAACCGACATCCCCAACCATTTCACCAACCTCTCTAGCCAGATGATCCTCCATTAGAACAACCTTCCAAACATCATCATGCATCACCAATTGAACCGCTCTAGCGGAATTAAGCACATCCTCAAGGAGATTATACAATGGCTCAAACAAGGAACATTCCAAAGGCAAATGCAGCATTCTGGATTCTCCTTGCTCTTGCAACTGATACTTACACAACGCGTTTCGGATCTGCGCCGTGTTATTGACGACACTGACGAGCCTCGAGCAGCTTTGAGAGACAGATTTGAACAGAGGAAGCTCTTTTATGAAATCTTTAATCAAACTGTTGAATCCTTGAAACTGACAAGAGAGATTCACCATCCATTGATGCTTGCTCTCAAGATTCCTCAATGCTTTAGTCATAAACCTATCTGAAACAATCCCAACACACCTCTGAGGTGAATTCCCGCAAATACCCCTAACCGTCTCCCACAGAACTTCCTCTGCGTAGTTAGATGGCACAGCTCCGTTCACGAACACAGCTCGTCTGTACAGACTCGTCCCATTGGGCAAATTCACGATCAAGTTCACGAGATTCTCGCCGGAGTTTTCGAATTTCCATCCGTCGGAAGCGATTTGGAAGAACATTGCGTCGTGGATCCTCGATTCAGCTTCTGCTCTCGAATCCTCGTACTTCAAATCCAATCTCCCGGTGACGAAATCTCTCCTCGAGATGATCGGTAACCCAACTTGCGTCAGGAAAGCTCTCAACTTTGGATGCTCAAGACCAGATAGAGAAACAGAGCCGCAAGATTCGAATACCCAATCGGAGAGAGAAGCAAGCGCCGATTCTATCTGTGCTTTGCTTAGATTCTGCGTCTGCGAAGTTTTGGGGCTTTTAAGCTTCTTCACACTGTCTTCAAGCATAGCTAAAGGACCCAAATCGTCTTTTCCACCGGAAAGCATCAAATGCGGCTGCTGCGTAAGCAATCCAACGGCAGGAGAAGACGCCGAATACTGCAAATCTCTGCCGCAGAATCTCGACGGATCAACGACGGTGAGAGGCGTCACATGATACGACCCTGGATGGTGATGATTCAGTGGAGAAGGAGCCTCGACGGCGACGGAGCTTCCGCCGGAGGAATTGCGTTTTCGATTTGGCGGCGGCGGAGGAGGAGAAGGAGAGACTGTGGAGATGGGTTTGGGTAAAGAGTTGAAATTGGGGCAAGTCCCGCGTTTGAGATGCTCGGAGGCGGTACGAGAAGGGTTAGAGGCGGAGAAAACGGCGTCGCATAAGGAGCAACGGAGCTTAACGGCTTTAGGAAGACCAGTGTCGGTGTTGTGAAGTAAGACTGGTTCGAGATGACTCCAATACCACGCGCCTTTGCCTTTCACTGCTTTTGTTCTCACCATCATCAATCCTTCGTAACGCTTCTGTAACGCCTTTGACGCTAATTCTTCTGCCGACGGTAATGGCGGTTGCGGTGACTGCGATTGAGTCGCGTTCGTCGTTGTCGCCATTGTAAACTCAAAAACTGAAACAAACCCCCGAGTTGAATTAAGTAGAGAATCAGCGAAATTCGAGAAAATTTCCTCGGAATAGAAAATTGAAAAAACTTTCCCGGAAAATGAAAAAAAAAATGAAAATTTTCTGGGATTTTTTGTTTTTTCTTCTAGGAAGGGTTTAAGCGGGAGTTGTTGATTCTTATTTTTTTTTGTCGTTCGTTGTTTTTTAAAACGAAAATCCGTATAAAACAAAAAAAAAGGTTAAATTTCAGCCGGGAAATTCGCCGGTGGCCGGAGATAATCGGAGCTCCGGTGATTATTCATGGTGGAAATCAGACCCATACAAAAAAAAAACTCACTTCCTCTCTTCCTTTCTACTAACAAAAAAAAAAATAAAAAATCTGTTTCCTCTCTCTGCTCACTGATCGTTTCTTTCAGTTTTTAAAAAACTCTGTAGAAAATTCAAAGAGAAGAAAGAGACAGGAGAGAGAGAACAAAGAAGAGAGAGAGAGAGAAGAGAAGAAGAAAACAAGGGAGACAGAAGTTTTTCAAGAGTGAACCTCACGCGCTTGATGTAAGCGCGTGGAGTTAAATATACCATCGAATGGAACGTTTGATAGGAACAAGGTTGAGACCAGAGTCCCACGTCGTACGAGAACGGAAACAAAGCATTGGATGTGTTACACTCTCTCACTTCCTTCTCATTGGTCCGTGACACTCACGCGATCCATAAAGGTTCTTATTTATAATACTTTTTTTATAAAAAAAACTTTTTTTTCTTCAATTTTTTTTGTTTCTCTATTTTTTTTAGTGAATTGTTGGGTTCTTGTGTGGAAGAGGTCTTGGTCTGTTCCCACTTTTCCTTAATTTAAAACTTTTTTATATATATATTATAATAGTTTCTACTATTCTATAGTATCAACTAATCCACGTAATCAATGTTTGGTATCTTAATAATTTTTTTTGAATGGTATATAATGAACTAACCAGTAACCACCCAAATGATTATAATTTGGGGGAAAAATGGAAATCATTCATGACATAAGCAGTTCACAAACTTGGTACAAAACCATTAAATGATTGTAAAAATAGATAATTGTGTGAAAGATTAATTTAATAGAATTATTTTTTTATTAATAATAATAATATAAGAAAAAAAGGAAAAATACAAGAATGATGAGTGGGGTTTCCATTTGTGTCTTGTTGTCTATGTGGGATATATTCAGAATGTGGGCATAAAAGGGCAACCTAGGAATTTAATTTGTTTCTATAGAGACTGTGTCTGAGACTGAGAAAGAGAGTCTGTGAACGTGTTTGTTGACCAAAAGGACACACTCCTTAGTAAATACTTAATTCTTTTCCACAACAATTCAGTAAAAAATATTTACTCAAACTAGTATAACTGCATTTTACAAAAAAAAAATGAAGAAAGATGTAGAACACTTACTTACTTTTTTGTGTTGAAAATTAGATGTACTGTATATGTCAATATTTATGATTTCTCGATCTAAGTGTAATTTTATTTTTGATAAAGAATTATTTTCTCACTTGAAATATTCAAAAAAATAGTTGAAACTTGATAGTGACATTACCGTTCTTAAACGACTAAAAACAAATATTACTGCTACTATTTCATAATCAATGATATTTAGCAATTTTAATTTGTTTAATTTAGCAATTTTATTGATACTACGTGCTGTTTTTTTTTCAATTCCAAAAAAATCAATATAGTTTACCAATATATGTTTATTATCGGTATTAATTTTGATCATTATTTGTAAAATAGAGATATTTTAGTAATTTTGTATCATTTTTTTAACACTGGTACAAATTATGAAAATTCTTACAAAAACAAATAAGTTTGTATCTTTTTGTTACTTGTAAGCAATTTATTTAAACATATCTTGTTTAGAAATGGATAAATACTAGGGCTGAGCAAAAAATTCGGATCTGAAAATCCGAACCGGTACCAAACCGAAAATACTCGAACCGAATCCAATCGGATCATAAATTCCTATACCCGAAGAACTGAACTCGAACCGAAAACCGAATAGGTACCCGAAATACTTGAACTATAATTATATACCCAAATATATAAATTATATTTAGACTTGATATAATCCAAATATTTAAAATTACAACTATAAACCCGAATATATTAATTTTTTTTTAGGTATTTCGGGTATTTTATATATATATTCGATAGTATGGGTATATCGAATACACTTATTTTGTTTTTTTTATTTTTCGGGTCTTTTGAATACTTTTGGTTTGAAAGTATATTGATTTTATTGAAATGAATATTCATGTTTTTGTGTTTTGTATCGGATTTTGGATTATTCGGATTTTTTCGGGTATTATGGATACTTTCGGATCCGGATCCGAACATATCCGAACAATTTCAGATCTTACAAAAATACCGATCTGATCCAAACTCGAACCGAACCCGATCTAAAATTTTAAAATATATGATCAGTACCTAAATCCTTAAACCCGAAATATCTGAAACCTAAAATACCCGATCCAAACCCGAATCCGATCCAAAGATCTAAACGTCCACCCCTAATAAATACCATCAACTTTTAATTTTTTTGTTCTTCACTCACTTAATCTATTCTACGTTGTTTATAATGGGGGACATTGTGGAGAGCCATTTTTTTATCATAAATATATTACTTCCTATTTAGTTAAAATTTAACTTTTGCGTAGTAGATAATTTGATTTCTTGCCTTTTTAATGAAATATTTGACTTCTTACTCTCTCTTTTTCCCCGCAACGACTTTTTACTCTTTTTTTTTTGTTTTAACTGTCTTGTGTGGCATTCGTGAGTCTCATGGTTGTTACTAGGAGTTGTTACAACACTCATTTCGTGTTTTTCTTCGTTGTTCTTTTTACTCTTACCTTCTTTTTTTTTTCTGTAAAGTTATTTACTCTACTTCTTTTTTTAGATTACCTATTTACTCTACTTCTGCTAGCTTATTATACAATTATGTGTTTTCTGTAGTGGCGTTTTTTGTTTTTTTGTTTGTTTTTATAAAGATCTGTAGTGGAATTTTGAACAAAGTAAATTTAGTCAATATTAATAGTTAACTGAAAAATGAGGTATATACAATTGGTAACTTGTACATAGGCATGCATATAATAACAGATATATGTAATATTGTACTTGATATACATTACTTATCACAAAATTTTATTGGACTCGAGCGCTACTGTTGTAGATCGTAGTGAATATTAATTTTATTAAAATGTTGTATTGGTTTAAGGTTGCTTTTATGTTCTTATTATTTCATAAACATTAGGTTCATATCCAGTATTTAACTTATATATTTTTTTTGAAGTCCCAATATTTACCTCATCTATCTGTTGTCTGTTGATCTATTGACTGTATATAAACCAACAGTATCCCTATATATAGATTATGAATGTAATGAGCTATCTTAATCATAAGGTCTGTAATATTACGTATGGTTACAAAATGAAAGAATATTCGGGTCAATATATAAAATATATATATATATATATATATATTTTTTTAATCAATTCGCGTTGGTCCAATTGGTAAGAAATGGGTATGTGCCATGGATCGGTCATCTAGCCGCATTTTAAATTTGAAATATTTTCAAATGCGTATTCGAATGCAAGGTTTCGTGCGATTAGTCTATGGACCTAGACAACTTTTTGGGATCCCATGGTTAAAAAAAATATTTTTTTTCTTCTACAACTGCATATATATTTGGGGATCTGATTCTGAGAATTTTGATATAGGATTGTCAATGGAGTTCGGTCTTTTCTATTTTTTAGAATATTACATACTTTTTTTTGGTAGTCTGCCACACAAAAACAATAAGATCTGTAAATATAAAAATAAAACTGTGTATCAGTTCTGTATATATTAATAGATTTTTTCTTACGTCAAATATAAAAACTAATTTGTGAACTTTAAAATTTATTCAAATATGAGAAAATATAAAAATAATTTAATCTCTTTATAAAAAAGGATATAAAAAGATCGGAGAAATAAATATTGAAAAAAATAACTAAAATAAAACAATAATTAAAGTAAACAAGTGGAGATTAGTAGGAGTGAAGATATAATTGGTCAATATAGCCACACGTCACAACTGTCTCCCACCTTCTTGCGTACGATCGTATAATGCACTTATATATATACGATCGTTTTGTCAAAAGAAACAAAAAAAACGTACTATAATAAATAATAGATCAGCCCAATTATCAAAAGATGAATGGTCCTTAATTTGAGATTTGATAAAAATACAATACAATAAAATAAAATAAAAGAATAGTCCGTAATTTGAGAATCCGTAGTGTTACATACCATCATCTGAGATTATCTTGTAAAACTTGGTACTTTTAGGTTGTCTTAAGACTACTACTAGAAAGCATAAAACCGATTCTTACTTGAAACTAAAAAAATCTGAGGCCAGCTAAAATTAAACCGAACCGATTACGAACTAGCAACAAAACCGAATAATCAATTACAAAAAACAAAAAAAAACCGATTAAGTAATTAACGCACATTATATACTCTCTTTTTTATCGTTTTCTTTTTCTTTTTAATTACCATGAGGTTCAAGGGCGGAGCCTGTATATCCCCTAAGTCTGGGACTATGGCATTTCAAATAGTCTCGTCCTAATCGTCACTTGATCTTGTGATCTCAAGGCGTCGCTCATAGTACATTTACCAGTCAAGCTGGCGACACTTTGATTTTTTTTATCAATTTTTACATTCACGTGAAAAAATCATATTTTATTAGAAATGAATTAAAAAAAGGTGAAATTTTTTTTGACCAAATGTTTCATTTTTCACAATGTTTCGCCACAATTCAATTTCTCATCTCCAAAAAAGACTTATCAATCTTTCAAAAAAAAACTTTTAATAGCCTAATTTTATAATCGAATTTAACATGCAAACCAAATTTTTGTAGGGAAAGAATGATTAACTAGCAAAACAACAAGAGGACGGATTAAACCACAATTAAAATGAAGAAAAAAGTACAAAAGTAGACAAGAAACACTAACTAAATTTGACTCTCGTAACTCGCATGATTTTGTCCATACAAAAGTCACATCAAAGTATCAAAGGCATTGTATTATTTGTATATACAAAACTTTTTTTTGTTTTCCAGTGAATTATTACCACTTTAACAAAACTATGGTTACTACTTCTGGTATTATACAAAATAACTGGATGATTTCAAAACTTCGGAAGTGTTTATTTTTATTATAACATAATTTACGTGACCTTCTTAGCTTAAATGTATGTTACATTTCGCAAAGCTTTAGTAACAAAAATAAAATAAATGTTGTATTCTTTTTTTTTTTATCAATGATTTTTTTTTTTTTTTTTTTTTAAACTGAATATGTTATTTAAGGAGAAAAGTTTACATAGTTAGAATGTAAAGCCTCAATTGTAAAATTTGGAACATAAAAATGGAAGATGAAATTCTGATCTACAGGAATATACATATTCGCCAGTAAATCAACAACTGAGTTGGAATCCCTTTTAACCCAATTGAACTCGGTTTTGTCGAATTTCTCCTTCCAAACTCTTATTTCCCGTAACCAGTTTAATGTGCTGAAGCTCAATTTACTCCTTTGAATCAAATCCATTAATCTTCGGTTGTCTCCTTCAAAATACACTTTCCTATATCCTCTACTCAAACAATGTTGCATTGCAAAAATCAGAGCATGCATTTCACTTTCAAGAGCATTTGATACTACTTTCCCTCTTGCTTGTCCTGCACCACAATACATTCCTCGATCATCTCTCACAATCCATCCCGCTTTTGAGGGTATATTACCTTGGACAAAAGACGCATCAAAATTGCACTTAATCCAATCATTTGGTGGTCGGTTCCATCGTGAAGGGCTTGTAACAATCGGATTTCTAAATCCCGTATCACGACTTTGATCCTCTAGATATTCTTCCGCATTTAACCATTCAGTTGTATCAGATCGGGCAAAACCCAAATTTCTCCCCCAAGATATATGTTTATTCTGGAAAATCAGAATGTTTCTACTCCTCCATAATCTCCATAAGATCCATAGGGGAAGTTGTTGTAGGTGTTTAAAACTGGTTGAAAGATTAGGAGTAATGATAGCTTGTAGTTTCTCATCTAGAGTTGCTGATGAATCACAGAAAATTGGGTTGGAAATCCCAGAAGCTCTCCAAGTTGCTTGGGCATAATCACAATAAAAAAATAAATGATGTGTTGTTTCTTCATCTTTGTAGCACCTTTTACATATTGAGTTTTGAGTAATATGTCTCCTTCGTAGCGTTTCACCCGTAACTAAAATCCCTGAAATCATTCTCCAGAGAAAATGTTTAATCTTTAGGGCAGTTTTTAGCTTCCATACATCCCGTTTTAGAGACCGGTTACCAGGAGGAGGTTGAATTGGAGGTAGGTCCGGAAGATGGGTCGATAGCCAGTAGCCATATTTAACAGAGTACAAGCCATCGTCATTGTAATGCCAGCCAATAAGATCTTAAGAAGCCTTAGAACATATCTTAATTCCCAGGACGAGTTCGACATCTTCAGCCACTATTACTTCTCTAACTTTATTATCATCCCAACCATTACTATAACTGTTAAACAATTGACAAACCTTTGATGCATCTGGAAAATCCTCGATAGACCGATGAGGGCGAGGAGGATGAGTTGGTAGCCATGGATCAACCCAGGTATTGATGAATTTACCATCTCCAATGACAAATCTTAATCCTTGTTTTAATAGGTCTTTCCCCTGAATCAAAGATTTCCAACCATAAGAATTTTTTCTCCCTTGAATGGCGTCTAATATATTTCCATCCGCAAAGTATCGCCCTCGCAAGACTCTAGCCAGTAGACAATCTGGATTATGGAGAATACGCCACACTTGTTTCCCAAGTAGTGCCAAATTGAAATGTTCTAAGTCTCTGAATCCCATTTCCCCTTCTGATTTTGGTAAACTCATACGCTTCCAAGAGAGCCAATGCATACCTTTTTTTTCATCTCCTGAGTTCCACCAGAACTTAGCTAATAAGGCATTAATGTCATCACATATTTCCTGAGGAATCTTAAAAACATTCATTGAGAAAATAGGCATTGCTAAAGCAACTGACTTGAGAAGGATCTCTTTTCCACCATGGGACAAAAATTTTTTACTCCAACCCTGAGTTCTCTCTTTAACCTTATCTGTGATGAACTGAAACATCTCAGATTTCTTGGATCCAAATTGCTCAGGTAATCCAAGATATTTTTGTCCCCCTCCTTCATTGTGAATCCCTAGTATATGTCGCATTCTTGTTTTTATTGTATCATGAACCTTGGAACCAAAACAAATGGAAGACTTATGTAGATTAACAACTTGCCCTGAAACAGTTTCATAAATACTCAGGATTTGTTGAATGGTGCGACACGATTTGGTATTAGCCAGTGTGAAGAATAAGAAATCATCGGCAAATAACAGATGGCTTATAGTCGGCCCCCTGTTACTAATTTTAATCCCTTGTAGTTTCCTTTCTCTGGTTGCTTTATCCAACAAATGTGTTAAGACCTCCGCACACAAAATAAATAAATACGGTGATAGAGGATCCCCTTGCCTTATACCTCGTTCTGGAGTGATATGACCATGCGGAGAACCATTTATAAGCACAACATAAATAACCGTAGATACACAACTCATTATCCAATGAATTCATTTTGGTGCAAATCCCATTTTCTTCATTGTTTCTTCCAAAAAATTCCATTCCAATCGATCATATGCTTTTGTGATGTCTGTCTTGAGAGCCATATAGGATTTAGCATGTCTTTTCCTTGATTTCAGACTATGAAATACTTCGTGAGCCACGATAATATTATCTGAAATCATCCTTCCTGGGATAAAAACCGCTTGGTTTTCAGAAATAATGCCGTTTAGGTGTTTTTTCAAACGATTGACTAAGATCTTTGAAATGATCTTATATGCAACGTTACAAAGAGCAATGGGCGGAAATCAGCCATCGATGTAGGTGGGATAATCTTTGGGATGAGACAGATATTCGTATGATTATGGTTGGGATCCAAAATTCCTGTAGTAAAAATCGAGAGACTTCTTGAAAAATGTCCACTTTGATATCCTCCCAAAACTTCTGATAGAAATCCCCTGAAAAACCGTCTGAACCTGGAGCTCTGTGCAGACCAATATCAAAAACTCCTCTATGGATCTTTTCTTCTGTTACGTCCTTGGTCAGGTCGTTATTGATTTCATCCGAAACTTTCCTTTGAAAATCTGTAAAGACTTCTACTAATAGATTGTCATTGATCGTGGATGAAGAAAATAGCTGTTGAAAATATTGTTGAGCTAGCTTTCCTATATCTGAATCACCCCTCTGAATAATACCATTGTTATCAAGTATTGTTGTAATCTTGTTCTTTACCCGTCGTGACCTTGTGATGTTGTGGAAAAATCTCGTGTTCCGATCCCCTTCTTTTAACCATTTAACTCTGCTCTTTTGTCTCCAAAAAATTTCTTCATCAATGTAAGCTTGATGAAGTTCTCTCTTTAATTTTGCTCTTGCAGCGGGATTTAGATTTCCAGTAGCTATAGCCTTATCCAATTTTCCCCTGAGTAAAGCTATTCTCTCTTCTGCATTAAACCGATGCTTTCTCTTCCATTTAGAAATCCTCTTTCTGCAGTTTATTAGTCTCTGTTTCAACGATACATGTGTATTAGAAAGACCATGTGTTCCCTTCCAACCTTGTAATGCAGAATCTTTGAAACCCTCTTTATTAAATAATCGACCATCAAACCTGAAAAATTCTTTCTTTTCTTCAACTTAATCCGAGATGTAGGTGATTAATGGTCTGTGATCCGATTCCGCAAACTCTAAATATTCAATGATTTATTTTATTGATTTCTTCAAGTGATCCTATAAGTATATTTTAAACCCACAATTTTTACTTGAAATTCATATTAATTTAGTTTTTTTTTATATAATCCGGGTATCACATACCGAAGTCCATACTACATCAGTTGTTTGGATTCAGGTGGCAAGCCCGAAGGGCATATCCCCCCGACCCTGTAGACCGGTGACAAGCTTATTTTAGCCAGTCCTCCCGGTCCGGTGGCAAACTTATTTCGGCCAGTCCCTCCTAACTGAAGAAATCCTGGAGGCCACAATACCATGTGAAAAGCTGTAATGGCCATGCGCCTATGTTGTTGTTTCCAAGGCTCGAACTCAGGTGGGTGCCAATTAAGACTTTTCCCTCTTCTTCCTTACTACTAGACCACATACGCGTGGTTTACTAATTTAGATTTGAGTACGTTAATGATACTAATTTAGATTTGAGTACGTTAATGATATTATTACTAATGATGTAACAAATTACAAAAAATTAAATTATAGATCCGAGAACATCAAAGTTTATGATCTTTTGAAATCAACTTAGCTTCTGTTACCAAGTGTGTGGCAGTCTCCAAGTTCTAATGATGCTACTTAGATCTATTCAAAATGTATGCTAAATGTATGCTGTTTAAGTCTCCTAGTTCGAATCCCGTTTGGAAAGAGTTTGTCCTAACGAAAAAGTGTATGGACTTTGGCATAAAAGTCTTTGATTAATCAAAACTAAAATAAATTAGCCCTTGTTAAATGTAAAGTTAATATACCAAATCATGTACTATATTTTGTTTTATAATAAATAGATGTTTCTGTTTTCGTTCGTATGTCGGCATACGTCTATTTCACAAAGAAAATGTTGAATGTATCGAAATTATTACAGTAAAAGCAGTAATGCATAATATTAAAAGATGATTATATCAGAATTAAGTATTACGGTTACAATTAATTTGCTTCATTCACAAGTATGTATTATAATTCTCTGTGCCCAACCACTCCACTACGTTTGTGTGTAGAGCTGATCAATACAAACAAACAACAAAGGCTGCAATCTGAGGAAAAAAATCAAAAGAAAAATATATTCCTTTCAAATCTCAAATTTTACCATTTAAGTTAAAAATGAAAAAAAAAATTTTTAAACTCATTCTACGTTAATTAGATGAACAAAGAACAGAAATATAAGAATTTTTTTTCTCCACTAATAAAGAGAGTAACAAGTTAAAAAGTATTATTCTATATTTTTCCACTAATTTTTATTCATCTTGTTACTTTGGAAGGCAACCAGTTGGAGCCAAAGAGAACGCAAAATTGGAAGAAGAAAACAAAAAAATAAATAATGGTTTTGATTGATGACATACGAAATAATGGTGTGGTACGAAGTTTTTTACAGTGATACGAAAAATCTCTATATTATTATTTAAGGAATTATTTTTAAAAATGAATTTTATTTTATAAGTTATTACATATTATAGTATTACAAATAATAAAAGATAATTGAAATAAGAAAATATATAATTATCTTTTAAGATTATGGATGAAAATTTAGAAAATATTTGTTTTCCATTAAAAAGGTTATCTATTATTTAGTTTCTTAATTATTATTATACTAAAATATTATGTATTTTTAAATAATAGCAATCCATATGCATTCAAAGAAAAAAAAATATTCGAGATCTTGTAATATTTTTCACTATAATTTATTAGATTTAATTTGAATATATATCAAAACAAAAGTTGAAAAATATTTTACTAATTTGATAAAAAGTTAGAAAAGAGAAAATTAATTTTTGTATGAGTTCGTGAACTGACCACAAAAATCCGAATCATTAAACGTTGCATATTAAATTTATGTTTTCAAGATTATACGCTTTTGCGGGTTAGTCAAAATAATATTTTAGTTCACTGCAAAACAAGTTAAATAAACAGATTAGTCCGGTTTGTCATCTCTATCCATAATCAGTAGTTAAACATATTATAAAATTAAAGTAAAAGCAAATTTTCTCAACTTTCAAAATAATTTTTAATAAAAAAATTATTCCGTACTATAGCTAGCGCGTATTAAATCTTAGTAAATATGAACATTACAAAAAGTGATACAAATGGTAACAGTACAAATAGAAATGGTATAAAATACAATTCGATTAACTGAAAAAACAATTAATTTATAAGATTTGGATCCAATATCAAACACCCCTCATCATTCATCTTAATCAAAACCGAAGTTATACCAGTTAGGCCCACGATTGATCAAAGCTTTCGGTTTTAAGCAAAATGTAAGAAACCAGGCCCATCAGGCCCAGTAAAGAAGATCACTAGGGTTTATGAATAAGGAGGCGACGAAGAAACTGATCTAGACGAAGAAGAAGAAAGAGAAAGAGAAAGGGTTGGGGAAAAAATGGACGCGAGCATGATGGCTGGACTCGATGGTCTTCCTGAAGAAGACAAAGCGAAAATGGCCTCCATGATCGATCAGCTTCAGCTACGTGATAGGTTCGCTTTCTATATTTGGGAATGTCGTAAAAAGTTTCAATTTTTGTTGTGGAGTTCTTTGGAAGATTCAGGGAAATTTATGTATTTTATCACTTGGTTTTTTTTGGATGTATTGAAATGTTATAACCTCGACACCATTTTCGATTAGCATCGAGCTCGAATCGTTTGTGTTTTTGGGGAAAATGTCTCACTCTTTTGTGTTCTTGAGGTCGATAGATAGAAATCGTTCTGTAGCTAAGTATTGATCTTTGGATCGTTAGTTTTGATTCTTTAGAACCAAGAGTGTCAAACTGTTTTCTCAAGAAACTCTATAAGTTGAAATTTGTTTTGTTCAGTTTTTGTGTGTTTGTTGTCTGCTCTCATCAAAACTTAGGAAGCTTCATATAATTCTTATTTCGCAACCAGCACTTGAACCTGTGGCTTGTTGTCTGACATTGAAGCTGAGAAGAAAAAGATCTCCTTTAAACCAGTGCAGCCAATTAATGCTGCTTTTGGACGTTAAGGGAACAACAAGTTATGCATTGTCTAGTATCTGATCTGTCTTGATTGGTTTCCTATTTTTTAAAGATGTTCTGTCGTGAAAATGGAGTTCTAGACCTTAACTTGTGTTTTTTTTTCCGTTTTTCTCAAGAAACTCTGTGAAAATTGTTTTGTCCGTTTTGTGTGTTTGTTGTCTGCTCTCATCAAAACTTAGGAAGCTTCATATAATTCTTATTTCGCAACCAGCACTTGAACCTGTGGCTTGTTGTCTGACATTGAAGCTGAGAAGAAAAAGATCTCCTTTAAACCATTGCAGCCAATTGATGCTGCTTTTGGACGTTAAGGGAACAACACGTTATGCATTGTCTAGAATCTGATCTGTCTTGATTGGTTTCCTATTTTCTAAAGATGTTCTGTCTTGAAAATGGAGTTCTTTATTCTGTTTCCAAGTTCTAGACCGTAACTTGTGTTTTTTTTTGTTTGGGAACTTTCAGCTTGAGGATGTACAATTCGCTGGTGGAGAGGTGTTTTGTGGACTGTGTCGATACATTCACGCGCAAAACTCTGCAGAAACAAGAGGAGACTTGTGTTATGCGGTGTGCTGAGAAGTTCCTCAAGCACACAATGCGTGTTGGTTTGCGGTTTGCCGAGCTCAATCAGAACGCACCAACTCAAGACTGAAGTTTGGTTTTGGTCCGGTTTATGAGTTGGAACCCAGAATAAACCGGTTGTTAGTTGGTTGAGACAACTCCGATACTGTTCTTTGAATTGATGATACTCGTGTATTTTGAAAATTATGTTGTCAAAATCCGGTTTCGATATTGAAATGATTTGTATTTCTATGGGGTCTTATGAAAAATCATATCTTATCGTTATTCTAGTAATGTAGAGTATCCTTGTACAAATGTCACAACTTAAGGAACATTCGGTAAAATCTCAAAACTATTTTGTATTGTCTGAAAAGTGAAAACAATACAACTCTCTCTTCTTAATTTATTGACCCACATTGGCTTAAAGATTCGTACCGCTTCGATACCGGTACAATCACCATAATTTTATTGGTAATAAAACCGATGTAAACCGGGAATTTATTCGGTCCACAGAAAAAGGTCAAAAACCGGAAGTCTCGTACCTTCTTCTTCTTCTTCCACGCCAGTTCAGATCAGAAAAATCTTGAATTTTCCGACCACAAACTTATTTCTGTTACTCTGTTCGTCATAGGATCTTAGAGAACCAAAAGCTCAAAATAGAAGAAGAAGAAGAAGAAAACAGCGAAATCGATCCGAGGTTATTGTTGTCGTAGCCAGGAAGAAGAGAGAGATGGGAGATGTCTGGACGTGGATCATTTCATTCTTAATACTTATCACTCTTATCGGATTCATCGTTTATCAGGTTCGATCCGATTTCAACTTTGAACAAGAAACCCTTAAAAAGTTATACTTTGGTTCCATCGAATTTCTTTGGCTACTGTTTTAGTATAAACTCTGCTTAGGCTTATTCGATGGAGAGAGGAGTTTTGAAACTAGGGTTTTTTTGGTTCTTGCAACATAAAATCGTTTGTAAGAATTGGTTTTGAGTTTTGAAAATTGATAAATGGAGTAACTTTAAGGTTTCCGTATTTAGTTAGTTGATAAAATTAGCTTAGATCTTTAGTAAGTGATAAAATGAGCTCTGGTTAGGTAAAAAAATGGATTCAATAGTGTTTTGAGTGTAGATCATGTTTAAGAAGAAAAGGATTGATTTTTTTTCTTGCAGCTTATTTGCTTAGCTGATCTCGAGTTTGATTACATCAACCCTTACGACTCTGCATCAAGAATCAACTTTGTGGTGTTACCAGAATTCATTCTTCAAGGAGTTTTATGTTTATTCTACCTCGTAACTGGTCACTGGTTCATGGCACTGCTTTGTGTCCCTTATCTCTACTACAATTTCCAACTGTGAGTCTCTTCTTTATAAAAATCTCTGAAGCAATGCTTAGTGTCCAAGCTGATTCTTATATGATAGCTATATCATTCTTTCTACGTTAGTTACTCGAAAAAACAGCATTTGATAGACGTCACAGAGATCTTCAACTTGCTTGATTGGGAAAAGAAGAAACGGCTCTTCAAGCTCGCTTACATAATCCTCACTCTCTTCCTCACCATTTTCTGGTAAATAAACCTCTTCACTGTCTTTTGCTCAATCCTGAAATCAGATTAAAAACAATTAAAACTTATGTTGTAACTTCTTTTCAAGGTTAATCTATTCAACACTGGATGATTACGAGGACTGAAGGCGGCAGGCTGCTAAAAGATACAGCGATGTGATAGGCGACACACGGTTTGATTGATCAAACCCTCTCTTGCTACTCGACACCGCGCACAACTGTGACATGAAAAGGATGGTTTATCGTATATTTATTACTGTGGATGTTGTTAGGGTTTGTGTAATCTTCCGAACCAGATTTAGTCTGTAGAGAACGTTCTTATGGTGATGCAGTTAAGTGTTAACACCAGAGCTATTAATGTTTTTGGTTATCAAAATTGGAACCCTCTAACTTGTTCAGAGGTTTTCTTTTGTTTAGCTGCAAAGTTATTAGTCCTTTTGTAGGGTTTAAGTACTTAAGTTAACAGATTCTTCAATTGTCTTGAAGTCTGAAAGGATCTCTCTTTCAATTCATTATCGTGGTGAGTTGTTTCTCTAGATTTTTGATTCTCTTCTACGTGATTTTGTAAGTTTGGTCATTCCTTTTTGTTCGTTGGTTTCTTCTAGTTCGAGATCAATTTCCTTAAACCCTAAATAATGTAATCTCTCCTTCGTTTTACCTTGAGTTTATCTCTCGATCACATCCTTCCCCTTCTCCTTCTTCTTGCTCTTTGTTTGTTAGGTCTAATTTTGGTTATGCGTTTTTTCTTCTTCGTGTGGATAAAATTGGAATCTTTGGACATAATTGTGGAACACCATGGATGGATTCGAAAGATTTCTGAGAAAATACAGTTACTTATCATGTTTCGTGAAGCATTCTTTGCTCATATGATCTTCTTTTGATGAGGCAATGTTTTAATGGTTGCTGACGAATAGTAGTGTGTTCATTGATGGCAATCCCCAAATTAACCGAGCTTTGAGTTGAATCCGATGGCTGGATTTTGCGACATTCGAGTGTGGTATCGATTAAACATATATGTTAATTGCAGTTTTGGTGTTCCTCAAGGTTTTGTTCTCAGATCTTTGAATGCTCTCTGGTTGAATCAATGGTTAACTCCATCAAAGGAATCTTCATATCCTAGTAGATTTAACATTTCTTGTTGATACTCTTAATGAATCTTTTATCTTCGTTGTTACCAAATCTTTTTGTTATTTGTTTCCTTCTTCTTGCAGTGATGTTCCCATGGCGCAGTTCATTGCACATTTGAACAATTCGTTGCATTCTTCACAGAGATTCATAATTCAAGTACTGAAACTGGACACTACTTGTATGTTTGTGAAGCCACAAGCTGAGCAGATGATCCACAGCGAGATCTCCAAGTTTAGGGACCAAATTTCTTTCGCAAAGCCGGCTTGATCTTTGATGAAAACATGGTGTTTTGTCAGACTAGTGTGCAGGATGAGATGAAATGTTATGTACTGGTTCAGTTCGGTTCTGACAAACCGAGTTTGTTTTTCTATGGCTATATAAACTATTCTTGCACCCCTACTAAACCTTTTTCATATCTCTTACTAATTTGTTTAAAATTCGATTTTATATGGATTTGATATGCGACGACAATTGAAATTACAAACCAAAAACCGTACCAGAGAACACAAAATTGAACCGGTCGGTTATTGAAACTGGAAATGATAAGATGAAATCTTGACCGTCAGATACCAAATTAACCCAACGGCGTTGAAAAGTAAAAAATTCCATCTTTCAGTTTCAGATTCCAAATTTGGTTCATTTAGGGCTTATCGAAGTCGGAGACTGTGAAGGATCAGAGAAAATGTGGAGGGTGATGGTGATTTTTTCGACGGCAAAGAGAAATGTTAATCGGAATCTTCTCGAGAAAGGTAATATTTGCTGGGCTCGAGCTTTGTCTGGTGCTAGGTATAAAAATGGGCTTCGTGATCTGAAGTTAGATGATGCAATTGTTAGAAATGCTTCTCCCTCGTTTTCCCTTTGCGGTTTTCGTTGCTGGGGACGAGCTTTCTCTGGTACTAGTTGTGATTACAGAGAGAAAATTAGAAATGGGTTTCTACAGGATATCAAGTTTGATGATGCAATTGCTCTGTTCAGTGAGATGGTCAAGTCTCGTCCTTTTACTTCCGTTATTGAGTTCAATAAGTTGTTGAGTGCAATTGCTAAGATGAAGAAGTACGATGTTGTCATCTCTCTGGGCGTTGCGGGTTTGCTGGAGATGCGTCGACAATAAGCTTGGTCACTGATATGTTGTATGATGGGAGATTGGACAAAAGCTTCCTGGACATGCTTTCTTAAAGACATCGTTGAGGTGAATCAGCTGTTTTTGTGTTGCTTGTTTATTGCTTTCTGATAACAAATGTTATTTGCAGTTTTGGGGATTCAAGATTTGTTATGGTCTTGAATGCTCCCTGGTTTCAGTTTCTTTGATTCAAGATCAATGTGTAGCTCCATCAAAGGAATTTTTATCTCATAATAAAATAGTTTCATAATGCTGTCATTTGATTTGTTAACTGTATTGAATTTATTATGATTTCAAATTTAGTCTCAGCATTTCAAATCTATCAAATAGGCCTTAAATATTTGAGTGCGGTGACTCTTGTGAGATTTTGAACTTTCAAAACCGTAAGGTTAAGATTTAGCATGTTCAGTTTCCACCAATTTCGTTTCCTCGATTATGTTATTGATTTCGTAATTATAACATTAACATGCAGAAAAGTTTTGATCGTTTCAGTCAAATTGTTGAAAATATGGATTTTTGGGTGAATTCTGCAAAACTGAATTTGCTCCGCGTATGGTTACGACCGTTTTGGAGATAAACAGAAAAAATTACAAATCACAACTTGATAAATACTGTTATCATGGATCCTGTCATAACATAGAGTCACAACTTAAAACTGAGCTTGGGTATGTAAATTGTTGGATCAAAAATTAATAGCCAATGGGCTAATTAATTTGGTTGAAAATGAATGAGAATTAAGCCCATCAAAGTGATGGCAAAGTAAGTGGAGTAGTGTGATTTTTGTCCCACATTGGAAACAATGGGGAAAAATACACTAGTATATATATGGAGGAACCATGGTCTTTGTTCAAAAGGCTAAGACCCATAGTGTGTCATAGAGAGAATGGGGACCCCTACGCGCGCCGCCGCCGCCTAGCCTAGCCGGGCTTGTAGGTTTGTGGATTGTGCCGCAATAAGAAGTTCTTTTTGGGACAAATTTTGACTAACGTTTTTTGTGGGTTTGTAACCGATCGAGATCCATAAAAAATCAAACCAAGTCAACTCTCATGTCGGCCATCTCCTCTTTGTGACTCATGCTTCTGTGTCGCCATTTCCATGATTTACGCACCACCTTGCGTTGCCAAAAGTGTGTGGTACGTCATGGCATGCATCACCAAGCCACCTTGCGTGCCACCTTGCGCGGAGGTGCGTCATGGCTTGCATCGGCGTGATGTCATCGGCGGCTACTCCTCCTCTATATAAAGAGCCTTCACCTCTTCATTTCAAAACACACCAACATCAAATACAATTGTTCAACAAGAACAAATCTCTCTCCCTCTCGTCTTCGTATTCGTCTTCGTCTAAAAGTCGTAAGTTTTACGTCGAGAGTATATCGTAGAATATAGTTCGTAGATTCCGCTTTCAAGTGAGTGTGAAACGGTCTCGCCACGGTTGTATCCTGGGATTCAAAAATCCTACAATTCCGTATCACTACGGGGGATTTATTGAATTAAGGAAAGAGATAATATCTCGACTCCGTGTATCCATATTAAACATGGAATAATTCTGTCTCGAATGTGATCTTTCTTAAATCCGTTATGATATATTGTTTGTAATCGTTAAATTAATCGCAAGTTTTTCAATCCGGTATTTTACGGTACTACATAAATATGACTAAACCTACTCATAAACACAGCTTCCCTGCTTTGAGTTCTTAGTTTTGAGTTTAAAATTGGAGCTTGAAAGATACCGTTTTATGTGGGACTTGTTGTTGAGTAAGTTCATGGAACGTTCTGGAGTTTAAATTCATTGTTAACGTTTGCAATGTAATCAGTGATTACTAATCACCAATCCTACTCGTCAAGGTATCAAGAAAAAGAACGAACCGAGGGAAAAGAAAACAAAGGAAAGGATTTGTAGGATTACAGAAATATCTCAAGAAGAAACAACTTTCTCCAGATGATGTCCATGCCATTGATTATATCAATAAAAGAGTAACTTTTCATGAAACTTCGAATTAAGAGTCTGAGAACATGAGTAGAACAAGTCTGTTGTGTGAAGTTGTTGTAAAACTTCTAAGCACAATTTATACTCATGTCTGTTTCTTGCTGCGGAAGTTATTACATTCTGTGTTTTGTTGACTAATTATATGTATCCATATGTTCTTGAGATGCAAGTTTATGATACTTGAAGTAGACAAATTTGAGTTTTCAAGTTATGATCATGATAAGATGAAATCTTGACCGTCAATCAATCTCGGTTTAGCCTCACGGCATACTCCATGTCGGTTAATGTACACACTACATCGACAAGCCAATGGATGTGCCGATTTTTATTGCCAAAAGAGTTATCTTCTTTCTTATTTACAATGCCTTACTTGATGGTTGTATCACTTATTGGTAGTTACTTTGTTACCATTTGTCGAAAGGGAAAAACTTTGTCATATATTTCTTAAGTGTTAATAGAAATGCGATATGTTTGAGAAAAAAACAAAAAGATTGTAAACGTGATATTATCAACCGCTAACTCCAGATATCTAAAAAAAATATGGGCTAAATGTCCGGAATTTCCAAAGTTTATAAAAAAAAAGAGTGTCGAAATATCATATTTTGAACTTTGCCTTTATTTCGTTAATTAAAGTTATGGCTTTTAAGAACAAATACGGGCATTTACAAACACTTCTAAAGAATTTTATTTTATTTTCTTCTTACGCTCCTTTTAAGAGTAAATCAGATATTTCACAACATTTCCGTGGCTCAACAAAACTTCACCTATGTATGAGAGAGTCAAAGAAGGACCATCCTCTACTTTCCTCTTAATTACCAATATTGGTTTCCACACACACACACACATGACATGACATGACATATGAACAAGAAACTATCCTCCTATTTATATTCACTCTTTCGAAAAACGTAATCAAATTCAAACCATCTAAAATGGAGGGTCAAAAGCAAGACAATGAACACATTTTCCGCAGTCTATATTCATCTGTGCCCATTCCCGACAAGCTTACACTGGTATGGATTGAAGTTGGTTTTAGACAAATGAAAAAACTTTTTAAATATGAGTACACAATCATTTTTATTAATTATATAATAATATTTTAGTCTATTGTTTATTTTGTTCTATTACTCTTCATTCAGTCTTGGTTCGGATTCGGTTTATTTGACTAGCCTAATGAGATTTTACTTGTTAAGCCTGAGTTTGTGCTCCAAGGAGTTGAAGAATTCACAGAGAAAGTGGCATTCGTAGAAGCCGTGACGGGTAAAGCCGTCACGTACGGTGATGTAGTGAGGGACACGAAGAGGCTAGCCAAAGCGTTGAACTCACTTGGACTTAGGAAAGGTCAAGTCATGGTTGTGGTTCTACCAAACGTCGCCGAGTATGGGATTATTGCCCTCGGCATTATGTCCGCTGGTGGAGTTTTCTCCGGCGCTAATCCGACGGCTCTTGTCTCGGAGATCAAGAAGCAAGTTGAAGTTTCCGATGCTAGAGGAATCATCACTGATTCTACTAACTACGAAAAGGTAAAACATACTATGTGTGTTTTTGTTTTTTATGATTGTATATGCACATAAATGTTTAACATCACACGTATAATTCGGTTCGGTGCGGTTATTTCAGTATTTGGTTCATGCGAGTTACTAATTTTGAAACATTTTGTTTTATATAATAAGATGTTAATTCGGTTCGGTTGGACTTAATTAGGGTTTGGATCTGGTTTTCTGGAGTGGAATTTTTTTCTACTGGTGGGTTTAAGATTGAATTCGTTTCGGTTGACTCGATACTTATTTCGGTTTGAGTTTGGTTTGGTTAAAATCTACTGATAACATGAAGCGATTTTTGACAGGTGAAGACTTTGGGTTTACCAGTAATAGTGTTAGGTGAAGAGAAGATCGAAGGAGCAGTGAACTGGAAAGATCTTCTAGAAGCAGGAGACAAATGCGGAGACAACGACAAAGAAGAGATTCTTCAGACAGATCTTTGTGCACTTCCTTTCTCTTCAGGCACAACAGGATTACAAAAAGGAGTAATGCTCACACATCGCAACCTCATAGCAAATCTTTGCTCAACTCTCTTCAGCTTCCGGTCTGAAATGATCGGTCAGATCGTGACTCTTGGTTTGATTCCGTTCTTTCACATTTACGGCATCGTTGGGATTTGTTGTGCTACGATGAAGAACAAAGGCAAAGTTGTTGCTATGAGTCGGTACGATCTGAGGCTTTTCTTGAATGCTTTGATTGCGCACGAAGTCTCCTTTGCGCCTATTGTTCCGCCGATTATATTGAATCTTGTTAAGAATCCAATTGTTGATGAGTTTGATCTTTCCAAGCTTAAACTCCGTTCCGTTATGACTGCTGCTGCTCCATTAGCCCCTGAGCTTCTCACTGCCTTTGAAGCCAAGTTTCCTAATGTTCAAGTCCAAGAGGTAAGTTTGAAACTATGACCGTTCTCTGTTCTTTTTTTTCTCTTGGATCTGTTGAATTAACGGTGTTACATATAGGCTTATGGATTAACGGAGCATAGCTGCATTACGTTAACTCACGGAGATCCTGATAAAGGACAAGGAATCGCGAAACGAAACTCAGTCGGTTTTATACTTCCCAATCTTGAGGTGAAGTTCATAGATCCCGACACCGGCCGGTCGCTCCCCAAGAACACTTCTGGCGAGCTTTGCGTCAGGAGCCAATGTGTAATGCAAGGTTACTTCAAGAACAAGGAAGAGACGGACAAGACGATCGATGAAGAAGGTTGGCTTCACACAGGAGATATAGGTTACATTGATGATGATGGAGATATCTTCATCGTTGATCGGATCAAAGAGCTGATCAAATACAAAGGTTTTCAGGTAATGTGGTTTGGAGAATTTGGTTTAGTTCGGTTCAGTCTTGTCTGAAAACGGAGTTGTTTACTTTCCGCCAGGTGGCTCCGGCGGAGCTTGAAGCTATTCTCCTCACTCATCCATCCGTTGAAGACGTTGCCGTCGTGCCGTGAGTATTAAAATTTCTTGAAGCTAAATATTAAAATTTCAAGAATGATTAATTAAAACAAATTATGAAAAAGGTTACCGGACGAGGAAGCCGGCGAGATCCCGGTGGCTTGCGTGGTGATAAACCCTAAAGCGAAAGAGAAAGAAGAAGACATTCTTAACTTTGTTGCAGCAAACGTAGCTCACTACAAGAAGATCAGAGCCGTCCATTTTGTGGATTCAATTCCCAAATCTCTCTCTGGTAAGATCATGAGGAGGCTTCTCAGAGACAAAATCCTCAGCATGAAGAAGTAGTAGAAGAAGAAAAGCCATGATTCTAATCTTACAAGTAACACAGTGTGATTGATTAATCTCCTTTGATTTAAGAATGTGTTCCTTATCACATTACTCAATTGTGGTTTTATGATTAAGAATTATCATCCTTTTCTCTATTTGCTTCTTAAACCGGTTCGATTCTGCACCGGTTAACAAATAAAAAGGCAAAACCATAGCCCTTGAAGAGGCAAATCAAAACATTCAAACAAACTCTAGTAATCTTTTTACCTTGTCTAAGCGATTTCAATCCGCAAGAACATCTTCTCAAAATTATCTAAAAGATTGTTTTTAACAAATAACTAACTTCCACAATATCCTCAGATTCATAACTTTCTCAAGCTGCAAAATGCTACACAAAACTCAATTTTCTTCCTATATAGCCTAAACAACAAACCCCGATATTCGATAACTTCAAACTATTCAATCCCCACGAGTCTCTTCACGGTTTCTTAGTAGATGATCACATAGATTAGAATACTTCAATTCAACTTTCTCTAGCTAAAAACTAGTACCAAACAAGAACACACATTTCTGATAAAACCAAGTTCTGTGAACATTTTTTTTTATTACAGAACAAGACTCCACCAAAACCAAATAAATAGCAAGAGCACAAACCGATCTAACATTTCCCTAGAGCGATCAAACCGTAAGCAGAGCTATATACATATAACACAAGGATCTTAACAGCAAGAACATTCGGCTTACTCTTACTTAGATTCTCTCCACTTTCTTAGCCTTCACCACAGGATTGGCTTTGCCAATTGCATCTCTTCCTTCTCCTTTGAAATCGAATTCGCATTCGTGATTCTCCGGATATCTATGGTCTCCACAGAATGTGCTCCCACACTTGCACTTAAACCCCATCAATCCCACTTTCTTGTTGCAGCTCAAGCACCTCGTCTTGGCCGTAGTCCGTGGCGGTGGCGGCTCAGAAAACGTCGCTGTTTCACTGCCCGTTGATGATGACGCAACAGCAGATTCGAGGGAGGTTGTGATCTCGGAGATTTTACGTTTAGGGTTTAGAGATTTCTCGAAGGCGGCTTTAGCTGAAGCAGCTTGCTCTTCGGTGACTCTAAGGTCGTGAAAGCATTTGGAGCAGAGGTTCATGTTAGCAGCCGTTCCGAAAAATCCGCAGCCATTGACGCAGAGCTTTGGCTCCGACGGAGAGAAGCTTGTGCTGTCGTTTTGCTCAGAACCCATTTTAAACTCTTCTGCAACAAATAAAAAAGAGGGAAGATCGAATTGAAGAACAGATAAAAGAACAGACTTTGAATTAGGGTTTAGGGTTCCTCTGACAAAATCTTGATATTAAAAAATGAAAATGATAAACTTTCTTGTGGGATTTCGATTTTTTTAACTAATTTCGAACGAAATGAATCAATACATCACAAAATTGTAAAAAAGAAAAGAAAAACAGATTCGCTAGAGAAAGAAATTCCGACTTTCTTCTGGTTCTGTCTCCGGAGAATCGAAATTTACTTGTTTTAGAAAATATGAGGGTGAGGAAGATACCTCGAAGTTTATCTATCTCTGATCATTTCCGACAAGTGCTCGTGATTTGATCGGCGACCGAAACCGAAACTCTTTGGTTTTGCGAGAGACAGAGAGAGAGAGAGACGAGAACCAGACAGAGCATTCGATTCTTAATTTATTTTAAAATTCAATTAGTTATACGAACCGGACTTTTGTAGCGTAATTTCGGTTTTAATATAGAACCGGTCTATTCGAACCGGATTCGGTTGTGGGGACAGTCAGCTTAGCTGGCCGATGGTGACGTAGCGA
>PKML01077815.1:179154-247601 GCA_002933935.1 Eutrema yunnanense | reverse complement strand
AAAAAAAAAAATCACGTGTTTGATTAAAAAGTCAAGTATGTAGGGAAGAAATGATTTATGAAATTGGGATCACGTTGGAAGGTGGTCCTTGGCCCATTATGCTTAAGATTATAAGAGGAATGGGACATAAGAGAAGCACTCTTAAAGAGGGTCGAATGGTTCTTAGAGGTAGATGCATAATGATCCATTGTTGTGGATTGCCAATACAACAACACAAAAATATAACCAAGTGGTTGTCGTGGGGTAGTTCCTATTTAGTAGAAAAGTCTTCATGTTGGTATAGGCCATGAATCGATTCTCTCCAATCGCGAAATTATCAAATCATTCTATTTGGCCAACAGAAATAGTGTCACGTCTAGGCCCATTAAGAAAACCCAAGAGTGGGCTACTCGGTGGTATCATTGTCCATGGAAATTAGTCGGAGCCCTTTCATAGGCCTCAAATTAGGGATGTCAATCGGGCTAGCCCGGCCCGTCCCGAAACCCGTAAAGCCCGTATATATTTGAGCCCGGTCCAAAAAAAATCAGGCCTATATTCCAAAGCCCGGTCCGGCCCGGACAGGGCTCTAGGGTTTTTCGGGTTTTTTCGTTTTTTTCTTTACAAACACAAAAATTCACAATTCTCAGATGAATAATTAAAACAAAGTATTTATCAAAATAAATCTAAATTTAAATGTATTATATCAAATCCAATTAAATTTAAAAGCAAAAGTTTGACAAAAAAAAACAAATAAAGTTCAAATAAATTGTATTACCAAATAAAACATAAAATCAAAACACTTCAAATCTAGGTAGTAGAGTTTAGATTAGAATCTCCTTCATCGTTTTCTAAATCCTCATCACCATCAAGCGGTACATATAAAAAAAAGTAAAATAATATTATGTTTTGACATGTATAAACTATATGGAAATGTCATTGAAAGTTTATAGATAATGATTTTTAAAATATAAAGTAAATATGCATGAATGATAATGGTACATGGATCACGAAATGTATAGAAAATATGTCAAATTATTATTTTTAGAAAGATAAATGTTTAAATAAAATCTCTAACTAATTAAAATGTAAAATTTCGGGTTTTTCGGGCTAACCCGAGCCCGGTCGGGCTAAGCCCGAAAAACACACTAGTCCGAATGGGCTTAAGCCCAAAAGGCCCAATTTTTTCGGACTTATATTTCTAGGTCCGAGCCCGCTGTTTTTCAGGGCCGATCCTCAGGCTTTGGTCCTAATTGACACCCTTAAGTACTGATTAGCCAAAAAGGAAACAAATAAAAAGTTGTAAATTTAAAAGTGGAGTTTTACAGGAATAATTTGTTTCTTGAAGTTTTTTCCTTTTAAACAGATTGAAGGATTTTTTTTTTTTGGTGTTGAAGTTTACAAGAAAAGAAAATTTGACTTATTTTTCGAAATATATTTAATTTGAACAAAATTAAAATTATTTTATACTTTTTAGATATTTGATAAAATCCAATATTTATATTAACTCAATTTCTATAAAAGCATGAATTTTATAGAAAACCTCATTTTATAAACTTATTTCATTTGATTTTGTAGGTATGATTGGTGTAAGCAGAGAATAAATGCTTGATGGTACAGACAAACAGACACCCTCCTCTTAAATTAATAAACGGACATACATACATTTACATTTATACATATATATATATATACATATTCACACATACACATACACATACACATACACATACACATACACATACATATAAGCTTGCACGTGGTTCTTGTTCACATGGTGGAAGCCACAGATGTATCGATTCAGAGAAAGAGAGAGTATTAAATTGCTTCACCTGCTTACTTTCCAGCCAAGGCACACTCTCTACGCACTCATCTTCTTCTTCTCTCTCTCTAATTTCTGATTCTTGCTTCGCTTTGGAGGATTGGGTTTAAGTTAAATGCAGCTACTTACTTCTTCATGCTTCCCGATCTTCTTCAAAAAAAAATGCTACTGAACATAGCGTAGCTTTCTCGAACCGGGTTTTGGGTCTGGGTTCGGTTTAGGATCCGATAACCGACAATGCCAATCGGGTAAATGTCGATTTTCGATTATGATGAGAATGATAAGTGTTTCTGGCTTCTTGATTTTGGTACTTCTCACATTCGCTTACATTATTGATTTGTCGGATTCCATTACCGAAAGAGAGATTCTGTTTCGATTTAAGGACAAGATCATTGACGATCCGTACAACAGCTTAGCTTCTTGGGTTTCAACTGCTGACGACGACGACCTCTGTAATAGCTTCAATGGCGTATCTTGTAACCCAGAAGGATTCGTCGACAAGATCGTTCTTTGGAACACAAGTCTCGCCGGAACCCTAACTCCGGCATTGTCCGGTTTAACTTCTTTGAGGGTTTTGACTCTGTTTGGCAACAGGTTTACAGGTAACTTACCTTTGGATTACTCAAAGTTACAGACTTTATGGAAGATCAATGTCAGTTCCAATGCATTGTCTGGTTCCATTCCGGAGTTTATCGGTGACTTGCCTAATCTAAGGTTCTTGGATTTGTCGAAAAATGGTTTTGTCGGAGAGATTCCGGATTCTCTGTTCAGGTTCTGCTACAAGACCAAGTTCGTTTCACTGTCTCATAACAATCTCTCAGGATCAGTCCCAGAATCAATCATAAACTGTAACAATCTCATCGGTTTCGATTTCTCTTACAATGGCATTACCGGTTTGTTGCCTAGGATCTGCGATATCCCGGCTCTCGAGTTTGTGTCTGTGAGAAGAAATGTGTTGTCTGGTGATGTGTTTGAGGAGATGTCGAAATGCAAGAGATTGAGACATGTCGATGTAGGAAGCAATGCTTTCGACGGATTAATATCTTTCGAGGTTCTTGGATTCAAGAACATGACTTATTTCAACGTCTCTGGAAACCGGTTTCAAGGGGAGATTGGTGAGATCGTTGGTTGCAACGAAAGTTTGGAGTTTTTGGATGCTTCTAATAATGAGTTAACCGGCAATGTACCTAGCGGTATAACCGGATGCAAAAGTCTTAAGCTTTTGGACTTGGAATCAAATAGGCTCAATGGGAGTGTACCTTTAGGTATTGGGAATATGGAGAAGCTCTCTGTGATCAGATTAGGCGATAACTCTATAGATGGGACGCTACCGCGAGAGCTCGGAAATCTGGAGTTTCTACAGGTCTTGAGTTTGCATAATCTCAATCTCATTGGTGATATTCCAGAGGATATATCCAATTGCAGACTACTTCTTGAACTGTGAGTCTTTCAATCTCTTCTAATCTAATATCTAGCGAGTTTTCGATTCCTCAATCTTACTTTTTTGTTTGTTTTATTAATCTTTCTTGTTTGTTGCAGAGATGTTTCTGGGAATGCTTTAGAAGGAAAGATCCCTGAGAATCTATTCAACTTAACAAACTTAGAGATCCTTGATCTGCATCAGAACAGAATCGATGGAAGTATTCCGCCTAATCTCGGGAACCTCTCGAGAATCCAGTCCCTCGATCTTTCAGAAAATTTGCTTTCTGGTCCTATTCCGTCTTCCCTCGGAAATTTGAATAGACTGGCACATTTCAATGTTTCTTACAACAACCTCTCCGGCGTTATCCCAAAGATCCAAGCTTCGGGAGCTTCTTCGTTTTCCAACAACCCTTTCCTCTGCGGTGATCCTCTCGAAACACCGTGCAATTCTCTCAGTACCGGATCAAGATCAAGAAATGCCAAAGCTCTAAGCACCTCTGTTATTATTGTTATTATCGCTGCTGCTGTGATCTTGGTTGGTATCTGTCTAGTGCTTGTTTTGAACCTTAGAGCTCGTAAAAGACGGAAATACCACGAAGAAGAAATAGTCGCTTTCGATAACACAACAACCCTGGCTTCAACCGAATCTGGCAATGGCGGTGTCACATTCGGGAAACTTGTTCTATTCAGCAAGAGTTTGCCTTCAAAGTATGAAGATTGGGAGGCGGGAACGAAAGCTTTGCTTGACAAGGATAACATAATCGGGATCGGATCGGTTGGAGCGGTTTATAGAGCATCTTTCGAAGGAGGGGTTTCCATTGCAGTGAAAAAGCTCGAGACTTTAGGAAGAATCGAAAACCAAGAAGAGTTCGAGCAAGAAATTGGAAGGCTTGGAGGTTTAAGTTACCCGAATCTTGCTTCTTTTCAAGGTTACTACTTTTCCTCGACAATGCAGTTAATTCTTTCTGAATTTGTCCCAAACGGAAGCCTCTACGATAATCTTCACCCAAGAATCTTCCATAGAACCAGCACTAGCAGCAGCAGCAGCAGCCATGGAAACACCGAGTTGAATTGGCATAGAAGATTTCAAATCGCGTTAGGAACTGCAAAGGCGCTTTCTTTCCTTCACAATGATTGTAAACCTGCGATTCTTCATCTCAATGTTAAGTCTACCAACATACTCCTTGACGAAAGATATGAGGCAAAGCTATCGGATTACGGTTTGGAAAAGTTTCTTCCGGTTTTGAACAGCTACGGTTTAACCAAGTTCCACAATGCGGTTGGGTACATAGCTCCAGAGCTAGCTCAGAGTTTGAGAGTGAGTGACAAATGTGATGTTTATAGCTACGGTGTGGTTCTTCTTGAGCTTGTTACAGGTAGAAAACCGGTGGAGTCGCCATCCGAAAACGAGGTTTTGATCTTAAGGGATCATGTGAGGGATTTGTTGGAGACGGGGTCGGCTTCTGATTGTTTTGACAGAAGATTGAGAGGGTTTGAAAAGAATGAGCTGATTCAAGTCATGAAGTTAGGCTTGATTTGCACGACGGAGAATCCATTGAAAAGACCGAGCATGGCAGAGGTTGTGCAGGTTCTTGAATTGATCAGAAATGGAATGGGATCATGAGAAAGATGGCTCTGATTTTGCAGAGAAATTGTGCAGTGTTTACTTCATTCTTTTGTGGTATTTGTATTCTTTTACCGGTTTAGGCTTAATTCTTCAGTAATATTTGTATTTTTTTACCGGAGGAAATAAAAAAGATCGATTCTTTTGTTGGTAAATCTAATAGCATAAATCAATTTTGAGATTTACATGTTTCACAAACCTTTCTAATGCGGTTCATAACTACAGGCACATCTCTCTCAGACAAATTACTGAAACAGAACCGGAACCATCCCGGTTCAATGCAATGACAACAAGATCCTGGTATTACATTGATCTTGCCAATGTTCAAGAGCTTGTTCCACAGCTCAATCTCGCCTTTTTCGCTGTAGGACGAAATTGATCCTCGCATATCTGCCCAACAGAAGAATCCTCCATTGCTTCTCGTGCACTCGATCCCTAACTCTTTCAACCCCTTGACGAGTTCCGTGTAGATCCTCTGCAATCTCTGCCTGTTGGTTTTCACATATCTCTGAGCAAACTTGGGATTGGAGATTGCGGATATGAGCAAATGTTGGGATGGAGATGAGACGGGCGAGAGCGTTGTGAGTTTTCTTGAAGCGGATAAAACAGTCTCGCTGAACGAGTAGATAGCAGCGGATCTAAGTCCCGGGAAAGACAAGTCTTTTGAGAGGTCATAGATGATATGAACTCTTTCTCTGTCGATATTCTCTTCCGTGTCAACTATTTCAGCCATGCTAACAAATTCTCCTTCTTCTTCGTGGACCGACCCAGCGAAGATTTCATTTGAGATTATATGAATGTTCCTCTCACGGGCAAAGTCCAAAAGAGCATAGAGATTCTCTCTGCTCAACAGACTTCCCATGGGATTTGAAGGATTTGAAATGATAATGCCACGGATTCTGACCCCTCGTTTCTTGGCCTGATAGAATGCTCGATCAAGCACGAGCATTGATATACTGAAATTATCCGCGCTTCTACAAGGAACGTGAATGATTTCCACTCCGGTACGCCATTTAACATCCCTATCATATCTGCACAAGAGAATGCCCCAGCAAAGATCCGATATATGTCATAGGTTCATAGCATTATCCGGTCAAACAGTAGAGAGTTAAGAGCTAAAATTTTACCCAGGGGAACATGGAGTTGGAACAAGGAAGGCGTTTCCGGAATCAGCTAAGCAGAAGGAGAGAATCTCCATGGCAGACGCTGCACCAGAAGTTAACACTAACTGTGATGGATCGAAAGAAACCGAGTTTCTGGTTGCTTCAGACATGAATCCTGCCACAGCCTGTTATCATAATCCAGAAAGTTTCTCTCAAGAACACATAAACATCTCAAGAAGATTCAAAGTTGTCTAAAAACACTCCAGTGAACAGATGCGAATTTTCTGCTATTGCAAATCCAGAGATCTCCATTGATGAAAAAAAGTTGAGAACTTTAGGGTTAGAGAGAATAACCATTTTCAGTTCCATAAGTCCATCAGAAGGCTCGTAAGAAGCAATGCCACTGATACTTTATCCATCTGAAATTGCTTCCTTTGGATTCTCCAAAACCCAATCATCCAAGCTCAACTTTAAGAAGAAAGAGACAGTCAAATCCAGAAAATCACAAACACAGTGCAAAGAGTTGAGAATTTGAATAAACCTTGTTGTTCTGAGCTAAACCAAGCTCGATAACTCCGTCCGGGTTACCCGACTCATCATACGGATCCTCCTCGACCCGTTTTTGACCCACGTAGTAAGGCGAGTCTCCTCCCTTGATTACAAAACTAGCCCGACCCGAAACCGAAACGGCTCCACCGGAATTTCTCGGCGAGAGGAGAATCCGAGAGAGAGAACGAGGCAAACCCGTAAGCTCCGTGAGATGCCCAGCGGATTGTGACCGGGTCGGATCCGGAAAACCCGAATTCGAATCCGAATTTGGAGACGAGACGGAGTTTTGTTCACCGGAATCGGGTTCGTCTTTCCGGTTTCGTTTTAGGTAAAACTGGAGAAAGTAGAAGAAAGCACAAGGAATCACAGAGCCTAAGAACAAACCGCCACGACCCTGAACCACGCCTTGTAACGGAACGATAACCCTCATCGCGGTGGTTCCTCCGCCGCCTCCTCCTCCTCCACCGTCGCCGGAATTCTCGGAATTGGAATTGGAGCTCCGGCTCCGGTTGGTTTCGATACGGGTCATTGTAGTGAACTCATGCTTTGAGTGTTTAAAATAAAAATCGGAGCCTTTGAAGTTTTTTACCGGGTCGGGTTAACGGGTTATTGGGTTCGACGGCGAAGAGATTGAAAGAAAGAGAAAATTTCGATTTTAGGTTAAACGAAAAAACGATTTTTTTTTTTGGAATTTCTATTGGAGCGGTATACTGTACTCGTTGATTTTGGGTCGTTGAGATTTTTTGGAGGGAGAGAGGAGCCTAGGTAAATTACCATATTACCCTTCCTTTTTTTTAATTGGGTCCCTAAAGTTTTGGATTCTTTGGGAACTTTCTGTCTTTTTTTTTTTCTATAAATTTTGGGAAATGATACAGCACGGTAGGCATGACCACGGTTAATACGGTTAAAGTTTTTTAATCATCGGTCACGATTATAATTTTTTTTTAATTTTAATCTTAACCGTTTAATATACGGTTAAAACGGTTACGGTTACGGTTATATACGGTTAAAACGGTTACGGTTATATACGGTTAAAACGGTTACGGTTATATACGGTCCGGTTAATACGGTTACGATTAGACACGTTTACGGTTATTTGATGACAATAAACAGTTAATATAACGAGATATAATTAAATAATTATAAATTTTATAAACTAATTTTCATTGCACTTTGTCCATGATTCCACAATTTATTTTTATTTTTCTTTTAATTTTATATATTTCATCATAAAACTGTTTTGTTAAAATGTTCTTTATATTTGTTAGAAAAAATATTAATTAGTTTACCACATTTAAGTTTTAATTAATATTTCTTGTTTTTTAGATTTGCATTTGCTATTGGTAAATTGATTATACATAATTTTTCTTTGAATTTTTAATTTTACAGAACTAATTTTAATTATTAATATATATATTTTTATTTTAAAAACGGTTACGGTTGAAATTTTATGGTTTTAACCTTACGGTTAACCAACAGTTTTGATATAATTACGGTTAATTAACGGTTACGGTTAATATTTTGTTTAACCATAACTAATATATTTTTACGGTTAACAGTTACGATTTTTAACCGTCTGACACGGTTACGGTCTGGTTACGGTTTGAAAACGGTACGGTTACGGTCCGAAATACGGTTACAAATCTATTTTGGTCATGCCTCTACTAGTCAGGGGCGAATGCAACATGTTAATTAGGGGTGCATGTGCACCCAGTTTTTTTTAAAAATTAATGTAATTTTAAGCTAATTTTATAATGCATCCATTAAATTAAAATTTTGTTTATATTTTGTTGAGATGTGTCCCCAAAATAAATAACTTATGGATTCACTTCTGATACCAGTACCACACAAAGTTTGACATTCGTACCAAATTTCCACAGTTTGAAAATTTAAGACTTATTTTCCTACTGTCTGAAAGTTAAAAACCAATTTCTCCACAGCTTGAAAAATGTACGAGTCATTGTAGTGAACTCATGGTTTTAGTGTTTAAAATAAAAATCGGAGCCTTTGAAGTTTTTTACCGGGGCGGGTTAACGGGTTATTGGGTTCGATTTTAGGTTAAACGAAAAAAAACGAAAAATTGAATTTTTTTTTTTTTTGGAAGAGATTGCTCGTTGATTTTGGGTCGTTGAGATTTTTTGGAGGGAGAGAGGAGTCTATGTAAATTACCATATTACCCTTGCTTTTTTAAAAGTGGGGTCCCTAAAGTTTTGGATTTTGTGGGAACTTTCTGTCTTTTTTTTCTATAAATTTTCAAATAAACATGACAAAAGTATAAGTAATTATTTGTTTAGTGTGCAGATGTTATTTTGGGATATGTAATTGGATTTATATGTAAAAATACTGTAAGTTTCAGATGTGCGATCCAAATGGAGAATTTTGATTGAATTGGATTTTAGTGAGTGAAATATTGAATGATTTGATTAGACTATTTTCACTGCATAAGAATGGGTTACATATGAGCTGTAAATTTGAATATTTAGGTTTCTATTTTTAAACTAACTAAAATGAGAATGAATATTTACACATTCATCAAGGTGTAATATGAGGTTGTTAAAATTGGAAAAAAAAAAAAATAGGAATGCGTATGCATGTTAACCTCTTGATACTACTCTCTCTGTTCTATATTAGGTAATATTTAAGGTTTTTACACACTAATTAAAAAGCTTGTGTAATTAGAGGTGTCAAAATGGGCGGGCGGCCCATTGTCCGTCCATGTCCAACAAATTATGGACGGTCTTGGACATGTCCATATGCAAAGCGGGTTAAATGGGCTTGGTCCAATTAATAATTAATAATTATTTTACGAGAAAACGGAATTTTACGTTTTTTGGCGGGAAAACGGAATTTTACGTTTTAGGAGAGAAAACATAATTTTACGTTTTTGGCGGGAAAACATAATTTTATATTTTAGGCGGGAAAACGAAATTTTACGTTTTTGGCGGGAAAACGGAATTTCACGTTTTTGGGGGAGAAAACATAATTTTTACGTTTTGGCGGGAAAACCAAATTTTACGTTTTTGGCGGGAAAACATAATTTTACGTTTTTGGGGAGAAAACATAATTTTACGTTTTTGGCGGGAAAACATAATTTTACGTTTTTTGGCGGGAAAACGAAATTTTACGTTTTTGGGGAGAAAACATAATTTTCCGTTTTTGCGGGAAAACGGAATTATAAGTAAAGAAAAATTATTATTTATTTATCAATTATTAATTTTACTTTTTAAACAATTGGTTATATTCTGACCAATGGACACTAATGGACAGCCCATTTGGACATGGTCCTTAATGGACATGGTCGTTAGTGGACATGGACGTTAATGGACATGGACACAATTTGTCCACAATCAAAATGGACACTATTGGACGGGTCTAAATGGACGTGGACAGCCCATTTTGACAGCCCTATGTGTAATACTATTTCTAACCCTATTTATCATTGTTTAATTTTAATTTATTAAATAAATAAAATACGTAAGATTATTATTTAGTCAAAAGTTGCTGATCCCAAACTCTTTTATTCACAACCATTAATAACATCACAAGTTCACATACCAGAATAAATGATCAGTTTATTCTTCTTATTCAATAAAAAAGCAAGGGTAATATGTTTTTGACCAGAAGATGAAACAACACACGTACAAAGAAGATTTTCATTGTTAATTTTTGAGTTTTTGATTTAAAATTATTTCAATAATATAAGGACAAAAAGATTATATTATGTCAATTTTAGCATTGATTTGTGAGAATATCACTTAATTGAAAAAAAAAAAATCTCTAAAACATTACGGATGGAATAATAATTGACAATAATTTATACAAAAAAAAATTAGAAGTTTTGTTTTTTTCAAGAATTTAACAAAACTAGCGGACATAATAAAACAATTATCTCATTGTGGAAATAGTACATGAAAAAACAAAATCAATTAAAATAATAAATTTTAGATTAAATCCCAGCTGGCTTATCAATTCTTATATGGTCGAAAATGTAGATAGTACAAACAAAATCCATATCAAAATAATGTCCTTATATTTTCCTCCAAATTTCATTAGCCACAAATTTTATAGGAGCGGGCTATCCTTTCATACAGTTGATAGTTAAAAAATACAATCAACAAAAATATTTGATATCATATAAAAATAATGCGAGACAGAAGTTGATAAGTAAGAACAAATGGATTTGGCTTGTGTGTGTGTGTTTCCGCCTCAAGTTGAGATGGCTGCGGGTTTTGGTCGTTATGTTAACATGAATCATCCTGTGGGCTCCTCACTTCACTTGAGCTTTCGTTTTAAGACTTTGTGGCTTCGTTTTGAAATAATCATTACCACATATGATTATATAACATTTGAGTTTTAAACCCCCATATGATGTTATTGCGCCTAAAACCTATATCTCTCAACTCGAATCACAATCAGACTCACAATGTGGCTCACAAGAACACCTCTCGTCCGATTTAAGATCTATAAACCAAAAGAACGAAAGAGAATGTAAACAGAAAGTGAAAGAACACTTTTAATAAGAGAATGTAAACAGAAAGTGAAAGTGAACGAAAGAGATATTGACTAAGATTAGACCATATCTCAACATTCTCCACCTTGGACTAATCTTTACTTCCTGCACCTTTAATAAGCGACTTCGTGCTCTCCTGTGGATTCACCTTCTGAACTTACACCGTCTGGCTGGTCCTCGTAGCTTGATTAAGCTTGTATTATCCTGAGCAAGTCTAACGCAGACTTGAACTTGCTCACTGGTACTACTTTCGTCAGGATATCAGCAGGATTTCTGCTTGTGTGAATCTTAAGTATCTCCACTTCACCTTCGGCAATGATGTCTCGGATGAAGTAGTACTTCACAGCAATATGCTTAGTACGTTCATGGAATACACTATTCTTGGAGAGGCAAATGGCACTTTGTGAATCGCACCAAACCTTAACTGCTCCATGTTTGAAACCAAAATCTTCAAGTAATCCTTTCAACCATATTGCTTCTTTAACAGCCTCTGTTAAAGCAATATATTCTGCCTCTGTTGTTGATAGAGCTACTACAGGTTGCAGACATGACCTCCAACTCACAACATTTCCTCCCATTGTAAATACATAACCTGATATTGACCTTCTCCTATCTAGATCCGCAGCATAGTCAGAATCGCAAAAACCTTGAACTTGCAGTTCCTTATCCTTTATGTATACTAGCTGAACATCTATTGACCCCTTTATGTAACGTAGGAGCCATTTGACAGCTTCCCAATGCAACTTTCCAGGCCTACTCATAAACCTACTAGCCAAGCCAATTCCGTATGCTAAGTCTGGTCTAGAGCCTACCATGGCATACATTATACTACCTACATCTGAGGCATAAGGAGTTACCTCAGTGTCCATGCTCTCATCTTCATCTCTGACTGTTGACATCTTGAAGTGAGCACCAATTGGGGTCTGAGAACTCTTTGCTCCATTCATCCGAAAGTTCTCAATTACCTTTTCCATATACTTTGACTGAGATAACCTGAGGGTACCCTTGTTTCTATCTCTGAAAATATCCATCCCAAGAATTCTTCTTGCAGCACCTAAGTCTTTCATCTCAAAAGTTGAACTTAGATGCTCCTTCAGCTTCTTTAACTCTGACATGTCCTTTGCGGCCAACAACATGTCATCTACGTATAGCAATAGATACACGTAGTTACCTTGTGATACTTGTTTAGTGTAGACACATGAATCATGCTCACTTCTGCTGAAACCTTGAGCCAACATGACCTGGTCAAACCTCTTGTTCCACTGCCTTGGAGACTGCTTCAGCCCGTAGAGAGATTTCTTGAGCAAGCAGACCTTATCCTTGTTCTTTGTATCCACATAACCTTCTGGTTGATGCATGTATAAATCTTCTTCAAGGTTTCCATGTAAGAACGCCGTCTTCACATCCATCTGCTCTAACTCCAAGTCTAAATTCACCACTAAAGACAGTAGCATCCTAATTGAAACATGCTTCACCACAGGAGCAAATACCTCTTGGTAATCAATTCCCTCTCTCTGTGTGAAACCCCTTGCTACTAGACGTGCCTTGAACCTGTCTGGTTCACCTTATATTCCTGGTTTCACCTTGAATAACCATCTGCAACTGATGATTTTCCTGTCTTTAGATTTGTTCACCAGAATCCACGTCCCATTCTTTATCAAAGAGTCCATCTCTTCATCTGTTGCATTATTCCACATAGACCAGTTTTCCCCTGATCTAGCATCTTCAAAGTCCTTTGGTTCTTCAATGTACATCAACTCAGCCATTGACAGAGCAAACATAATCTCCTCTTCATCACAGTCATAGTCTTGATACCTCACTGGTGGGACAATGGACCTTCTTGTTCTGTCCCGAGCCAGCTGATAATTTGTCAGACTTGTTCTTACTCCAGCACTGGATAATGGTGGGGCTTCCTCTTAATTTTCACTGTCTTGTGATAAATCATGAGTTTCTCCACCTTGATTTGAATCCTCTGCATCATGAGGAGCTCCCTGAATCAAAACATCTTCATAGACATTCTTCAATTCACTTTTGCTTCCTTCAACAGTTGTTGGAGTTGAATCTTTTCCTTTGAGAAGATCCTTGTATACTTGTTCTTCATGAAACTTAACATTTCTGCTAACCATAATCTTATGTTCTTCAAGGAGACAAACTTTATACCCCTTAGTTCCAGTAGGATAGCCAATGAAGATTCCTTTGATTGCCCTTGGTTTGAGCTTCCCCTGATATGCATAAACATACACAATAGAACCAAATTTTCTCATATGTTTATAGCCAGGGACCTTACCAATCCAAACCTCTTCAGGTGACTTTAGGTTGATAGCTGAAGCTGGAGATCTGTTAATGACATAGACTGAAGTTGCAGCCGCTTCAGCCCAAAATTGTTCATCCAAGCCCGATTCATTTAGTAGACATCTGACTTTCTCCATGATGGTTCTATTCATCCTCTTGGCAATGCCATTTTGCTGAGGGGTATATGTGCAAGTTCTGTGTCTTTCAATGCCATGTTTCCTGCAAAACTCATCAAACGCATTATTACAGAACTCTAAACCATTATCAGTCCTTAGACACTTTACCTTTCTCTCTACCTGATTTTCAACCAGACATTTCCAATCACAAAATTTAGAGAAAGTTTCATCTTTAGTTTTGAGAAACCAGACCCATACCTTTCGAGAATAGTCATCTATTATCGATAAGAAGTATTTACTACCTGATAAGGAAGATGGAACATATGGAGAGCCCCAAAGATCTGCATGTACATAGTCAAGGACAGAGTTAGTAACATGCTTACCCGTATCAAAACTTACTCTCTTTGATTTCCCCATTATACAATGCTCGCAGAATGCTTCCTTTCCAACATCTTTGCTCTTCAAGACTCCACCTCGGACCAATACCTGCATGTTCTTGTAACTCATGTGACCCAACCTGCTGTGCCAAAGGGATGCCTGAGATCTTAGTCCTTCTACTTGACACAGCTCTGCAGTGACTGTCTTTCCATCAAGTATATATAGGCCATTCCTCAAAGTGCCCTTCAATGCTAGCTTGTTGTTCTTGTGAAAGGTGATCTTCCCATTTCCACCAGAGTGAACAAAACCCAGCTGATCCAGTGTGCTTGTAGATATGAGATTTCTTCTCAAGCTTGGAACGTATCTGACGTTATTCATGATCTTGACTGAACCACCTTGTGTGTCTAGTCGGATAGTTCCAATGCCTTGGGTCTGAACAGTGTGGAAATCTCCAAGGAGTATTCTACTCGATGTCTTCTCTTCAAATTCCACAAACCAGTCTCTTCTTGAAGTCATGTGGTGCGTGCATCCTGAGTCTATGACCCAATTGTCCCTTGAATCATCAACAGATACATTTAGTGCGTCCACATCTTCAAACTGATCAATGGCAACAGCTGCTTCACCATCTCCATCTGTATCCATCTTCTTCTTTCTTGCAAAGCAGTCCTTCTTTACGTGCCCTTCTTTCTTGCAGTACCAGCAAGTTACTTTCCTACCATTCTTGGACTTGCTTCTGTTTCTTCCGCCATGTGATTCTCCTGAGTCCCTCTTCTGTTGCCTTCCTCTATCATGTGAGTAGAGGGCTGTAGCGGAGCCTGTAGTAGTCACACCATTCCCTGACATTTCCCTTTGTTTCGATCTTGCAGCTGAGATAACCTCTTCTAAAGATATGGATTCCTTTCCATATTTCAGTGTGTGTTGAAGTTGGTCATAAGCACTCGGAAGCGAATTCAAGAAGACTATAGCCTGGATTTCATCGCTAACATTTACATCCAGGCTATTCATCTCAGCAACAATCTTAAGGAAGTCATCTACATTGAAATCAATTGATCTTGACCCATCGCATCTAAACGTATAAAACTGCGACTGGACGAAGATCCGATTTGGTAGGGACTTAGACATATACAATTTTGACAACAATGCCCACATAGATGCAACAGTAGTGCAGTGTTTAATTTTTCTCAGAACTTGATCCCCAATATTTATGATGATCATGTCCTGTGCCCGTTCATCTTTCTCTAATTTTACAGGATCGATAATTACCTCAGTTTCTTGAACAGTTTCAGTTACGGTTTCCCCATCAGATGTCTTCTTTGAATCCGATTTTGTCACCGGAACCGTGATCGTGAAATCGTCACTGAGAACAACCCCTTTCAATCCTGCAACTCTGAAATGAGCCATCATCCTTGTGGTCCACATCGAGAAGTCGCCAGTGCCATCAAATCGCACTACCTCGCTTCTCGTCATCGCCGTCGACATGAGAGCTCAACCTGGAGCTCTGATACCAATTATTGCGCCTAAAACCTATATCTCTCAACTCGAATCACAATCAGACTCACAATGTGGCTCACAAGAACACCTCTCGTCCGATTTAAGATCTATAAACCAAAAGAACGAAAGAGAATATAAACAGAAAGTGAAAGAACGCAAACACAATTTGGTAACCCAGAGTTCGCCACCGATGTGGTGAGCTACGTCTCTGGGGCCAGACTCAGTCCAGCAAATCCACTAGCAACGAAGTGATCAAGATCTCTCAAAACCAGAGAGTCTCGCGTCAAGAAACGTAATCGTCAGTCTGTTACGAAAACGAAGAAGATGATGATATGATTCTGGTTATCGGCTTTTTATATCAAAGCCTCACAACCGGATTAAACCAGGAATGCATTGAACCACCTAATTGAACCTTAAACCAAAGTCCAATTAGCTAGACCAATACCCTGAGTCCTGATAACCGAACCAACCTAATCTAATTTGACTAAGATTAGACCATATCTCAACAGATGTGTTAAGTTTAAGAAACTCAAGATTGCTAGAGATCGAAATGTCAAATCGAATCATATAACTTGCCAAGAAACCTAGAGATGTAGAAGAAGTTTTATTGTATTGCATTAAGGTGTCTTAAGACTGATATATACACAATCTACTTTTTTCAAAAATGTAAGATTTACAAATTCAAGTTTTTATGAACCTAGGCACGACATTAACTCTCTTTTTATTTTGTTACAACTCTCTTTTTTCGTCTGAATGAAGCTTTATTATAGGCAATTTTCGGTATTTTTTATGTTCTTAGCAATCAATAAAAGTAATATGGGTAATACTATCTTTACAAAAAACATCTACCTTAAAAGGATTTGTGAAAAACGCTGATGAAATTTCTCAATTCACAACACATATAAACATATAATAAAAGACTTAATACTTAATATTAATACTCCATGCAGCATATAGAAATTTCTGAAAACTTGTATCCACGATTTACAATGTTTTATTAAGTCAACTAGAACATGTAGTCGTATGGAATTTTCGTCATCGTATGTTAGTCAAAGCACAAGACAAGTACAGTTAAAATGTGTACTTAAGTGGAAACATATGCAGTGGAACCGAACAGTCACTCCCAAGATTTGGGATGTTGGATTAATGTCGTTGAAGTATCATATATGAAAATACCAAGTCTTTAGAGACCGAGTCTGTTCTAGTTGTTGTTTTGGTCAATAAGCCTAGTTCTTAGGAACTGGTTACGTTTGAAGTCGGTAGGATTTGATTTCCTGTGTTTTCCTCTGCTTTATGTTGCTTGTATGCTAATTTAAAAACTACTCTGATTTCTTTCTAAGTTGTGTAAAAGTATTCTACAGAAACTTGCGGTAACGTTTTCAATCTAACAGGGGATACTCGATTCATATATATATATATTAAATTGGAACTTTAAATCGTTTCATAATTCCGGTTTGAATTGGACACCATAACCGGTTTAGATCTGAATCAAAAATTAATTTGCCATAGCAAAACCATCTTAATGATCATGCTATCATCATTATTTCATCATCACCTACAAATCTGTATGTGCAAGAATATCAAAATGGACATGCAATACAATGCACCTAAATTGTGTTAGGGACCCCTTTAACAAAAATGTCAGACCTAATCCTGACCCTAATTTATTACATTTAATATACTATTAAATACAAAATATTTACTTCACTAACAATTATTGCAAACCATTCAATGGTTTTTTCAGTGTCCACGTTATCTCATCTGCAATTACACTCCCTAATAATTGGGCCTTACATTAATATATAAAATACAAATATCTGTCTTAATCTCCTTTTCACTACACTAAGTTATTGTGATTAATGTTTAAATATGAATTAAGTATTTCTCAATCTCCACAAATATGAAAAATCTCCACAATTCAAATATACAAATATGAATTGTACTCCACAAACTTTTTTTTGAAGAAGGATTAATTGTACTTCACAAACTTGTGATAGAAAAATCTCTCCAGTGCAACCCTTATTATTTTAAACTAGGTGAATACTCGCACATATGCGGGTTTTTTTGGATAAAAAAGATTTGTAATATGTATTAAAATTGGGATTTAGTGCTATTTAACAAGTGAAGACATAAGTAAAGAGAGAATTTTCCGAATTTTACCAGATTTATAATAAATGGATTTTAGCATTAAACATGAACCGAATTAGTGATCGGATGGCCGGATTGACCGGTCTGACCATGGGTCCGGGTTGGGTCTGAAAACATTTTTTTTTTAAAGAATGTAAAATTTATTCAACCAAAAAAACGATTTGTACAATGAATGTTACATCATGATGAATTCTGAAATTTAGGTAGGGATTAGATTAGCTTCTTGTGGTGAAACATAGTTCTAAACTATCGTCGTATTTGTGATCACCGATGGCTCGAATCGATAGAAGCTTGTTTCTCACTTGCTTGTCGATGATCTTAGTTAGGCGTCTGCAGAAATTGAATTTTTCCCGTGCTTCCGACTATTGCGTTCCTTCCAAATACTGTAGACAGAAATCTGGAAGACATACCTTATGACAAACCTTTTTTTCGCCCCGTACTAGTGTCCTTCATGATATTGAGAAGAGTATCCCAATCTGTCGAGAACTTTGTGTCGAGAAGACCGTCACTCAGCTTCGTCCATACTGTCTTCGCATAGGTGCATGAGAAAAACAGATGAGATCTAGTTTCCACCGGATCTTGGCAGAATACACAGCCGGAAGTAGCTCCTACATTCCAGCTTAACATATGGTCTCATGTGGTGAGGCGATTGTGAATCTTTAACCATGTGAAGAAAGCGAACACCCTTGTGCCAATCCACCATATTATGAGTTTTGCGAATGAACAACCAAGTTTCCTTAGCATCGAATTTTGGGGAGAACTTCTCATGATTCGATTTCCATAGAACAATGTCCTCTCTCATCACATCCATTCTCCGTTTTCCTCGTCCAAAGCGTTTTCTATTTTATTCAAATTTTCCGAACGATGACGACGCCTCCTTCGAGCACTCCAAGCATGCTCGACAGTTGCAGTCAATTGTATGCCCATGTCTATAGCACCTCTCACACCTGTTATATCCAAGAGACATTTGTTGCATGTCATAAAAACTGATTTTTAGTTGCCTCCCCCCCTCCCCTCAAAGCAATAGATATCACACATATTAAGAAAATTATTAAAAGTTTCATATTACCCTTTTTTAATACAGTAAATAATTTGTTTTTCTCTAATTAATACATTAAAACAATAATGTTAAAATTTGATTTTTGTTCAAAATTATGCATTGAAAACATAAAACGACATTTTTTGTGAAACAAAAATAAAACTTTAAACGACACTCTTCGTGAGACAGAAAGAGTAGTTACTTTCGTCCATACTTTTAGCTATTGCTTGCTTGTGCTCCCTCCATTGACAATGAAACCCTCTGAATATCACAAGCAGTAATCAAAACCTAATCATAGATTTAAATCAACGAAGACCAAAATTCAAGTATGCTTCGAGCAAGACTTTAACAACAACCTAAACCTCGCTATAATTTGAAATCTCCAAATCAAGCACTGTGAACAGAAAAAACTCAAATTCGAGATACGATTCATTCTCGAAAAAATTGAAACCTTAGGATCAGTTTCTACAAGATTATCCGTAGCAATCAACCAAACTCGTGGTTCCAATGTTCATCTAATACCGGAAATTGATGTGGAAAAAAGAGAAACAAAAGACCAAAGATAACTCACCGAGGAGAATATAGTGAATAAATGTCGAAATGAATCTGGTAATTAAACGAATCTGAAACATATGAATAGTCAGACGAGAATCGTGGCTCTTCCGTTTTTTCTTCAACTTTTAGTTTTTTTTTAAGATGAAAATTTTAAAATTTTTTAAAAAAATGGATAAGTGATGCTCTCTCCGGGGATGACGTGGCACAAAACTGGAGAGAATTTGCTATCTTTTACTCCCTCCGTTTTTTTATAACGGGATTTAGATATTTTGTTTTGTTATTTTTTATAAAAACTTCTCACATTTCCATGCAAAATTTAATTAATTATACTCATTAGTAGTCTCGATACTATCATAAAACATTAATACTTCCCTTCTTAATTGGATAATTAAATGCTGTTACATAAGTGTTAAATGTTTTAAGCAAAAAAAAAAGATTTTTTTAATTGTTAAGATTTTTTTAATTGTTGTGCTTTTAGAGAAAACCCCCAAATAAAAAAAGAGAGGGAATATATACTTAGTAGATACATGGCTTATACACGTTTACTTTGACATATCACTACTAGTAAAGATAAAAAGAGATGACATTAACAAATTAAGTAATTAACAATGGCCAATGAATAGCAACAGTTATAGTATTAATAATAGTAATTGACACAAACCAATATCTTCGATCGGTCTTCGTCCTAAACAGTAAATGTATCTTCCTCCTAAACAGTAAATGTTTGGTCCATGCTGCAAGAAAAGAAATACAGGTCCAAGGCTTTGTGGTCGAGTGGTTGGGGATGGGACCGGATTGTCACCACACCCCGGGTTCGATCCTCCTGCTGTGCGAAACTAAATCACAATTCTCTTGGACACCCACACGGATATGGGCCCATTGCTTACAGCCCATTTGAAAACCCGGGAATGGCCTATCCGTGGGTTACCTTTCCCCCAGGGATTAGTCTGGGCCCTTCCATAGGCCTGAAATTTACCCTGAGTTACCAAAAAAAAAAAAAAAAAAAATACAGTAAATGTTTTTGGTCCATGCTGCAAGAGTTAATATTCAGATTCAGATCCCAAGTCTAAACTCTAGCTGTCAAGTCTTTTCTAAACCAAAATAACTTAAGAGTTTATATATGATCAAATCTTTTCGTTTTGTTTTATCGTTAAGTGTCATTTTTTCACACAAAAAAAACATTAATATGTTAAAATTTCAATGAATTTTAATTAATTGATTTTGATTTGAGATTAAAATGAGTGTTTATATGAATTTTTACATTGAAAGTTTAATACAATATTTATTTTTGAAACAAAATAAATAAATAAATAAATGACATTTAGTTTGAAATGTAATAATATAAGTATATGTTAGTGTTGCTTGAAAATTCATGTGAAGAGTCAAGTAAATCTTTTAAGTACATGCCGAATGTCCATTGTTTTTCTATGTTTTACAAAGAAAAACTTTTTAGAGATTTTAGACGTAATAAAATATTTAAAATATCAAATATATCCTTTGAATTTAGCTATTGCTCTTGAGAACTATGACTTTGTAACTAAACAATGGTTATTAGATAAGAGTTATATTTGTAAATTTCATCTAACTTCGCATAAGAGTTCTTAAAACATATATATTGACTATCTCTATGAAGCAAAATTATAAAAGGAAAATTCCATAAAAATACCCTAACTTTATTACGATAAGCTTTTTAATACCTGAACTATTTTTGTATCCAGTAAAATACTCAAACTATTTGTTTTGTCCATTTTAAATATCCAACTACGAACCATGTGCTCATTTTGCAACCCCAACGTTAACAGATATATACGGACCTATACACGGTTTGATATAATGTTTATATTTAATAATAAAATATTAATAAATAAATAAAAAATTACATTCAATTTTCAAAAAATCCCCCAAAAATCGAAAAAATCTGAAAAATAAAAAAAAATCCAAAAAATTAGAAAGTTAAGAAAAAATCATTTAATTTTTTTAGCTTTTGAAATTTTGAACTAAAATTTTGTAAAAACTCAAAAAATACAAAAATCCAAACAATCCTCAAAAATTTATAAAAAAACAAAAATCCATGAATAAATATAGAGTTTTCCGGAAATAAATATTATTAGTCTTCGTTAGAATTTATCAAATAATCACGTTTTGACTGAAATAAATATAGAGTTTTCCGGAAATAAATATTATTGGTCTTCGTTAGTTTCTACAAATAAATATTATTGGTTATTATTATTTTTGGTTGAACGTATGTTTTACATTGTTGTTATATTTGTGTTCGGATTATTATCGATAACAAATTTAATAATCTAACTAATATGATTATTTGATGAAATCTCTTGTGCGGACTAAACACCTAGTATATATCAATGTTCGAAAAGGCGCTAGGCGCTAAGCGGGCGGTCGGACACCGATTTGCGCCTAGGCTAAAAAGCGGTGATTAATCACCGATTAATCAACGATTAATTTTGAACATTTTTTTTTAATTTTAAAGTTTATATGTATATAAGTTATAAGTTATGAATATATGAATCAAAACAAGTATGAAATAAGTTTTTTTGATTATCAAAGCAAAACATTAGGAAATTAAGTTCAAATTCACATCTAAATTCCAAAAACAAAAAAGAAGTACAAACATATATATGATGCAAAAAATAGATTTGTCTTGATATTGAGACACAAAAAAAAGTACAAGGAGAGAAAAATCTTCATCATTTTCTTCAATGATCAAATTATCATGTGTGTTGTACTTCTAGATGTATTTCCAAAACTTTGTAAAAGACCATATGTCTGTCACAATAAAAAAAAAAATGTTGACATTTTTTAAAAAATCGTTTGACCGCCTAATTCACCGCTTAGACACTAATCGCGGCGGTCCACCGCGGACTAGCGCCTAGGCGGCCGCTAGGCGGTCTAGGCGCCGCTTTTTAGAATATATATATATATATATATATATAAGAAAATGTTAGACTCTCCACTTTGGTGTTGTTTTCCGGAAGTCTAACTGTGATGTGTCCGGAAAAACGTGATTATTTGATGAAATCTAACGAAGACCAATAATATTGATTAAGGTTTTTTTTTATAAATTTTTAAGAATTTGTTTGAATTTTTATAAATTTTTTAGAATTTGTTTGAATTTTTGTATTTTTAGAAAATTTTAGTTCAAAATTTCAAAAGCTAAAATAAAATATATATTTTTTAAAAAAATTAAAATTATTTTTCTTAACTTTCTAATTTTTTGGAATTTGTTTTGATTTTTTCGGATTTTTTCGATTTTTTGGAGATTTTTTGAAAATTGAATGTAATTTTTTATTTATTTATTAATATTTTACAATTAAATATAAATACTGTATCAAACCGTGTATTTACCCGTGTATATCTGTTAACGTGGGGTTGTAAAATGAGCAAATGGTTCGTATTTGGATATTTAAAATGGGCAAAACAAATAGTTTGAGTATTTTACTGGGTACAAAAATAGTTCAGGTATTAAAAAGCGTAACGGAATAAAGTTAGAGTATTTTTATGGAATTTTCGCAATTCTAAAACCTAAAATATTTATCTTTAAGAAACTTAATTAGGGAGTATTAATGAATTATTGTGGAACAAATATCAATTCGAGTTGAAAATCCTCGTTGTGGTGTAATCAAGTTGAGATGTATTTTCAAGCACATTTAAAACAAATGTTCCCATCTCCCTTTGACATGATTATTAAATGAACAGCACCAATTTTTATTTAATATTATCAAACATTTAATCCCAACTACTCATATCTTAATGGAGATTTTAATTAAAGTTGAGTTTCTTCGAGATCAATCACTACCTGTCATCGCATCTGTCCTATTAAAGAGGAAGAAGAAAAAGTTGAAGAAATCTTGGAGACAAGTATAAAGAGTCTCATCTTCACAAGTAAGGAAGTCACAAAACTACTAAAAAAATATATCAAACTCTAAGATTATATTTTTACCAAGAAATATATATATGGACTTTGTTCATTCAATGTTTATGCCTGATTCAACCGACGAAGATGGATTACTATTTTATGATTCTTTTGTTCTCTCGCCGTTTATGTCGTGCCAAAACCATGATGTTTGCAATCCGATCGCAGACGAAAATGGTGGAAGCAATAAGAAAAGAAGTATCTGCGAAGCCAACAAAGGGAATGATGATCGAGAAATCAAGAAGATGAGACACAGAGACATTGAAAGGCAAAGAAGAATAGAAGTTTCATCTCTTTTCAAAAATCTAAGATCTCTCTTGCCATTTCACTATATCCAGGTAACCATCTAAAAGATGTTTTATCTGATTATCTTAATAGCTATTTTACATTTTTAATCCATATATATATATTTCTTACATACCTATCAGTTTATATCTTAGCAACATTAATTGTATTCGTATAAGTTTTTCACACTAGTAAACTTTTAATATTTAGATACATTAATTCATATATATTTGTATAAATAATTTGGTTTTTGTAGCTAGTTTAAAGATAAAAGTTAAATGAAGTTTATGTATATTCAGTTAAAGTGAATTTACACAAATTCGAATCTGACATTAATGAAACATCCTACTGGTTAATTTTTTTTCCTCAACATTAATTATTCTAAGAATCAAATAATTACTCCCTCCGTTTCATATTAGTTGTCGTTGTAGATTGTTTTACGTAGATTAAGAAAACAATTCAATTTTCTGTTTTACCCCTCATTAATGTATTATATATTATGATCACACTAATTAATAAGTTAAATGAGTAGGGATAAAAGTGGAAATATTATCAAACATTTGCATTGAAATTCTAAAACGTAACTAATATGAAACAAAATTTAAAATTTAAAACGAAACTAATATAAAACGGTGGGAGTACTAGTTACTGTACAAATGACCAAATCGTTTAATTTGCAGGGTAGACGCTCGACAGCAGATCACGTTTTCCAAGCAGTGAACTATATCAAAGACTTAGAAAAAAAGATCAAAGAACTCAACGAAAAGAGAAATCGGATTAAAAAAGCCATACGGGGCACAGTTACAACTCATCCATCTACAGAGGAATGCACTAGTAGTAGTTTATCAACATCATCATTATCAACATCATCATCGAGATGCTCATGTGTAGATGACCAACACATTACGGTTGTGGTCATGCCTTGTTTGGTCGGTGTTGAGATCATCATAAGTTGTTGTCTCGGACGAAACAAGTCTTGTCTTTCGAGCGTTCTTCAAATCTTGGCTCAAGAAGAAAGGCTTAGTTTAGTTAGTTGCCTCTCAACTAGGCTGCAACAAAGATTCATGCACACCATTGTTTCTCAGGTAAAGTTATCACTACAAATTATTAAGAGAAAAAAGTTATGAACTCAAACAAAATTGCTATATTTTTTCCTTAATCTTCAACGAAAATAACATATAAGTTTCTAGTATCTCTTATAGTATCTTTCTATAATCCAAAAATTTATATTTAAACGACACATGCTACAATAGTAATATTAATTAGTAAAACTCACTAGGCTATGATCATAAATCTTGACTTTTATTACATCTTGGATATAATTAACTAATAGCAATATATCATGGTTTCATATTTTCAGGTCGACGATGGAATAAATATTTCGGAGCTTAAAGATAAAATACTGAATATGTAGCCATACAAGAAGATTAAAAAAGTATAATTATTTTTCATCATTTGAAAATGGAGCTTTTTTGAACTTTAATGTATATTCTATTTGAGCTTTTTAGCTACTAAGATCATGTTGTTTTAGTGTTACGGTTTAGTATTGAATGCTTAGAGCTATTGTTACAAATTGCTTATTTATCTTATTATTAAATAATCTATTTTCATATTAATATAAATATCATTTTGACACTTTTTAATTTATTCAACATTTTTAAAATACACTAAATATATTCATACAAAAATAAATTAATTAAAATTTTCACAATGAATTGTATAATATATATATATATATATAATAAGCATCTAGAAGAATAAATTAGGTAACATGTACATGTCTAATTTTGAAGATGAGAAAAATTCCTCAATATCTTCTCTACGCCCCTCAAGGTTGACAGGTAAATTATATACATGTAAGAACATTGGCAAAGAGGAGTGAGACGTGAGTGAAGACGTGATCTTATCCAAAAGAGGAGTGAGACGTGAGTGAAGCATCGACTTTGGTAAGAACATTGGCAAAGAGGTCGCTAAAATCTTCAGGAGTTGCTGTTTTTCTCTTCTTAGCATCTTCAGGTGTTGGGAAGTTTCTCCGGTCTCTTCCTGGCTCGGATTCTCGTTTCCTTGCTACCTGGTGGTGCCTTCTCGCTTGTTTTGAAGATCTAGTGGAGCTGGATTTATCCTTGTTTGGTTTTGGATTTGCAGTGATGTTTCTTTAGCAGTTTGTTCTCGGGTTGCTTTGCATATTGGTGATTTGGCTCTTCTGATTAGTGGTAGACCTTCTCGGCACATGACTTCTCCGAAGGATAAGTGTGGTTTGGTGTCCTTCTTTTGGTTTGTTTAGTTGGCTTGTCTCAGCTAGTTGGTCTTTTACTCGGCTTTGGGTATGGTTGCTACTTCGTTTCTCCTATAGCCGTTGGTTTGCTAGTTTTTTTTTTTTTTTTTTTTTTTGTGGATGAATGTTAAATTATATTTAAACCCGAAAAAACAACGTTTCTACATCTTTCATGCGAGCTTTTGAAGTAAAACTACCATTCTAAAACAAAGATAGAGTGCTAAATCACGATGAGCTTTCCTCCGATATAAATTATGGGTCTTGATGCAAACCAGATTTGCATTCCTTCCTCGTAGCACCTATCTCCAAACATTCGTATAAAAGTAAAACTATTACGAATCCCCTTATCAATAACTTTTATCAATCGTGTCGTTGATGACGGGTTGATTCCATGTCTCCGCGCGTTTCTGCGCGTTTCCGCGCGTTTCGTTCCCTCCACAGCACATGAATTGTCATCTGAAACAAATATGATGGATCTTCTTATTCGATGTCCTTTGAATATCCTTTTTGCGGGTTTGCTTTAAGCTCATTTATGTAGATTTAATACTGCTAGAATCGTTCTTACATCGTATTTTCAAGCATATATGTACATTGTCGTTTTCAATAGAATACAAAACAAAAACAAAAAAAGGTCACTAGAAGCAACACGGGGAAATCTAATCGGACTAGTGTATTTTTCAGGTTTAACCCGATCGGACTCGGGCACAGTGCTACATCGATTTCAGTTGTTTGAAAAGTTATGTTAGATTGCTAATTATTATTGTAATCATAAGTTCTTTTGCGGTTTTTTAATCAAGATTTTTTTTTCCCGATCGCTTAGGCCCTTTGGTATCACCTAGAGGTTTTGCCTCTCCTTTATTACCTTTCCGATTAATCTTTATTTTCATAATCCAGCTCCGGCATTTAATTGCTACGGTCGCTGAATACCCGTGATTGGGATTTCATTTCCTTTTTTCTTCAATCAATCTTTCCCCTCTTGCTTCTTTTTCCTTTTCGACATCGTACCTTGCACTCCACTCCGTAAATCACTATGATTTCCGTAAAAATTGTGGCTGAATATTGCAAAATTAATTGCAAATTTTCCTGTATTAACATTGACCTCATCCCTAAACTATCGGTATCTCTTCGCCGGAAACCGCCTTGCCTTGCTGCTCACAGTCTTCCAATGACATAAAACATTCAAGCGGCTATCAGAGCGATGTCTCTCCGGGATGAGGAACCAATCGACCTTCCCGACGACCCGAGATTCAAAGTCTTCGACGAGAACTCCTTAAGTCTTCTTGTTAGACTTATAAACCCCGACTGCCAACCGATGGATAAAATGATTGAAGCCATGCCACGTATATGGCGAGTATACGACAGAGTGAGAGGTATAGCTCTCTCCCGTGACAAGTTTCAATTCATATTCCAGCGCGAAGAAGACATGGCTACGGTGCTGAAGGACCGGCCTTGGTCTTATAATCACTGGACAATGCTGCTAGACAGATGGATCCCCTCTCCTCCTCCAGATTTCCTCACCTCTGTTGACGTGTGGGTTCGTATAAGTAAAATACCGATGAATTACTACAAGATCGAGACGATGGACTTCCTAGCGGACAAGGTTGGGAAAGTTAAGGAAATTGCATATGATCTGAAGGCATCTCAGAAGGATACTTTCATCAGAGCTCACGTCACCTTGGACATAGCCAACCCCGCGATCCGATCGAAAGTCCTGAATCTGCCAACGGGAGAGCAAGCCATCATTGAGTATGAATATGAGAAACTACGGAAATACTGTTTCCATTGCCACATGCTTACACATGAGCTCCCTGCGTGTCCTTATTTGCGGAACAAATCCTCGGGTCCTCCAACTAAGCCACGCACGGAAATCCATACCAAGGAGAAGCTGAAAGAAACTCTGACTCCAGTCCTAGTCACTGGGGAAAAAAGCCCGGAGGTTCCGCCTGGTTTCCCTCCATTATTTGCTGGTTTATCTATTGAAGATAGACAAATGGCGATGCAATACATCTCTCATAGTAATGAAACAGAGCGCAATGCCCGAATTCTGCGAGTTCAACAATCTTTAGAACCTACCGGTGATAGCTCGTCCAAGATGCCACGCATCACACATGACATGGAAAAAGGGAAAGGACATGTTTTTGGATTTGAATATCAGACAAGATCGCAAAAAGACGTAATACATGTGAAGGAAAAGCTACATCAGAACCTTATCTCCATTCTATGCATCTGTCTGCTCAACCCGGCATGACTGATCAAGAAGTTTCTTCTTCCTCATCTCCGATTGGTCCTACAGTTTTCCGAATTGGATCTTCTTCGGAAATCCAGTCGGCCGGAACCCGGATTGATGGGAAGAGAAACCGTCGACGCCCGCAGAAGTGGACGAGATTAGCGACAGCTAAAGCTACCTCTATGACTAAGTCTACCAAGGAGGCTCATCCATCAGAAAATCTAGGGTCTGAAGACCAAGATGCCGCTGGTGCTAACGCTGAGAGTAATCCCAAAAGGAAAGCAATGTTGAATGCAGAAGAACATTGTATAAAATCTCAGAAAACCTCAAAAACTACGGTGGCTTCCGATTTGAAGCCGCTGCCATCCCAATGAGCATATTGAGCTGGAACTGTCAAGGGGCGGGAAACACCGAGACAGTTCGTCAACTCCGGAGAATGCGAAAGAAGTATTTTCCGGATTTTTTGTTTCTCATGGAGACTAAACAGAAAAAGAGTACGTTACGAATCTAAAGTGCAATTTGGGTTATGATGAGTTGGTCACGGTTGAACCTATTGGCTTAAGTGGAGGTTTGGTTGTGATGTGGAAGAGTAGTTACAAGGTTGAGGTTCTCTCGGCAGATAGAAGAATCATCGATCTCAAGATTACAATGGGGTCTTTAAATTTCTTTTTGTGCTGCATTTATGGTGACCCGGTAAGGACAAGGAGACGAGCTGTATGGGACCAATTATCCAACATTGGTCTCACACGGGATGAAGCATGGATCCTAGTTGGAGATTTCAACGAGCTTATGAACAATACTGAAAAGCCTAGAGGTCCTCTAAGGATCGAATCTACATTCTGGGATTTTCGAAACATGGCTGAAAATTGTAAGATAACGGAAATCACAAGTTCTGGTAACAAGTTATCTTGGGCTGGTTGGAGAGACAAAGTTTGGATTCAATGTCGATTGGATCGAAGCTTTGGGAATGATGAGTGGTACCAACTCTTTCCTCTCTCTCACATGGAATATTTGAATATGTGGGCCTCAGATCATCGGCCCATTCTTATTAGTTTTGCCCTGGAAAGTGATGATCCAAACAGAGGCAGGTTCTATTTTGATAAACGAATGGTTGCCAAACAGGGATTTGAAGAGGTGATTAAACGGGGTTGGGGAGATCTCAATGATGGTGAGGAGAGAAGTTTGATGGATCGTATTGGGTCATGTCGAAAGGAGATAGCAAGATGGAAGAACTCCTCAGATATGAACTCTTGGAGCAAAATCCAGCGCCTGAAACAGAGTTTGGAGAAAGAAATTGCAAAATCCTTTCCCAATCAAGATTTGATGAGGCGGTTGAAACGTGAACTAGCTGAGGCATACAAGGAAGAGGAAATGTTCTGGATGCAACGCAGTCATGACCAATGGTTAATTTCCGGAGACAGAAATACCAAATTCTTCCATAACAACGTGAGAGGGAAGAAAATTCAAAACCGGATTTTGATGCTTAGAGACGAGGCAGGTCGTGAACAGTTATCAGAGGGTTCAAAAGGAAACGTGGCAGTGGAATATTTCAAAGAATTATTTATGAGTACCAATCCGTATGATCTGGAGACTTTGTTTCAAGGATTTACGGAAAGAGTCACCCCTGCGATGAATACAAGTCTGACAGCACCAATTAGTAATGAGGAAATCAAACGTGTTGTATTTAGCATCAAAGGGAGTAGTGCACCAGGTGAAGATGGTCTAACTGGAGTGTTCTATCAGAAATTTTGGCACATTGTGGGTCCATCTGTAATAGAGGAAATCCAAAGTTTTTTTAAGACAGGTTCCCTCCTGCCGGGATGGAATCACACCCAACTCTGTTTGATCCCCAAGATTACCAAGCCGACATTGATAAAGGATATGCGAACCATTAGTCTTTGCTCGGTACAATATAAGATCATATCCAAAATCTTATGTGAGAGACTAAAGCTTATTCTCCCATCTATCATCTCGGACACGCAAGGTGCCTTTGTCTCCGGCAGGCTGATCACAGAGAATACCCTCATTGCTCATGAGATGGTTCATGGGCTCTGTACTAACCCATCGATCTCGGAGGACTTCATGGCTATTAAAACGGATATGTCAAAGGCATATGATCGTGTGGAGTGGTGCTTCTTGGAAACGTTAATGGAGAAAATGGGGTTTGATAGAGTTTGGATCCGATGGATCATGTCTTGTGTGAGTACTGTGTCTTATTCCATTCTTCTCAATGGGCGCACTCATGGATATATCAAACCGGAGCGTGGTATAAGACAAGGAGACCCCCTTTCTCCCTTCTTGTTTATCATATGTGCGGAAGCTTTAGTAAATTGCCTCAACAACTCCGAAGCCGAAGGTAAGCTTCACGGGATAAGACTTGCTCCTCTCGGCCCTGCAGTTCATCACCTCCTTTTCGCTGATGATAGCTTGCTTATGTGTAAAGCTACGAGTGTAGAAGCGGCAGAAATTACTCGATGCTTACAATTGTATGGCGATGCATCGGGTCAACGGATTAACAATCTCAAATCATCAATCATATTTGGCTCAACAGTGAATGATCAAAGGAAAGACGAGCTCAAGAATGCCCTGGGTATAGAAAAAGAAGGTGGTGAAGGGACCTATCTCGGACTACCAGAGAGTTTCAGCGGATCGAAGAGAAAACTCTTGAATTTTATACGAGAAAAGGTTCAAAAACGTCTTCATGGATGGTTTGCGAATTCTTTATCACAGGGCGGCAAAGAAATCTTGTTGAAATCGGTAGCTCTTGCCTTACCTGTTTTCGCCATGTCCTGTTTTAAACTCTCCAAAGACCTGTGTGCAAAACTCACGAGTTCTATGACGGAATTCTGGTGGAGAAGCGGTGATAATAGACGGAAGATCTCATGGGTTGCGTGGCAAAAATTATGCACAAGGAAAGAGATGGGGGGGCTCGGATTCCATGATATTAGCAAATTTAACCAAGCTCTCTTAGGAAAACAGGCATGGAGGATCTGGCAGAACCCCGAGTCTATGATTGCCCGGATTCTGAAATCTCGCTACTTTAAGCAAAGCTCATTTCTTGAGTGTGGTATGGGCTCCCGGCCATCTTATGCATGGCGAAGTATCCTGCATGGGCGAGAGCCGCTTAAACAGGGGATGATTAAAACGATTGGAGATGGAAGAGGTACATCCGTCTGGTCGGAGAAGTGGATCCTTGATGACATTCCAAGACCGCCGAGGTACCGTCCTAACAGCATTGTGGATCTAACGCTGAAGGTATCTGATTTAATAGATGAGCAAACGGGGATCTGGAATGTTCTTCTGGTCACACAGATATTTGACGATGAGGATATTGCTCGCATCCTAAGGATGAAAGTTGACCGAAATAAACTGGACCGGCTAATCTGGTGTTCATCGAAAGATGGGTCTTACAACTCTCGAAGCGGATATAGGTTTCTCGAACTCTTGCAGGATCTGAACTCTCCATCCGCCTCACCGATGCCTCCTATTGAAGCACGCTTATGGACTAATCTATGGAAGGTTAAGACTCTGCCGAAAATCAGACACTTCTTATGGAAAGCATTATCATGAGCACTAGCTGTAAAAGAACGGCTGCAAACTAGAGGAATTACGCTGGACTCAACCTGTAGCTACTGTGGCGTTGGCTCATAAAGCATTTGTCATGTCCTCTTCATGTGCAGCAGAGCCAAAGAGACATGGGATATGGTCCAATTTCCATTGCCCGAGGGAGGTTTTTCCCCAAACTCTGTTTTTCTCAATTTACACCATCTGATGGCCTGCAGTAAGAACAGAGCTATTGATGTCAGAATTAGCTCAACATTTCCTTGGATCCTATGGCAATTATGGAAGGCTCGAAATGCTCTTGTCTTTGAACAAACTCGCCTGGAACCGTCAGCAATAAGTTCCAAGGCAATTGAAGATGCAGCAATTTGGATGTCTCTTTCGGAAAATGATCATCTTGCTAGCTCCAATGACTCGCTCAATGATTCACGCCCTGGAGTTTGGAGAAAACCAGAACAAAACAACCTGAAATGCAACATTGGATGCTCCTGGATCAGCTCCCATCATAATTGTGGAGTCTCTTGGTTGGTTAGAGATCATGAAGGTGTAGTCTTGTCTCACAGTCGTCGTTCCTACTCATTGATTTCCTCCTCCATTGATGCGGAGCTTCTAAGCTTTTTCTGGGCAATTGAATCGATGAAGAACTTAAAGCAAATGAGAATTTCCTTCGAATCATCTTCTGTCCAGGTCAGAAATGCCTTCTTCCACCCTTACCAATTCCCACATCAACGGCCCCTCATTGAATCCATTTTCAATATCCTCCAATCTTTTGATTTCTGGAGCCTTGATCATACATCGGTGGAGAGCATCATGTAGCAAGTGTAACACGTGATCATCGGTACCCTTCTTACATTGCTCGTGGTGGTCCTAGTTGGTTACGTACCCAAATCGCAGCTGATGTGTGCTTAATCCGTAACTGAGGTGTGGGCTTAGCATGTGCTCCATTTGCAGGGTGTGCTGAGTGGTGATAGCTATCGTTGGGCTTGTGTACTTATCATATGCATGATCCTCTTATCGACCCATTCTCTTTTTGAATTGATGTTGCTAAGGCACCTACTGGTGCTCAGTTTCTTTTCTTTTTCTAAGATTTGTAACACTATATTACCCTAATTAATAAAACCAGCGTTAAAAAAAAAAAAAGAAGCAACACGGGAGATTCTTAGAACACCATAAATTAAAAAAAATTCGTTATCAAATTTAGTGGGCTTAACAAAAATCAATTAGGCAGATACCAAAATTTGTGAAAAAGAATTAAAGAATTGGATTGGACGAAAATATTTTGGAATGGTGGAAACACTTTTTAAAACCGATAAAAGCTAACTATAAGAGGATCTGCAGCGGAGACATTAATTGGGTGTCTTCCGCTTTTTTTTTAAAAAAAAAATTGATTTTTTATTGTCACGACGAATCACGTCGCGACACGTCATCACTTTTGAAAATACACAATGTCTTGCGGAAGACACAGGGTCTTGCGATGCGGATGGTCTAAGGTCATCTCCAATAGTAGAACCCCCTACCAATTTTTTATTCATAAATTTTGGTAAGATAAAAGGTTAGAACCTCCTTAAGAATTTTTAAGTTTTTGCTCCTCCAATGGTAGAATCTCACGTGGGGTTCTTACAAAAAAAAAAATTTAATTAATTTTCTTAAGTTTAATTTACTTTGTATATGGAAAGTTGTTATAAAAAAAAAAAAAAAAAAAAACATACTATATTTTATAAAACCAAAATTTTATTGCATTTTATGAAATTTAAAAGGTACAAAATATTGTCGAAACTTCGGAAAAAAGAATTTTAGAATCTTAAAAAAAATATATATATATATACGATTTAAAGTTGAAGTTATGAAAAAATTAATATGTAAAAATTCCAATTCATTAATATGTAAAAATTCCAATTCATTAATATGTAAGAAAAAAGTTAAGAATTTTAAAGTTGAAGTTATGAAATTTTTTTTTAAAAAAAAAGGTTAAGAATTTTTTAAAAAAAAATTAAAGTTAAGTAAATCTAACAAAAAAAAAACTTGGCGAATTAGGGGTTGACGCATGACTTGAACAGTGTAAGAACTCCTCTTAAGAACCGGTTCTTACACTGTTCACAATTATTTATTTTTTTATTTTTTATTTTTGGGTTAAGAATCTCTTAAGATACTCCGTTGGAGGTGCTCTAAACATATATTTCGTTTGCAACACACGAAATATATTAATATATAGCAAGCGATATATTTGTCACATGTAATCAGGGCCGGCCCTGAAATTATGGGGATTTGAAAAAAAAAAAATTGGGGCCATTAATCAGATCATAAAAATTTAATAAAACAAAAATTCCTATGAAAAGAAGTTTCAAAATTTCAATTCCAATACGAATTTTAGCAATCTCAGAATACAATTGAGAAAAGATGGCTATATTTTAATAGAGATTAGAACAGAAACAATTGAGAAAAGATGGTTTGGTGAGACTCAGGCTTGCTCGGATTCGTGAGGAGGTGTGGAGAAGAAGAAGCGTAAGAGTCGACAAAAGAGTTTTTTTTTTTTTTTTTTAGTTTATGGATTTTTTTGTTATAAATTTATAATTGATTGGGCTTTTATTTTTTTGGCCCATACATTTAAACAAAAACTTATGTATATTATATATAAGTAATAATATATGGGTTTCTATATTGGGCCTGCGAAAATTAGGGGCCAAGACAATTGTTTCAAGCCCTACATGTAATATATTCTACTTACAATCCTAAACTAACAATTTATGAAATTCATTTGAAACTCTGAAACCTAACTGGAAATCTACAAACACACACATAGCAAAAATCAAAGCAAAAAATGAAACAATGAAAGACATGATGCAATCCAATATAATAAATAATAGGTTTAGAATTTTTCTCCAAATTGTCAATAAGTTTTAAAGATCTTCTTCCAAAGCTTAGAAAGTTAGAAACTCAAAACTGAATAGAATAATCGGTTTACCTCTCCCTAAGATATATATAACTCATAAAAATCGAATTATATCGTATCTAGAGCAAAACGGGTCGAGTTTGGGCTGAAAATCAGTGTCTGGTCATGGGAACGATCATTCCCAACTATTCATCAGTTTCTTCACGTAAAACCATCGTGGACCGATCAGTATTAACTCATCTTCCGTCATCATTCTTCTACAAGACACATTGATCTGTCTTCACGAGAATTGACATATATTTTTATCACACCGTTGGAATAATCTCAAACCACCTCCAAATGAAAGCTAACTCATCGATCTATTTTGTATCCAAATTTAAGCTTGATCCATCGGTTGGAAAAATTAAAAAATATCAAATCTATGACAGTTCTGCACGATCTTGTAACCCATGTTTAAATTGAAATTGAGATACTAATGCAAGTTTTTCTCATTTTCAATTGTCATTTTGTACCCAAAATGGCTAGTTTTCCTCTATAACAATTTAAAATCTGTAAAAACTTGATAAAAAAAAAAAACTGAAATACTCCAAAACACACAATTTGTCTTGATAAAAAAACAAAAACAATGATTAAAACCCAGTAAAAACAAAGTTTATCACTGTTTTTAGTGGGTATCGAACTCAGGGGAGCGAGTTGACTTTATCCTAAGTTTTTTTTATCACTACAAAAAAAGTGGGTATTGACGGCACATTGCAATAACATAATTTATGTAACTGCTATTAAAGAGGGTATGATGGGTTAGTGTACTCTATTATAGCATTTTAAAAATATCATTAATAGCATATTTCTTGTAGTATATCATTAGACTACTATCACTTGATTATGTATGGAAAATTTGCTAAAACATATATAATATATAATTTTATCAGTATAAAAACATAAAAATCTCATTAGAGGTAAAACAAAAACAAAAGAATGATTAATAAATGAAATGCTATGTTATGTTATCAAACTAACCCTTTGGTACACTTTGACCTAAACAAAACAAAATGAAAAAGAAAACATTTATAAGTAAAAACTAGATTAAATAATTAGAATGTTAAGGGAGGCGCAGACCAAACAAACATGAATGCACGTCTATTACTTACTCGTTCATACTCTTCTTTTCTTAGTGTGTCTCACGTTGGCAACAATTTTTTTGTCTTTCATTCTAGCAAAAAAATTGTAAGCCATTGTATTCATTATATATATGAGATCTTATGCAATTTTAGGACTTGGCTTTTAAGAGAGGAATCAAGAGTAGGAGCCCTCAAAGAGAGAGAAAAATGGATCAAATTTTGTATCGTAAGTGCTTGGTTATTTTGTTGGCGATGGCGATGATCGGAACATCAATGGCCACATATGGCGGGACCGTGTGGCGCCAGGCCTCAGCCACTTTCTATGGCGACGAGACTGCGAGCGCAACTATGGGTAAAATTCAAATACTTAGTTTTATTGTATGTAGAACACGATCTATATTATATATCAAGATCATGTAGCATAATATAAGATTAACATAACTACTAATTTCAACACAAATTATCTTCATTATAAGCTTAAGATGGTATGGAGGAAGAAATCTACTTGCTACGTTTTGAATTACAATCATATTCTTACTATATCGTATTTTCAGAAATTTTATCATTTCAAAACTTAAATTTGTTTTAAATAGACAACTAAAACGAAACTTCTCTATATACTTCAACAATTTTTAACTTATTTATCAACATTTTCACTTTGAAGCCGCATTAACTTCTTAAAATACTATTAGAATTTAAGAAGAATGTAAATTTTGCAACTTAACACAAGAAACAAGGATAAAAATACTTTGTAATATCAAACTGTATATTACTGAATATGAAAACACATACAATGATGTCATCTGTATATTAATTACATGAATGTATTGAGGCTACGATTAAAATGTGATTGACAATTTTTGGCATAACCATAATATTCATCGGCCAGGTGGGGCTTGTGGCTATGGAAACCTATGGGACAGCGGCTACGGCGCGTCCACGGTGGCACTAAGCACAGTGCTGTTCAACGATGGTTACTCGTGCGGTCAATGTTTCCAAATACGGTGTGTGTCTTCGCCTAACTGCTACTACGGTTCACCAGCCACCGTGGTGACTGCGACCAACATATGTCCACCGAATTGGGGCCAAGACTCCAACAATGGTGGGTGGTGTAATCCGCCACGTGCCCATTTTGATTTGGCTAAACCGGCTTTCATGAAAATCGCTAATTGGAAAGCTGGTATCGTCCCCGTCTCTTACCGGAGGTAACATCTGTTAGAATTCAAGAGTATAGCTTGCGGAATCAAGAGAATAGAGAAGGGATTGCTTAAGAGAATAAGAGATTAGAGAGAATAATGGAGAGAATAAGTCTCCAAGGATTGTATTATTGATACATGTTACATCTCTCTTTATAGAGAATCAAAAGAGAGCTTACAAAACCCTAAAAGAACTTTCCTTTGAAAAAGAGACGTTAGAGAACTAAAGGAGCCGTTGGAAGAGAGATGAGTATTTAATTCTCATGAGCTTTTGTACTGAAGGTTCTATGTTGACGACTGTGTCCTCGACACAGAGACTTGCTCAAGTTCCTGAAGATCCTGTGTTGACGACTGTGTCCTCGACACAGAGACTTACTTCACTTTTCCTTGTTCAATAACATCCACAAAACCACCACGACTTTGAGTGTATATATGCATATACGTATACTAAGTAGTAGTGTGTCTTAGAATATTACAATTCTTTAACCTTTTTAGGAGATATGTGTATATATATATATTGGTACAAAATTTTCGGTTATTATATAAAATTAATTTAAAGATTATGATATCCCACTACAAGAGAAATATGTGAATTTTCGACCAAGATATTTGTCGAAAAATCGTCATAAATACGTATTTTTGACGAGTTTTTGACAAACAGCTTTTAGTCGGAATATGAGTTTCGAAATCCAAATTTGGTTGGAATGTCGTCCGAAAATATCAGAGAAATAGGTTTCTGATCCTTATACATCCTGAAACTTTCTGTATCCACTAATAAATTGGTTTCTTTTCTCTTTTGCATGTGGACGTAACCAACACATCGTTGATAGATTTAAAACATGTTTGTGTTATCTTTTGTCTTTTGTTTTTCACATCCGTTATAAACAATACATACAGAGTGGCATGCAAAAGGACTGGAGGAATCAGGTTCAAATTTGAAGGAAATGGATATTGGCTACTTGTGTACGTGATGAACGTAGGAGGTGCTGGTGACATCAAGACCATGGCCGTTAAAGGTAGCCGCACGAACTGGATCGACATGAGCCATAACTGGGGAGCTTCGTACCAAGCTTTCTCTTCTCTCTACGGTCAATCTCTCTCGTTCCGAGTCACCTCTTACACAACTCGTCAGACCATCTACGCTTGGAATGCTGTTCCGGCTAGCTGGAGCGCCGGCAAGACCTACAAGAGCAATGCTAATTTCAGCTGATGATCCGATTGAAATGGTGAATTTAAAAACCGTTATGTGAAACTACGTACGGTTTTGCCATTTGTTCTTGAGGCAGATCGATCGAGAGACTATTTTTAAAATTAATAACTCGGTTTGATCATATATTAGTAATTAATTCTTGTGTATTTTATTTTTTTTGTCCATCATTGGTTCTTGAGAAAGGATATCTCGTTAAATTGGCTTCAACGAGACAAATTGTTAACTTTTTCGTGTTTTCATTTTAATATAGAATTTGATGATTTTTTCGTGTCTAATTCCATAGTTATCAATCAAGATGACGGCATGATAATATAGAATTTGATGATTTTTTGGTGGTTTCGGCTTCTGAGAGGTTTTATTAGTTCGCTATCTTAGTTTTCGAGTGCGGTGTACGTCAATTTCTACTCGTCAGTGGTTTTAGAGCACAACTTGCTCGTTAGCCTTAAGGAGGGTCTTTTTTGCTCGTGGTGAAGCTGGAGGCATCGTGTTTTTTAGGTTTTGAGGACAGACCTGGAACTCGATTTTCGTGGCAACATCAACGGAGTTTTAGACATCAAAGCTTCCCTTTCCCGCAGTTTGTTCCTCGTGCGACCCCTCCGTTGGTTCCTTTTCAGGTTGTTTTGATAGGTTGTCTTTTCTAGTCTTTGATGTTGTTTCCGTTTGTTGTAGTTTGCTTCAGTTGTTTTCGGTCTTTTCCTAATCTTGTTTACCTTTGTAATTCTGTCAAAAATCGAAAACTGGTAATATAGTCTTTACATTTTACCAACAAAAAAAAATGGTGCACGATCAAATACTATTATTTTTATTTTTGGCTGTAATCTTTCTCTTATGTAAATTATTACTACGGCTTAATCTATACACTATAATATCACTTTTTATTATTTATTTATTTATCTTGCATTATCTCCTATTTAACTATTGAACTAGAAATTAATCCGCGCTATAATTAGCACGGGTAATTTGTTTTTTTATAATTTTTTTTGAAATTTAAGAAAAAAAATTTTTATTTGAATTTTATAAAATGTATCTAACTCATGATTATAGATAGAGTTATCAAACAGAATAATTATTCTATTTAACCCGTTTTGTAGTAGACTAAAATATTATTCGGGCTAACCCGTAAAACCTATAGTCTTGAAAACATAACTCTATTATGCATCGTTTAATGACTCTAGTTTTGTGGTTAGTTCACGATTCTTAAAAAAAAAAAAATATTGTGTCTAACTTTTTATAGAATTAGTAAAATAATTTTCAACTTTTATTTTGATATAAAGTCAAATAAAATATAATAAATTATAGTAAAAATATATCAAGATTTTGAATATATATATATTTTTTTGAATATATATGGATTGATTATTATTTTTAAATATATATAGTACATAACATCTTTAATGCAAAATAAATAATTATAAAAAAAAATTATATTATTTTCTATTTTAAAAATAAAATTTATTTTTAAAAATATCTTCTTAAATAATATTATAGATATTACTTTAATCGTGCCCCTCAAAATTTGTACCGATCGATGTGACTAAATTATTCTTACTTCAAAAAGATTTATTCATTTAATATGTAGACGTACACTTTACTCAAAACAATCTCACGCCTCCTTTAGTTTCATATCCAAAAAAATCATATTGATTAGCATATAAACATATACATATATTCATAAAGATATATCTATCTGTACATATAAAAGCAAACCTTTCTAGGGGTGCACACTTCGGTTTGTGGTTTGGTTTCGGTTCGGTTTTTTCGGTTTTTCGGTTTTTCGGTTTTATAAAAATTCAAACCATATAAAAACCATATATATTTCGGTTTGGTACGGTTCGGTTTTTAACGGTTTTCGGTTTATCAGTTTTATAAAAAATGAAACCATTTAAAAACCATATGCAATTTTGGCTCGGTTCGGTTCGGTTCGGTTACGATTTTTAGTTTGGTTCATAACTTTTGATAAGGCTCATACAATAAGCAAAAATAAAATGAATGTATAAATAATATATTAAGCTAATAAGTAGGCATACTAATAAGTGCAAAAAAAAAAAAAAAATTCAAAGACTAGAATCCAAATCAAATTGTTCGTAAATCCAAATCATCAATAAAAATCAAGACTAAAAAAAACCTAGAAAATAGATGAAAATAAGAAAATTCAGATTCTTATCATCATCATTAGCCACGATTGTTCGTCTCCTCATGTTGCTTATGAATCTCTGATCAACAAAATTAACGACAAATAAAAAAAAACAAGAAAGCTATATAAAATTAATAAATCTAAACTAAACCAAAAAACAAGAATGGATAAATGATAAATCTAAACCAAACCAAAAAAATATAAAGCTATATAAAATTAATCTAAAATATAAAAACCGAAAAAACCATTCGGTTTTACGGTTTTAAACCAAACCAAACCGAAACCGAACTCTTAACAAGAATGAAAACCAAATGGATTTTTAGATTACACCATAACCAAACCATATGATTTATTTCGGTTTGGTTCGGTTCGGTTTTTTCGGTTACGGTTTTTTTGCCCACCCTACCTTTCCCTTCAATTCAAAGCCTTCATCGAGCTAAAGAAAAATTTCATATCTCATGATCAACTAAATTATTGTCTTCCTCTTCACTTCTTCTTATCAACTTATCTCAACAACAACCAACGAGAACAAGAACTCAATCAAGTCCGAAAATGGCAACAACTACAACACTCTATTTTCCCTCTCTTCCATTAATACTAGTCATATTATTCACATTTCTTCCTTCTCATCTAGTAGGCTCGACCTCTACAAGTAGTACTACTCAAGAACCTTTCAACGAATCTTCAAGACTTCTCGATCTCATCCTAAGAGACTACACACTCAACTCCTTCAAGAACCAACATTACTCAATCAAGACCGGCGTTCTTTGGCGTGTTCATCTTCCCTCTAACTACTCCGGCGTAAAACTTGACGCCGTGAGGTTCCGGTGTGGGAGTCTCAGGCGATATGGAGCTCAAATCGAAGAGTTCCATATCGGCGTCGGAGCGATTCTTGAGCCGTGTGGGGAACGTCTTGTGGTAGTGAGACAAATCTTGGGATCAAATTGGTCCGACATATATTACAAGAACTATGATCTCTCCGGTTATAGACTCGTCTCTCCGGTTCTAGGGCTATTAGCTTACAACGCATTGAACGACGTCGTTTTAGGGAATAATGTGAGCAGTTCTTATCAAATAAGTCTCCTCTTAGACGGTACTAAAGATCCGTCCACCGTTGATTTCGGAAACGTTTCTGGACCGTCGATGGTAGAGAGAACGTTCTTGAATAAGCCAATATGTGTGACTTTCGGACTCGACGGAAATGTAACGTTTGCCGGAGAAGTGAAGCCGTTTGTCTGCGCTGTTAAAACTAACGGACATTTTGGTTTAGTGTTGACGGATGATCAGGAGTCGACTAACTCGAACGGTGGGGGAGAAAAGGATATGAAGAAGGAGAAGATCGGACGGTGGAGGTCGGTTATTGGAGGGCTTGTTGGGTCAGTGACGGTGGGGGTGGTGCTTTTAGGGCTGGTGGTGGCGGCGGCGGTGGTGGCGGCAAAGAAGAAGAGGAGAAGGGCAAAAATGGAAGAGATGGAGAGAAAAGCTTATGAAGAAGAAGCTCTTAGAGTAGTGTCAATGGTGGGGCATTCTAGAGTTTTTATTGCTTCTGCTTCAAGGACTTTGCCGGGTTTCATGGAACATGAGTGTGTTGGATTGTAAGGAATTGTTTTTTACGTTTATTTAGCTTTTTGGATTGTTTTTTTTTTTCTTGTAAAAAGGTTTTACTTGAATGTATGTTTGGAGTTTGTGGACATATATTACAACTTTTAATGGGGAACATAATCTCGGCAAAGCGACGGGTAAAAGGAAAAGCGCAAAGGCACCAGTTAGGAAGAGAGTTGCTGGAAGTCCCAGCCAAGGAGTTAGTTTAAAGAAGATTAACGCGTCAAGATCTCAAAACCCTACAAAGAAGAGACTTCTTGCTGAGGTTTCTCACAGTGGCCCATGCCCTAGGAACGGATCGGGATCTAGTTCTGCTGCTATAAATCAACCTTTGGTGACTATACCAATCTCTCGTTCGGAAGTGGCGGATTTTCGGTCCCCACTTCATCCTCTTCCTTAGTCATCTTTAGTTGGAATTGTCAAGGGTTGGGAAGCACCTTAACAATTCCACGACTTAAGGAAATATGTAAAAGTATTTCTCCGGATCTGTTGTTTCTCATGGAGTCCAAAAACAATGATGATTTTATATCAATGCACCTTGATTGTTTGGGCTATTCTCACTTGCTTACTATCCCCCCAATTGGTCTAAGTGGAGGTCTTGTTTTACTTTGGAAAGATGGTGTGGAGGTTGAGATTAAGGAGTCTTCAGCAAATTTAATTGATACGTGTATCAAGTTTAAAGGCAACTCCTCTTTTGTTTCATTTGTGTATGGAGCTCCCCAATCTGGAAATAGAGCTGCATTTTGGAGGAAAGTCTCAGATATTGGAATTGGTCGGGAATCACCATGGCTCATTACCGGTGACTTTAACGACATTCTTGAAAACTCCGAGAAGATTGGAGGCCCCCTACGATGGGAAGGTTCTTTTATAAACTTCCGTAGTTTTGTTTCTCAAAACGGACTATGGGATGTTAAACACTCTGGGAACCCCTTTTCTTGGCGTGGAACGAGACACTCCCATTTTATTAGATCGAGACTGGATCGTTCTCTTGTCAATTGTGCTTGGGCAGAGACGTTCTCCTCCGGAAGATGCCGGTACCTTCGTTTTGAGGGATCTGATCATAGGCCTCTTGTCACCTACTTCAACAATTACCGCGTCAAGAAAAAGGGTCTCTTTCGCTTTGATAGGTCCCTTACGGAAAAGGATGAAATCCGGGATATTGTGGACAATGCTTGGAATCGAGTTCCACTGGATTCTGTCATCTCAAAACTTGGATTATGCCGTCGAAAAATCATTGATTGGACGAAGGAACAACATGCGGCAAACAACAAGAAATTGAAAGAAGCGCAGGATGCTCTCGAAGTGGCCCTTTCGGCCCCAATACCGGATGTGGTCATTATTGATTCCATCACCGCTGATTTAGTCACGATATATAAGGATGAAGAGAAGTTTTGGCGACAAAGGAGCAGGATTCAATGGCTAAATAGTGGAGACCGTAACACCGGGTTTTTTCATGCGGTTACAAAGGGAAGAAGAATTTTAAATTCTTTTTCTGTCTTAGAGGATGAAGATGGGAATGAGATCTTTGAAGAGGAGCAAATCTCCAAATCTATAGCCTCCTACTTCCAAAACATCTTCTCGACAAATGGGAATGGAGACTTTAGTGTTGTGGAGAAAGTACTTAGCTCAAAGATCACGACAGAAATGAATGACTCTCTTATTGCTATTCCCGATTTGGCTGAAATAAAAGCGGCGGTGTTCTCCATAAATGGAGGAAAAGCCCCAGGTCCTGACGGCTTCTCCGCTAAATTTTACCATTCTTATTGGAATATCATTGGAGAAGATGTGTCCCGGGATATCCGGTCCTTTTTCGAATCAAGTAGTTTGAATCGAAGACAAAATGAGACCCACATTAGGCTGATCCCAAAGGGCAATGCACCTCGAAAAGTCTCGGATTATAGACCTATTGCGCTGTGCAACACGCACTACAAGATCATCGCAAAAATTCTGACCCGTAGACTCCAACCGCTTCTCCCGTCGCTAATCTCTCTATCACAATCAGCCTTTGTGGTGGGACGAGCTATTACCGACAATGTCTTGATCACCCATGAGATCCTTCATTTCCTTAGAACCTCGGAAGCAAAAAAGTTTTGTTCCATGGCAATAAAGACGGACATGAGTAAAGCTTATGACCGGATTGAGTGGGGCTTTCTCCGGGCAGTCCTTGCAAAACTTGGTTTCCATGAGATATGGATTGGTTGGATTTTAGAATGTGTTACATCTGTTTCTTACTCTTTTCTTATCAACGGGGGTCCACAAGGCAACGTGGTTCCATCTCGTGGTCTTCGACAAGGAGATCCTCTTTCCCCGTACCTCTTCATTCTATGCACGGAGGTTCTCTCGGGACTTTGTGATAAAGCCCAATCATGTGGGGATTTACCGGGAATAAAGGTGGCCAGGGGTTCTCCACCGGTCAACCATCTCCTCTTTGCGGATGACACGATGTTCTTTTGCAAGTCAAGTGCTTCTTGTGTTACATCCCTTGTGAATATTCTTAAGCAATATGAGGATGCTTCCGGACAACGCATTAATCTACTCAAATCGTCGATTACCTATTCCTCAAAGACCCCTCTAGAAGCAAAAGCTCGGGTCAAACAAACTCTCAACATCACAAATGAAGGAGGCATCGGAAAGTACTTAGGTTTGCCCGAGAATTTTGGACGTCGTAAAAGGGATATTTTTGCTTCGATCGTTGATAAGATCCGACAACGTGCCCATAGTTGGACCACTCGCTTTCTCTCGGGTGCGGGTAAACAAATATTGCTTAAGTCGGTTTTAGCGGCTATGCCGGCCTATACTATGTCGTGCTTCAAGCTGCCGGTGTCCCTTTGTAAGCAACTTCAATCCGTCTTCACAAGGTTTTGGTGGGATGAAAAACCGGATAAGAGGAAAATGTGTTGGGTCGCATGGGATAAACTTACACTTCCGAAAGATTGCGGAGGGTTGGGATTCCGTGATCTCCAAGCTTTCAATGATGCTTTATTGGCAAAGGTTAGTTGGCGTATTCTTCATAATCCAAATTCACTCCTCTCTAGGGTGTTGCTCGGGAAGTATTGTCACTCTACCTCGTTCTTGGATTGTCGCCCACCATCTACGGCTTCTCATGGGTGGAAAGGAATTCTTGTGGGTCGAGAAGTCCTCCGACTTGGAATGGGCTGGTCCATTGGGGACGGAAGTAAAGTCCAAATTTGGAATCAGCCGTGGCTCTCTCTGGATCACCCACAAGCTCCCATTGGTCCACCTTCTTGTGTTAATACAAGTCTTTATGTTAGAGACCTTCGCTGCCCATCCACCAATGTGTGGGATATTGGGTTGGTTCGACTTCACTTACCTCATTACGAGGACATCATCAAGAAGATCTTCACAAGCCCGTCTCATTTGGAAGATTGCTTGGTGTGGCTCCCGGAAAAATCAGGAGATTACACAACTAGATCCGGTTATGCTCTGGCGAAGCTTGGTTTGCAAAACCAAGAAAGTGAGGCTTCATCTTTCAATTGGAAAAAAGGGGTGTGGAATGTCAAAACGACTCCAAAAATCAAGAACTTTCTTTGGAAAACAGTGAGTGGAGCTCTTCCGGTCTCGGAAACTCTAGCAAAACGAGGTCTTAGGGCCGAGGGATGCAAACGATGCGGAGGTGTTGAAGATGAGCTCCATGTCTTGCTCCTTTGCCCTTTTGCAGTGCAGGTTTGGGAGCTAGTACCAGCCTACCGTAAGCCGCAAAGTTCAAGTATTTCGTCGATGAAACACCTCCTCCAAGCTGCGAGGCGGATGATCAATCTACCACCGACAGGTATCTCGGGGCCTCCGCTATACCCCTGGATTTTTTGGAACTTATGGAAAGCAAGGAACTGGTTTGTGTTTGAGGATCACCTTTTCTCGGTAGAGGACGTGATTCGCAAGGGCTGTGCTGAAGCAAAGGAATGGCAGGAGGCGCAACGGCTTCTCCCCTCGAAGCCTTGTCTTCCCTCTGCCACCGCTTCACCACCGATGCGTAGCTATACCCTAACTTGTCAAGTAGATGCGGCGTGGAGTTCGAGTACGGGAAATTGTGGATTGGGAGCTCATTTCTCTGGCCCGGGCAGCGAAGTTTTGGGGAAAATCTCAGATGGATTGACCCATGTATCCTCTGCATTGATGGCGGAAGCTCTAGCGGTTAGAAAAGCTGTGTCGTATGCAGCAAGTTCTCACTTTCGAGCATTGGTTGTGCTCTCCGATTGTCAGGTTCTAATCAATTTGCTTGGAACCGGTAACTACTCTACGGAGTTAAGAGGTATTCTACAAGATATTCGATGTCTTTGTAGATCCTTTGATTCTATCTCTTTTTATTTTACTCCTCGAAGGAGAAATGTTGTTGCGGACTCTTTGGCTAAAGAAGCTCTTGTAACCATTAACAATTCCCCCATTTATGGGGAGTAAGACTCTATATAAATCAGTGTTTGAACAAAAAAAAAAATGGGGAACATAATCTCTGTGTAAGTGAACATATATTACAAGTGAACATAATCTCTGTGTAACCATCTTACCAGTAAATAATCTCGACAGGGAACTTGTTTGAATTTTGAGCAGTGAACTTGTGTGAACGAGTGTTTGGAATTTGGATCAACTCAAACCTAGCAGAGAAATCCACAAAGAACAATATCAGTCCACGTTCATTAAGCTCATAAACTCAAACCTAATATACACATTTCTACCTCAAGGATGTCTTTAAGAAAGCATGTCCAAAAAGCTTTTGTCTAATCTCCCATCATACAACATATTAGTGACCAAACTTATTGTTGAAGCATCTCCACAGAACCCGCAACTCCTCATTTCTTTGATAAGTTCAGCTGATTCGGCTTTGTCACCATCACTAAGGCGTGCCCTAATCAGCGTATTATACGTACAATCATTTGGGAAAATCCCGTCTTCTTTCATTTTTCTGAACAAGGCATCCGCGTCCTCTTTTAACCTTTCCCTACAAAATCCTGAGATCATTGTAGTGTAGGTTACAACGTTAGGCTTCAGTCCTTTAAGGCTGAGGCTACAAAATAAATCCCACCCATCTTCAACCTTCCCAGCCTTGCACATCCCTTCAATCATAATATTATACGTGAAAATATTGAGTTCCATTTCACTCATTTGCAGATCCTGGAAAATGATTAATGCTCTCTCGAGCTTCCCGTTATTACAAAGCCCATCCAACAAAATGCTGTATGTAATAATACTGGGAGGCACACCATTAGAAACCATCAGTTCGAAAACTTTTTGGGCATTCTCACAATCTCCAGATAGGAAAAACCCTTGGATAAGAGTGTTGTAAGTGATTGTGTTGCCAACCAATCCTCTTTCAGACATCTCACGGAAGAGTTCCATGGCATCATCTACCCTTTTACACTTGCAAAATCCATTTATGAGAGTACTATATGTCACTACGTCTGGGAGACAATCTTTGCTAACCATCAAAACAAACATCTGCTTGGCCTCTTCTAGGCGGTCGTGCATGCACAGCCCGTTGATTAATGAATTGTAAGTGCAAATATTAGGATATACAGACCTTTGGATCATTTCCTTGTACAATTCTTCAGCCTCTAAAAGCTTCCCCTCTTTCACAAACGCATCGATCAATGCACTGAAAGTGAATACATCGGGGTTGATTTTCCTCTCAATCATATCACTAAGTAACCAAGAGGCATCACTCCATCTTCCGTAATTACAAAGGCACCATATGAGGGAGTTGTAGGTAAAAACATCTGGTCTAACTCCTTTCTTTTCCATTTCGTTGAATAGGTCGACTGCGTCATCCACATGTCTATATTTGCAGAGACCATCAATGACTATGTTGTAGATTACAACATTTGGCTTCATTTCCCCTTCCTCCATCTTCTTGAGCAGATTTAAAGCCAAACCAATATCACCTCTCTTACAAATTCCATTTATCACCGCACCATAAGTAATCAGATCTGGTTTACATCCTTTCGCAACCATTCTGTCAACTAAAGCCACTGCTTCTGAGACTTTGTTGTGGAGAAAAAGTCCATGAATTAGAGTAGTAAACGTGACAGTATTAGGTTTGTATCCTATTTCCACCATTTGATCAACCAAAGCTACGGCATCCGAAATCCTATTACCGTGGCAGTACCCATTGAGAAGCGAAGAAAGCGTGACAATGCTGGGCTCATAGCCGAGTTTCGTCATCTTCCCAAGAATTGCTAAAGCAAGAGAGAGCTGAAAGGAGCGACAGAAACAGTTTATGAAAATACTGTAAGTATAGAGATTATGTGGAATTCCTAACATCTCCATCTTCTCGCCCAGAGAGATGACAACATCAAACTTCTTCATCTTCGCAATGGCACTCAACAATTTACAGAACTCAACAATGGAAGGAAAAGGACGAGACTTTACCATCTCACTGAACAGAGCAATTGCATCATCTAACTTAATATCATGTAGAAACCCATTTCTAATTTTCTCTCTGTAATCACAACTAGCACCAGAGAAAGCTCGTCCCCAACCGCAAAGGGAAAACGAGGGAGAAGCAGTTCTAACAATTGCATCATCTAACTTCAGATCACGAAGCCCATTTCTACACCTAGCACCAGACAAAGCTCGAGTCCAGCAAAAATTACCTTCCTCGAGAAGATTCCGATGAACATTTATCTTTGCCGTCGACGAAAGCACCATCACCCTCCACATTTTCTATGATTTGGATCCTTCACAATCTCCGACGCTTGATAATCCCTAAATGAACACGGTTTAGCCTGAGAGATGGAACACGGTTTAATCTCCGGTTCATTTTGTGTTCTCTGATACGGTTTGGTTTGTAATTTCTGGTGTCAATTCCAGTCGTCAATTACAATGTAACATGTAAATATGTACCGTGTACAAGTATTTGGGCTGTAAGAGCTTAATTGCAGTGGCCCAATAGAGTTTAAACTCAAAATATTATTCGGCCCATAAATAAAACCAATAAATTGAGTATCGTGTCACTAATAATATTATTATCTCCCCATTTTGTTTGATAATTTGTGTGGCATTATAAAGTTGAGAAGTAGTTTTCATAGGAATGGGGACCACAAACTGTTTCAAGATGCGAGATGTCTTAAATCTTAGGCTTAAGAAAACGACAATTATGTCCCTCTTTTATTTATTTGTTTTGTTTGTTTCGACCAACTCTCTGTCTCTTTATTTTGTTTCTTTCATCTTCTCTTCATCAAACGAATAATTTTATTTATTTCATTGCGTAAAACAAAAGTTATTTTTGTAAACAAACAACACAAGAGGGAGAAACGAAAATTAGTTTGGGTCATTTGGGTGAATATATAAGTTGACCAAAAAATTAGATTTTGAAAAAAGTTAATTTCAAAATTAGTATTTGTGGAATGCATGCGTGTATCTTTCTCTTCTTATTTAATTGGTCTTTATCTTTGAGTTTACTGATAATCTTCTTGCCATTGCTTTAGTTCAACTCCACTAAAAGTAAAACCTCTCTATGATATTTATAAGTAAAACACCTCTCTACCGAAATCCCAAGTGCCCTTATAATCTACCCACAAAATTCATCGATTATGCAGAAAATTAGTTTGGTTGTGTTCATATATTTTATCGTTGTCTTGTCCAAATATATCAACAAATTAATATCTTTCAATACTACTTGAAGTTGTAAAAAGTTGTTTTGTTTTGATCGTTCTTAAAACTATTATATTTTTATTATTTTTTCCGTTTTATAAAGGGTATCATCTTATAATTTTCACACCTATTAAAATAATTATTGAGAATTATACTTTACCCTTTATTAATACACTAAATAAATTTATCTTTTTAACTAATACACTACAGTTAATTATAAAGTTAAAACTAAGTTTTTGTTCAAAATTCTGCATAAAGATACAAAATGACATTCTAAATAAATTTTCAAAACAATACATTTTATAAAACGGAGAAAGTATTGAATATATGTTCCTAAAATATTATTTATATTTTTTTGTATCATAAAGATTGATTTTACATTTTTAACTAATTTTAAATTCAAGATATATTAGTTGAAAATATTTGAATTACTAAGAAATAATTGATTTTTTTTTAAAAAAAAAAAAAAAAAAAGAAATAATTGATTTATAGTTATGGAGAAGTGTCTAGTGTTAAAAATAGTATATTTATAAATAAATATTAATTGTTTCTTTATTTGTGAAAATTCTAAAAAAAAATCATTTTTAAAAAAAAACAGAGGAAGTATTTTTTTACGTTAGATAAAATCGAATTTAAGTGCATCGATTTCATAGGAATCTGCGAAATCCCTTTATTCCTCTTTCCCAAGTTATGGATCAAAAGAAAATGGAAAATAAAAAGTGAATGCAAAAAAAAAATTGCGTTTCTATGGGATTGTCTGAAAGACGTAAAGTAACAGAAAAAGTCTTTAATATATCTCCCACTGAATCTGAATCTGTTTTAAATACACTCAATAAACGTTCATAATCATAATCATAATCATATTACAGGTGCAATTTCAATTTGGTCTAAAATTGTAGGCTTGTCGTCTTATTTGAAATATCACAATGAAAAGAGGATACAACAATCCCCCTTTTTAATAAGTCAATGTTTCACAGACCAATCAAATCAAAAGCTAGCACTGATGTATGTGTAATTAGTAGTAATTTTACCATTTAATATGAAGAATAATATATTGACTTTTCGTTTGCCGTCCAAAAACACAAATTTTGACTTTTCATTTGTTCATTCCATTAACTAGACTCGATAAAATGAAATTAGAAAACTGCTATTATCTTTGGTTGAGTTCAAACTGAACAAATCTATGATTACGGTTCTCGTTTTCATTAAAAAAAAAACCGGTTTTTAAATTTTAATTTTTTTTTTAAATTTAGTGGTAAAATTATAAATTTTTTTTTTAAAAATTACAAATTCAAAATTTAATATGATAAAACGGCTCATAATTTTTTTTTAGCTTATGGGCTTTCTAAAAATCAAAACTTGCGCTAATTCCACAATATGCTTAGCTTTGGACATTTTCGGTTCCGGTTCGGTTCCGGATAAGAACCATTCGGTTCCGGGTATTTCGGATACAGAGGTTTAGGATCCATATAGGTACCGAAATGATTTCGGTTCGGTTCCGGTTTGGCTCCGGGTATTTCGGGTAGAAAAGTTTAGGAACCGAAATATACCCGAACCATTCGGATATTAATCGGTTCCGGGTATTTTTTTACCCGAAATACCTAAAATATACCCGAAATCTGAAATATATCCGAAAACCCAAAATTTTACCCGAAAATCTGAAAAAGTTTTAAGGAACATATACCCGAAATACCAAAAATATACCTTAAACCCCAAAATTATATCCGAAAACCCGAAAATATACCTGAAAACAAAAAAAAAATATACCCAAAAACCTGATATATATTTAATATTTTTGGATATATAATTATATTTCGGGTATTCGGGTACCCGAAATATTTTCGGTTCGGTTCCGGTTCTATCTGATACCCATGGATATCAATATGTAGGATCCAATGGGTATTTTGACAATTCCGATTCAGTTTTAGTTCGAGTATTTCAGTTCGGTTCTGGTTCCGGTTATTTTGTCCAGAACTAATGCTAATATTCCTTGACGTAAAGTTATGAAAAAGTACACGTTGATAACGTGCTATATAAAATTATACTTATGAATATAAATATATATATATATATATATAATGTAAAATGAAAACACATCATTCCTTTAACAAAAAGAAAAAGAAAAAAGGAAATACATCTCTTTTTTTCCTTGTCTTGACAATGATTTGAGACCTAATAAGTGATTCAACAACTTGAACTTAGAAATTAGTTGAAAATTATGAAAAGGATGAGATAAAGAAAATATCTTCCTACCATTAACGACAGGACCGGTAGACACACCTAATCCTTTTACACCCACTGAACTAATAACACCAAATTAATACTGCTTTTTAATAGGACAAATAATATTATGTATTCATCCAAAAATTATATGTGATACAGCTTTAATGCACCATTTCTAAGTCATATAACCTTCAAACAACATGAATTAAGCAAATTCTACTGAATATTACAGAATATGTTTTTGAATAATTTTTTCAGATAACATATTTATATAAATTAGGTACACACTCAACCAAAATAATTTATATACATATTCAACCAAAAAATAAAAAATTAATTGAACTTTTGAACTGAGATCATGTTTGAATGCTTGAGTTGCACATGCAAAAAGGCTATGCATATTCGTACTAATCAAACAAAAAAAGAGTAAATTTTTAAACAACAAAATATTTCCTTAACTCATTTTCTTATATTTTATAATATTTTTAATTTTTAAATATATTACTTTCGCATAAATAAATAAACATTATTACTAATACAAAACTAATGAGAATTAACAACATTTGTATGGTGATGGTATGGTCGGACCAGTCTTGTCAATCGGATAAAAACCCAAGACATTTATTTTTAAATGTATATAAATAAAACAAAATAATTTATAAATATATAAATTTATCTTTAGAAAAAAGTGAGAACAAAAAAAAAACAAATAAAGGGGAAAGAAATCAGGTCAGCTTTATATACGTTTGATTTCTTCCGATCATTCTCTCTCTCTCTCTCCATGAGCTAATCGTACTAGCAAAATCTGGTTCAAGAATTAGGGTTTTCAGTCAAGAATATGCAAGAAGCGGCGTTAGGTATGATCGGAGCCACCGTAGGCGGAGGAGGAGAAGGGGACGCCGCCGTTGTAGCGGAGCAGAATAGACAAATGAAAGGTGAGATAGCGACACATCCTATGTACGAGCAATTATTGACGGCACACGTGGCATGTCTGAGAGTAGCGACTCCGATCGATCAGCTTCCGATCATTGAAGCTCAGCTTTCTCACTCTCATCATCTTCTCCGTTCTTATGCTTCCACCGCCGTTGGATTCTCGCACCATGATCGTCACGAGCTCGACAATTTCTTGGTACGTATTAATTATTTATAATTAATTGCTTTTATAATTTAATCTATTGCTTGTTCTGTTCTTTGTTTTTGTTTAATTACGAGCTCGACAATTTCTTGGTAATTGCATGTTCTGTTCTTTGTATTTGTTTGAAAGATTGACTTCTGATGGACCAACTATGAAAGAAGTTATATGAATATATAGTTACTATATCAATAATGTGGACAACAATTATGTTTTGAACAAATAATTGTGCTTTTCTTTTCTTTATCAAAAAAAATATTATGTTTTTGTCAATGCTTTTCATGGGGGTTTTCTTTTACAAGATCTTTAAGAATTTAATCGTGCAATTCAAGATGTTTACTTTGTAAATTTTGATGGAAATTTGTGTGTCGTCGTCTTAAAATTTCTAAATTATTGCTAGTGGACTAACTATGAATGAAGTCATATATTAGTCATATATTAATAATTACTAATCAATCCCGTGGACAATGTTTCAAAACAATCATGATTTTTCAATTATTTTTGTGGTTTATTTTACAAGATCTTTATGAATTTAATCTGAAAGGTGCAAACGATGTTATGACAAATGATGTAAACTTTGTCAGTTTCCGTGGAAATGTATATGTATCTTCAAAAAAAGATGTATGCACACACACATAGACATTTGTGTAGATATAGCTTTGTGTATTATTTATATATAAGTAGGTGCTAAATTCATATAGATTGAGAAAATGCTAAATGTCATTTTTGTAACTAAATTGAAATTATTTATTTAAACTTTGATTATTAATTAAAGTTAGTTGAAGCCGATAACTGATCAACTCCATACTTAACAACCCAAAAAAAAAACAAAAAAAAATTGCAACTACATTAAAGTTGGAATTGATATCTCAACTATAGTTTCGGAATTGGTTTGAGATTTGTTCCAAAAAGAATTCGAATTCATTTTTATTTATTAAAAGTAGGACTATAGAATTATTGCAACCGCTCAAAACACACCACACCAGATGCACATTTTTTTTTATGTGTGTATAAATATATATGGAAATGTTTATTAAATTTAAATGAATTGAATGATTATATTAATATGTTGGTATAAATAATAATAATAAAAATTTTGGAAACAGGCACAATATGTAATGGTGTTGTGTAGCTTCAAAGAACAGCTGCAACAACACGTGAGGGTTCATGCCGTCGAAGCTGTGATGGCTTGTCGTGAAATTGAGAACAACCTCCACTCTCTTACAGGTTTTGTTTTCTCCTACATATTTCTATTTATTTATGTAATTATGTAAAACACTAAGAACAAATTATCAGAGGTCAATTGTTTTTAAAGGAAAAAATCTAGCTTTTTGGACATTTTCATTTATTAATTAATGGGGGAATATTATTAAAAATAATTATAAAATATTATATATCCATTATAATAACTAATATTTTATTATATGAACGTACCAAAAACAATAATAATTCTAATAAATTTTCTGTGAAAAAATAGGCGATTTAAAACAAATAATTAAGTTAGGTATCTAAAGGTTCTTGCTGATCATATATACCAGATATGAACAACCGGTAAACATATCTAAATGTATGTGTTGGAAGATGATGCTGAAGAATATAGCTTTCACAATTAAATATAAGATATGGATATTATTTGTGCTTAACTTTTATGATTATTCTAAACATGTAAATGTTCCAAGAGACAATACTTGCAAAGCCTTGGAGATATATTAAAGGCGTTAGAATCATTTTAACTTTTTCTTAAGAGGATATTAAAAAATAAAGAAAATGTGTTTTGAAACGCAATTTTGGAACAGTCTGCCACATTTCCACGTAGTTACTTAACTATTCTGTTTTATATTCTTCTCATGGCAACAGAATATTCCGACATGCAAGCATAACCATCCAAATAACAAAATTTAAGTATATACACACTTGTACATGTATACACACACATTGATGTGTGGCTTGTTTTAAGCTAAAGTGCATTTGGGCTTGAGTTTGGGCTAAATCCAACTAAAATCTTGTAGTTGGAGTAACACTTTCGTTAAACTTTCTTCTCTATTCCCTATAGGAGCGACATTAGGAGAAGGGTCTGGTGCGACGATGTCCGAGGACGAGGACGATCTTCAGATGGATTTCTCGTCCGATAACTCCGGCGTTGATTTTAGCGGCGGGCACGATATGACGGGTTTTGGTCCATTGCTTCCGACTGAATCGGAAAGATCTCTTATGGAAAGAGTCAGACAAGAACTAAAACTCGAACTCAAACAGGTAAAAATAAATGTTATTATGAGTCACAACAACAATATAGTTATGATATATACTTTTGCATGTATTGAATTTACTTTTTTTCGGAAAAGGGTTTTAAATCGAGAATTGAAGATGTAAGAGAAGAGATAATGAGGAAAAGAAGGGCTGGGAAATTGCCTGGAGACACAACCACTGTCTTGAAAAATTGGTGGCAACAACATTGCAAGTGGCCTTACCCTACTGTGAGTATACTATCTTTTATACTCTTTTTTTACGAACCAACATATACATATTTGGGTCCGATTCTTCGTTTGCGTTTACGTTTACGTTTTCATGTAATAATATTCTCATTATTATAACATGAAACAACCAATGCGAATATGTAAACGCAAAGAAACAATCGGGCTCATCAGTTTTTATTTACACTCAATGCATTTTTTTATAACCAACACTCAATACATACGTATTTATATACTTATGTTTTAATTTTTTTTTTAATAATTATATAATTAGATCTACCTTAATGATCGCTTTATAGCCAGCTTTTTTTTAATCTGAATTCGAATGTTTTAGACAAGTGTGCTAACATAACGAAATCTACACATGTCTTCTTCTTCTTTTGTTGTTGTTGTTGTTGTCTTTTTCCTTATTAAAATCTTTAAATGCATCAACATAAATCATAGAAAATAAATAAATAGAGATTGAGAACTATAATGTAATCAACAACAACAAAGTATATAACGTAAAAGAAGATGTGATTTCAACAGGAAGATGACAAGGCAAAATTGGTGGAGGAGACAGGATTACAGTTGAAGCAAATCAACAATTGGTTCATTAATCAACGCAAGAGGAATTGGCACAACAACTCTCATTCCCTCACTTCCTTGAAGTCCAAGCGCAAACACTAATATCATCTTACTAATAATTAGTAGTACTATATAATTTCCACTACATTTTCATACTAATTACATTGCTTTATCATGCATGATTTATGTATAATTCATGTTATTGATAATAACGAGGTGTGATCATTAATATCATATACTTAGCTTATTAAATCCCCCAAATTATGATTTTGTGCTTCGAGTGATTACTGTTTGTAATTCTTTTTTTGTTTTACTTTTTTTTATAGTGTATTCAAAAATATTTATTGGCAACTAGCCAGCATACTTTTGGATTATGCTTGAATGATGGTTTCAAAGCTCCCATCCGATGTCCTAATATTTCACTCGTGAAGGTCTGTATTCGTAGCCATTGTGTTGGATCTTTGATTGGCTGCACATTAAGCTCTTGGAATCATTTTTGAATGATTCGTTTTCTCCATTCTCAAATTGTTGACACAAAACATAGCCCAAGATAAAGTTGTTGATTCCGCTTCCAAAGCCGACTGCAACTTAGGATAGTATTTGACTCCAAACCATATGCCTTTTCTCTCTTTCATCCCTCAAAATCATGTTGGAGTTTTAAGTGTATCAACGGTAATATTAATATAACTATTGGTTTATGATTAATTACGGTTACAATGTTAAACGTACAGTTGCAAACGTACGTGACAACCGTTGGACTTTATAAATACTTTGTTCCTTTGCCTCGAAAAGAAGAACATAACAAGAGGAAGAAAACATATTCACGAGACCAAAGATTGATAAAATCTTTGGTGAAAACACAAAATCTCTAGTTTCTCTTGGATCTTAGCATAGAACAAGAGAGAACTTTGATTGTCGTATCCTAGAAGGGATTTCGTTTAACCAAAGGCTTGAGAAGGGTCGAAATACTCTTTAAGAAAAGTGTTTTTGAGTACGATTCAATCATTATCCAAGTTCACTATATACGTTACGATCCTAGAATTACAACCTTATACAACATTCTTAAAGAGTATTTTCCGTGAACAATGGTTAATGTTTCGGTGCGTGAGATGATGTCAAAGTTTGACAAATTAGATAATTTTGAAGGAGTTGATTTTCGAAGATGGCAAAAGAAGATGCACTTTCTCCTCACAACACTCAATGTGGTGTACGTTCTAAGTATGCCAATGCCCACCGTGTCGGAGAATGCCGAAAACGAGTCCGTGGAGGAGACAAGGAAGCTACTTAAATGGGAGAACGATGATTACATATGTCGTGGCCACATTCTCAACGGTATGTCCGATCCTCTCTTTGATGTCTATCAAAATGTCGAATCCGCAAAAGAATTATGGGATGCGCTGGAGTCGAAGTACATGGCCGAGGATGCTTCTAGTAAGAAGTTCATTGTGAGTAATTTTAATAATTACAAGATGTGCGATTCTAGGCCGGTTATAGAGTAATGCAATGAATTACTTCGCATCCTAGGCCAATACACTCAACACAACATGAAGATGGATTAATCCATTTCGGTGTCGAGCATCATCGACAAGTTACCACCTTCATGAAGGGATATTCAGATGCAAGTTGGATCACCAACGTGGAAGATCATTCTTCTACAAGTGGTTGGGCGTTCTTACTTGGGGGAGGTGCCATTTCATGGGCATCTAAGGGCATCTAAGAAACAAACTTGTATTACAAGTTCGACTATGGAATCAGAATTTGTAGCGTTAGCGGCTGCGGGGAGAGAGACGGAGTGGTTAAGAAACTTAGCCTCTGAGATTCCATTGTGGCCGAAACCGGTATCACCGATTTCTATCCATTGTGATAGTCAAGCTACTTTGGCTAAGGCTTATAGCCAAATGTATAATAGTAAGTCACGACACATGGGCGTTAGACATAGCGCAGTACATGAGTTGATCACTCATGGGGTGATTACCATAGAGTTTGTTCGGTTTCAACAAAATCTAGCAGATTACTTGACAAAAATACTAGCTAGGGATTTGGTGACCAAGTCGACTAAGGGGATGGGATTAAAGTCCAGTTAAATCTTTAATGGTGGGATACCCAATTCTCCTTTAATACGACATTAGAGGCTGAATTCAATGTGGAAAGCTCACACTTAGAGGCTGAAGCAATTGTTTATATCATCCCAAAGTAAGTGCTTAGACATGCAAGAGAGGGTTATGTTAAAGTTTTATTTTTAATAGATGGGTAAACGTCCTATTTCCCCCCGGAAAAGTATTACATAATAACAGATCCACACGAAGTTTCACCCTCGTCTTACGTCTCCCTACTTTGAAAGTTACAAACTTATTTCCCTCCAATGTGAAAGTTCGAAACATATTTACACATAATTATCGGTTTTAATGGTTTGAAACATTAACCTGGTACAAAACCACTTATACTGATACCAAACCGAATTTAAAATCCGACCCAACTAAAATCTGACCCGACCCAACCTGTTTTTATTCTTCTTCATCTTCACCACACCAATAATCATTGATCAAAATCCAAATTACCCAGAAAAAANGCAGGTGGGTGAGGAATATTTAGGTTTATTGGGTTATAATCGATTTGATTTTGGTTTAGTTTTATATTTAAGTGGTTAAATTAAATTGGTAAACTGTAAACCGAAATTAATTATGGTTTGTGTGTAATTTGGTTTCGAACTTTCATTTGGTGGGTAAATACGTTTCAAACTTTCAGATTGGGGGGAAATCAGTTTTTAACTTTCAAATTAGGTGGATATAGGACGAGGTCGAAAGTTTAGGTGGATCTGTTACTATGTAATACTTTTCCGGGGGGAAATATGACGTTTACCCTTAATAGATCTTTTGAAAAGTATCTACCTATATGGGTGTGAAGTGTAGCCGCTTCAAGAAGTTTGGACTTAGCTTTGTATATGCTCATGAAAGGATAAGGACACATGGCTTATAATAGTGTCAAGGATAAACACTTAGAGTAGTGTGTAAATTCGTGTGTGTATTATCTTCATGTACCCAAATGAGTTAAAAGGATTCAATCCGTAGGACATCCTGATTCTACGGCATTTGGAATGTGTAATATCACTAATATGTAAATTCAATCCTTAGGACATTTATATTTATGCATGAGTTTGGTTTTTGTGTTGTTGATTTCGTAAATAAAAAAAGTACACTTAAATGGGGGAGGAATGTTGGAGTTTTAAGTGTATCAACGGTAATATTATGAACCATTGTAACTATTGGTTTATGATTAATTACGGTTACAATGTTAAACGTACGGTTGCAAACATACGTGACAACCGTTGGACTTTATAAATACTTTGTTCCCTCAAAAAGAAGAACATAACGAAAGGAAGAAAACATATTCACGAGACCAAAGATTGATAAAATCTTTGGTGAAAACACACAAAAAAATAAAATATAAAATCTCTATTTGTTTCTCTTGGATCTTAGCCTAGAACAAGAGAGAACTTTGATTGTCGTATCCTAGAAGGGATTTCGTGTAACCCAAGGCTTGAGAATGATCGAAATACTCTTTAAAAAAAGTGCTTTTGAGTAAGATTCAATCATTATCCAAGTTCATTATACGTTACGTTCCCGGAAATACAACCTTATACAACAAATCCATTCTACACTACATTGTTCTGATTTGTCAGACTATGATGCTTCTACGTTACACTTGAAATGGGAGGAGTCCATTTGATATTTGCCCAAATTAAGTGGTGGCTAAGCTTGAGAGTGGGGAGCTTTCTTTGTATTGTGATCAAACCATTCTTGAGCCTGTGCCCAACTCTCTCCACCACATCTTGAGCGTCATCTTTGAGACCTGATATTTCTAAATGATTTTACAAAAATAATTATGCTGAGAAATATATATGTAAAGTTTTTTTTTTAAACTTAAAAGTACCTCTCGAGATCGAGATTTGGATCTTAGCATATTAAATGAGTCCCATCACTTGTCCACTACGATTCAGACAGAAGGTCCGATCTGTTTATATGTAAAAAGTTAGTACATAACCTCATGCGGCAGCCCAGCTGTATATATTGTATACATATCCTAAATCTCATACTATCAGTCTTATCACATTATACCAATTAAATTGTTGACAGATAAGTTATACTAACTAATTAAACGAAATGTTATATTGTATATATCTTCAATAAAAATGTATGATACTAGGACTTAATCCGCATTAATTATAGCGCGAATATTTTTTTTAAGAAAAATTGTTTAGAAATTTAAAAAATTTGTTTTTATATGAATTTTACAATATAATTAACTAATAATTATCGATAAAGTTGTCAATTCGTAATAATTTGACTATTTAACCCGTTTTACAGTGGACTAAAATATTATCTGGGTTAATCCGCAAAAACCTATAATATTGAAAACATAACTCTAATATGTATCGTTTAATGACTCTGGTTTTTGTGCTTAGTCTACGAACTATTTACAAAAAAATAATTTTTTCGTATCTAACTTTTTATAAATTAGTAAAATATTTTTCAACTTTTGTTTTGATATACATTCAAATAAAAAAATATAATAAATTATAGTGCAAAATATAGCAGAATTTTGAATAGATTTTTTTCTTTGAATATATATGGATTTATTATTATTTAAAAATATAAAGTATTAAAAATAATTAAGAAATTAAATAATAAATAATCTCTTTAATGTCAACAAATACTTTTCATATTATTTTAAAAAAATTTAAAAGACAATTATATTATTTCTTATTTCAATTATTTTTTGTTATTTGTAATGACATAATATGTAATAAATTACAAAATAAAGTTCATTTTCCTAAATGATTTCTTAAATAATAATATAGAGATTTAAGGGCTCGGGGTTTTTGTACGTTTGGGGATTTGTTTTTGCTTGATATATATTTTAATGTTCCATATATCTAGATATTTGGTTGAACCTCTTTATCAAATCAATTACAATAAATATTATAACTTTTCAATTACCAAAAATAATACTCCCTCCGTTTCATAAAGAGTGTCACTTTGATACATTTCATACATATTAAAAACTTTGAAATTTTACTTATATGTAGGCCTGTCAAGCGGGTCAGGCGGGGCGGATCCGACCCGACCCGCCGTGGGTTCGGGTTTTTTTTTCTTTTTACCCGCTAGACCCGCGAATCACCATTTCCTTAACCCGCACCCGCCCCGCATTAGTCAAGCGGGTCTGGCAGGTAACTCGCGGGTTATGAAAAAAAAAAAGAAAAAAAAAAGAGAAAGATCCCGAGAGATCGATAGAGAGAGAGAGAGAATTGGAAGAGTATGCGAGGGAGAAAGAGAGAGGCGAGGGAGAGGAGGTGAGGGAGAGGAGGCGAGGGAGAGAGAGGAAAAGAGAGGGAGGTGAGAGAAAGAGAGGAAGAAAGAGTCGGAGAAGATGAAGAAGAGAGAGGGATGAAAAAAAAGTAGATCTAAGATATTTTTTTTTTATTGCGGGTACCCGCAAACCCGCGTCTCTAAAACTCTCGACCCGCACCCGCCCTGCATGTTAAACATTCGATCCGCACCCGCCCCGCTTTAAAAAAAAAAATTCGACCTGCACTCGCCCCGCGGCGGATCAAACGGGACGGGTCCCGCATGTAAAGACTCATTTTGACAGGCCTACTTATATGCCCATAATTAATTCAAATTGATTTAAATACAAATGTTATTAGCTTTGAATAAATGACAATTTAGAGAATTAGTTAAAAAAATTGAATTGAAAATGTAAAACGATAGTCTTTTTTAAACAAAAAAATAACTCTAAAACGACATTTTTTGTGAAACGGAAAGAATACACTTGGTTACAAAAAAACTTTATCATGTACGGACGCACGGGTTTAAAATATAATGAATATTAAAACCAAAAAAAAATACAAATGAATACACTCCTATGTAATAAAACGCTAACATTTAACGTAGAGCTGATAACCTTTTTAAAAAAAAATAACAGAAAAACTGTAATGTTTTATTTATGGGGTCGTAAATGTCAAAAAAGAAAACATAGGGTGGTAAAATTAAATATTTTTCTCCCCGAGAAAATGGGATAAAAAGAAGCATTACCGGACGCACAAAACGTCTCTATTTCTTCTCGCACCACTCAGATCCGATCAATCCTCTCTTTCTATCTCCGGCGGAATCTCCGATCACCGACAAAAATGGGTGTTGAAGCAAACGGATCACTCAACTTCCTAATTTATGGCCGAACCGGATGGATCGGCGGATTGCTCGGTAAGCTCTGCGAATCTCAGGGAATCTCTTACACTTACGGCTCCGGTCGGCTTCAGGATCGTCAATCGATCGTCGCCGACATCGAAACCGTCAAGCCTAGCCACGTTTTCAACGCCGCCGGAGTCACCGGACGCCCTAATGTCGACTGGTGCGAATCTCACAAGGTCGAGACCATCCGTACGAATGTTGCCGGAACCCTAACTCTCGCCGACATCTGCAAGGAAAAGGGACTCGTTCTGATCAATTACGCGACGGGTTGCATATTTGAGTACGATTCGGGTCATCCTCTCGGGTCGGGTATCGGATTCAAGGAGGAAGATACTCCTAATTTCACCGGATCTTTCTACTCTAAAACCAAAGCTATGGTGAGAGTTCCTTTTTACATTTTTAATCAAAAATGTTCTTCAGATCTTGCTGATGAAAAACTAAGATTTTAGCTAATTAAGTTCCAAATCTGTGTGTTTGATTAGGTTTTAGATCTTAAATTAGCGATCCAAATTGTTTCAGATGCAATGTACGTGCTTGTTCAATGTTTCAGATTCGTGAGCTTTTCTTCAATTCTTCACATTTTCAATCCCTTTATCAACAAGATTTTAGCAAATTCGATTCTACTTGGATCTTTGATCTTGAATTAGCTCTCGAAATGTTGTTCAGATGAAATGTAGATTAGCTCAATGTATCATATGCTCTGAGTTTATTGATTCTTGGAATCTGTTTTTGATGTTAGGTGGAAGAGCTGCTCAAGAACTATGAAAACGTATGCACTCTGAGAGTGCGAATGCCGATCTCTTCAGATCTATCAAACCCGAGAAACTTCATCACAAAGATTGCTCGGTATGAGAAAGTTGTGGACATCCCGAACTCGATGACAATCCTTGATGAGCTCCTCCCGATATCGATCGAGATGGCAAAGAGGAACTTAACCGGGATCTACAACTTCACAAACCCGGGGGTCGTGAGCCACAACGAGATCTTGGAGATGTACAGAGAATACATAGACCCGAGCTTTACTTGGAAGAACTTCACATTGGAGGAACAAGCTAAAGTGATTGTGGCTCCAAGGAGTAACAACGAGCTCGATGCGACTAAACTGAAGACCGAGTTCCCTGAGATGTTGTCTATCAAAGAATCTCTGGTCAAGTTTGTGTTTGAGCCGAACAAGAAGACTGAAATTAAAGCTTAAAATGCTGAAAAAGGGTTTCTTGAAGGTAACGATCCTAAATTCTAAATAATTAAACGAAAAAGAAAGAAAGTGTGAGTTTTAAAAAAATATATCTTTTTAGGGTTTATGGGCTGAAAAATTGTTGTGTTTTTGTATTTTTTGTATTTTTTTTTTTCTTCTATCCGATGTTGTTGTATTGTTAAAATAAACCTTTTGATTACAAATAAAAATGTACCATTTTGCATTATTTCCTCTGTTTTTAGTCGGCATTAACTTTTATTAAGTTAATTAATTAATCACTAATCATCCATTTATTGACCAAAATCAATCAGATCCTGCCTGGGTATTCGGGTTCGGATCGGTTTTTTCGGGTTTTGGGTACCCAAATTTTAGAAATTTATGACCCATTCGGGTATTTTATTTTTCGGACCCATTCATGTTTTTTATTTTTTTGGACCGGGTTTGGTTTGGTTCCGCCCGGGCACCCGAAATTTATCCCAATTATCGAAAAAACTACAAAAATGTTAAATTTAAATAAATTTTGGTTAAATTTTGCAAAAATTATTTAATTTTGACAAATATAAGTAAAGATTTTTGAATGTTTCGAGTATTTTAGTTATTTCGGTCTAAACATAACTAATATATTCGGGTTTTAATTATAACTTTGAGTATTTTGTTTATTTCAAAACTAAAGATACATAATATTTTTAGATATATAATTGTATTTCGTATATTTTGGATACCCATTCGGGTTTCGGTTTGGTTCGGTTCGGGTACCCAAAATATTTTATAAGAGGTACCATTCGGGTTTTGTATTTATTCGGTTCGGTATTTTCTAATTCGATTCTGATTTGGTTTTTTAGTTCCGGATATTTTGTCGAGGCTTAATGCTGCCCATTATTATTATGTATTATATGAATGAAAAAGATAAATTATAAAATTCACCACGCAGAGATAACGGTTATTATTTTCAAGTTTACCAAATGGGTAAAATACTTAGTAATCTCTAGGTCAATGTTCCTTTTCCGACGTACCACTCTTCGGCGACTTTAGAGTAGAATCGACGGTGCATAGAGTCAACCTCAGTGAGATACTAAGTTCCTGGCGGCAACAAACCAATGTGTTTCTTATACCATTTCAAGATCAAGAACCACATATCGTTTCATAAGATTCTTGAAAACATGGAAAAAACAAATCAAGAGATCTGATGAAATAAAAATGTACCATTTTGTATTATTTCTTCTGTGGATCAAGGAGGCCGAAGCAGCGTAGAGAGACGCCGTGTACATGCTCCCGACTTGTTTCGGTATTAAACTTGTTGGTTGTATCTTTAAATTGTACATCGGTTTTGCGAGCTGTTGGTTCGATAAAGAAGCAAATGGCTTCAACAACTCTTTAGTAGCCTCATCAATGGAACTGACGAGTTTCAATATAACCATTGAGTCAAATAAGAGTTTCAAAACCGAGTTTCCGAAAAGAGAGAGAGTGTGGTAATAAGGTACCTTGCGTTTCTCGTGAAGTCATTGTAGAGTAAACTTTGAACAATCTGCAAGATTTTTCAAGATAAAAGAAAGAAATTAAAGATAGTTTCTTTTCGATTCAGTAATCTCTGTTAGCTATAGACTTTTACCTACTTATTGCACATATGGTTATTAGCAAGAATCAAGAGCCATCAAATAACAAGTTTGAGAAAGCTTTCCATCAACTACATGTAACCACAAACAACCTCTCTCAGTCTTGTAGAAGATTTAAGCTTGGTTTTACTCTTGTTATCTTCTCTGTTTCGTAGCTAACAGAGTATGCACTTTTTGCTTGTTGATTTTGCAGATTAAAGGAGAGAATAAGAATTTCGACCAAAAAAAAAAAAAAAAAAAAAGGAGAGAATAAGAAAGAACAAGACCCTAGCTAGGTTTACAAGTTCCCAAGGTCAAGGTGACCAAGGTACGTCTTGGTGAGCAATGCCGCTCACAAGGCGTTCACTAGATGTATAAAACATAGTACAAGTTACAGAAGAGATTCTCCAGAGAAGAGCTAACACCTGAGAAAGATGAAGATAGCTAAGGACGAAAATGAATCTCTCTATCTCTATGACTCTATCCATAAACCTCTCACTTGTTACTCACACAATTTAGAACCTTCCTGATGCTCGTTTTGGATCCGTTGCTAGTCCAGCTCAGCTCCTGAGGTCACACCTTTTTCCTCATGCGTAACAAACTTCAACGACAAGATTCAGCATAAGCGTATTGAACTCATCATGTGCTGCTTTAATCTTCTTGGGCCTCAGCAGATTCTTCTTGGCCCACAACATACCCAAAGTTCACATGTCCATTAAGAGAAACGTATCTCATAAAGTCTCAATCAATTTCGAATCAAAAAGCTCGAATCTTTAAGCTAATACATGAAGTACCAGATATTCGCTAACAAGATTTGGTTTATAAAAGTCATACACATGAGCCATATGGCTTCCTCTAAGCATGTTTTCGAATACAAGAGGCCATTCAGGTCCTATCAACATTGCAACATTGACACAATTTGAATAAAACTGCGGTTCCACCATAGCAAGCATTGGTCGAGTCCACGCCCTCCATGTCGGTATTCCACATTTCTGCCTCAAACATACGGTAAGATATAATGTATATTCAACACAAGATAAAAACCAATTCGAGGTTACATCAAAGAATTGCATCAAAAGAGTCTTGATGGATTTGCTTTTGTCTATGACGATTTCACTGCCTACTTCAAGACGGCCGATCTCTCAAGGGTCGATCTTGTATTTCTCAAGAAGTGAAGTTGCCACCGTCAAAATGTAAAAGAAGCATCACCAAGTAAATGAGAAAGGGCAAAAGAGTTAGAGAACATTATGAAATCAGATCAATCAAACAAATCCCCATAGTGTGCAATGAACCAAAAATGACGAAAACAAAAAAGAAAACTAAGAAAGATGTTATTGCAATCGATTTGATTTTGGGATGTTTTGAAAATCAAGACTCCCGTATTTACATAAACACACACACACACACACATACTTTGTCTTCCATTTTCTTTCATAACTTTTGTTTGTTCAAGTGGATTCAATAGTTCTTCCTTTCACTTTGTAAATGGATCAACATGCCTCATCAAACTAACATCAAATAACAAATCATATAACTCTATAAAAATAAATTAAATTGAAATAAAAAGGTAAAATATTGATAATCAAGGTCTCTCGGCCTGACGGCTCCATTGGCATGAGATCTAAACTCTTGAAAATCTTGAATTTGAGCCTTTTTAGCCTTTTTAATGTCCCCTCCTAATCGCCTATAGTCTCCCAAGCCACAAAATCTTCAATATAATCTATACTATTAAATCTCTGCAAATTACAATAGTATTTGATTCAACAAAGAACACAAAGCTACAAAATTAATCATTTTTGTTAAATCATTTTAACTAACGGCTAATTTTCCGATAAAAAAAAAATTATATCAAAATAAAATCAGGAATTTTGTTTTAGATCTCGCAGGTCATTAAGGCTCTCTTGTGTGTGTGTGTGTCTGTGTACCCATCACAATGTTATCTCACGTAGACGTTAATATAATCAAATGACAAAAACCAAATTAACAACATGAATTATAATTAACCCTTTCAAGACAATGTAATAAACTTAACCTACAATTTAGATAAGTATTGAAAGCAAAACCCACATGTCCCAACACATCACATTCTCCAATCTTGAAGTTTTGCCATCATAATTATGAATAAGAAAACAAAAAAAAATTATATTTTAAGCTTTGTTATAAGAACCTAGAATATAATGTTTATTATGTTGTCAGTTTGTGTTAAGATTTGATCATGCATGTAATTGTACACCATGTCAGTATTTTATGACTAATTAAAATTTCACCCAAATCTATATGTATGCACTTCTTTCAAAGTTTTAGGCTCCGAATGGAGAAAATAGATCAGGCGATGCGGATCAAGCGGTTCAAGCAGATCAGGCGGAACAAGAGCGGATCAAGCGGAACAAGTGCGGATCAAGTTGTTCAAAATATAATGTTGAATGGTGAAAGCGGATAACTAACGGTCCAAAATATTGTAAATATTTATAATAAGTTAAATTAAATTAAAAATTGCAATTATATTTAGAATAAAATTATATGAATAATGTAAACAAATTTTTTTCTAATTTAGATATAACAAATAAAAAAATATTTACTTTAAAATTATAAATTATGTCAAATGGGAAGATATTTAAAATTGTTATTTTATTTTTGCATTTTTTTCAAGATCAAAATATATATATAATATGGGAAAAAACTACAACATCACAAAGAGATTATAAAGAGTAATAATAACAATAAAAAATTGTATGAAACACATTACAACAACACAAACACTCCAATTATGGAGCGTTTATACTATACCAAGCAGATCACATAATTTGTTCATAAAATTCTCCCGCATATACTGTAGCGTTTCTATCTACATGTTATTTTATTCAATTTCTTAAAAAGTTACTTGTTTCTACAAAAGCATGTGAATAACAACCTAAGAAACCTAAGAGCATGTGCATTGGCCATTGGGGTGTCTCAATGAGACACCCTCCAATAAACCAATCCAAAAAAAAAGTAAGAGAGAAGTGGTTTAGAGTGTCTTAAATGAGACGCTCTCAAAAAAAGTTGAGACATCCAAAATATGATGTGGCAATTTTTGATTGGTTCAATTTTTTTTTATAATAATTTTAATTATTAAACTTAAAAAACAACAAAAAATATATATATTTTATTGGTGAAACACCTTGAGGGTGAGGATGTCTTATTGATGCATATGCTTTAAATGCAGTACGTCCGTTTTACCAAAGAACTGCTTTTATCCCACTCTCCCATTCAAAACCTTAGTTTTAAGATATAGATGAGACAAATATAAAAGAATGCAATGAACGATAAATGATTAGATCATGTTTGAAAGATTTTTTTTTTTGCGAAAACATTCCGAGTTTTGTTCTATATTTTCTTTAATGTAAAGTCTGACACCAATAGTTAATTCATAATCCATAAAGCGTAAAAAAAAAAAAAATTGTTTTCAAACATAACATTGTACACTAATTCAGATCTAGATAGATCAAGACAATTTGTTCTATTTGATTGGGTTAACTATTAATAAATATTACAAATATTCTATTAAAAGAAAGAAAAAACAAGAGTTAATTATACCTTTGGTTTCTCATTTCTCATATGTGTGTAACTAAGCTTAACCAGTTGCAGGGCAACTCTCCTTTGGCAGGTCATTTTTTACTCCATCATGGTAAATTTTTGATATAAATAAAACATATAAATACAAAAATATATATGTTTTTTTGTTAAAAAAAAAAATATATATATATATACATGTTTGTGTGTGTATGCATGTGGAAGTAAAGAACCTGCCAATGGAGAGAAACCCTGGAACAAGTGAGCTTACATGTTTCGCCTCATCTCCTTAAGATCGTGTGTGTGTGTGAGCACAATGACATGTATATATATATCAGATAAGTAATATTCTCGACAAGGAATATCAGATTTTTCTTTATCAAAAAAAAAAATATATATATATATATA